>CM042413.1:43791881-44171881 GCA_023634145.1 Thymallus thymallus
AAGAGCATACCATTATGTTATCATCATCATCAACAGGTGGCTCATCGTAGGTGGTACTCACATTTAAAACATTATCATCTAGATGAAATATATGTTATATGAAGTATAACAAGATTAGGAGTACACTTTGTCCTCGTAAGTGGAGTCTGTAAGGTCTTCAACATGACTCATATACCATAGTGGGGTCAGTCTGTAAGGCCTTCAACATGGTGTTGACTAGTGGAATTATACTGAACAAAAGTGTTAGTCCCATGTTTCATGAGCTGAAATAAAAGGTCCCAGAAATGTTCCATATGCACAAAAAGCTTATTTCTCTAAAATTCTGTGCTCAAATTTGTTTACATACATGTTAGTGAGCATTTCTTATTTCCCTGACAGGTGTGGCATATTATGAAGCTGATTAAAACAGCATGATCATTACACAGGTGCACCTTGTGCTGGGGACAATGAAAGGCCACTCTAAAATGTGCAGTTTTGTCACACAACATAATTGGCATGCTGGCTGCAGGAATGTCCACCAGAGCTGTTGCCAGAGAATGTATTGTTAATTTCTCTACCATAAGCCGCCTCCAATCTGCAGCCTCACAACCGCAGATCACATGTAACCACGCCATCCCAAACTGTGGGTTTGTACTGCAAGGATCTGTACACAATTCCTGGAAGCTGAAAATGTCCCAGTTCTTCCATGGTCTGCATACTCACCATACAGTTGAAGTCGGAAGTTTATATACACCTCAGGCAAATAGAATTCCTGACATTTAATCCTAGTAAAAATTCCCTGTCTTAGGTCAGTTAGGATCACCACTTTATTTTAAGAATGTGAAATGTCAGAATAATAGTAGAGAGAATGATTTATTTCAGCTTTTATTTCTTTCATCACATTCCCAGTGGGTCAGAAGTTTACATTCACTGAATTAGTATTAGGTAGCATTGCCTTTAAATAGTTTAACTAGGGTCAAACGTTTCGGGTAGCCTTCCACAAGCTTCCCACAATAAGTTGGGTGAACTTTGTCCCATTCCTCCTGACAGAACTGGTGTAACTGAGTCAGGTTTGTAGGCCTCCTTGCTCACACACGCTTTTTCAGTTCTGCCTACACATTTTCTATAGGATTGAGGTCAGGGCTTTGTGATGGCCACTCCAATACCTTGACTTTGTTGTCCTTAAGCCATTTTGCCACAACTTTGGAAGTATGCTTGGGGTCATTGTCCATTTGGAAGACCCATTTGCGACCAAGCTTTAACTTCCTGACTGATGTCTTGAGATGTTGTTTCAATATATATTTTAGGGGCGGCAGGTAGCCTAGTGGTTAGAGTGTTGGGCCCGTAACCGAAAGGTTGCTGGATCGAATCACCAAGCTGACAAGGTAAAAATCTGTCGTTCTGCCCCTGAACAAGGCAGTTAACCCACTGTTCCTAGGCCGTCATTGAAAATAAGAATTTGTTCTTAACTGACTTGCCTAGTAAAATAAAAAAAATATCCACATAATTTTCCTTCCTCATGATGCCATCTATTTTGTGAAGTGCACCAGTCCCTCCTGCAGCAAAGCACCCCAACAACATGATGCTGCCACCCCGTGCTTCACGGTTGGGATGGCGTTCTTCAGCTAGCAAGCCTCCCCCTTTTTCCTCCAAACATAACGATGGTCATTATGGCCAAACAGTTCTATTTTTGTTTCATCAGACCAGAGAACTTTTCTCCAAAAAGTACAATCTTTGTCCCCATGTGCAGTTGCAAACCGTAGTCTGGCTTTTTTATGGCGGTTTTGTAGCAGTGGCTTATCCTTGCTGAGCAGCCTTTCAGGTTATGTCGATTTAGGACTCGTTTTACTGTGGATATAGATACTTTTGTACCTGTTTCCTCCAGCATCTTCACAAGGTCCATTGCTGTTGTTCTGGGATTGATTTGCACTTTTCATACCAAAGTACGTTCATCTCTACGAGACAGAACGCGTCTCCTTCCTGAGCGGTATGACAGCTGCATGGTCCCATGGTGTTTATACTTGCATACTATTGTTTGTACAGATGAACGTGGTACCTTCAGGCGTTTGGAAATTGCTCCCAAGGATGAACCAGACTTGTGGAGGTCTACAATTTTTTTTATTTCTTTTGATTTTCCCATGATGTCGAGCAAAGAGGCACTGAGTTTGAAAATAGGCTTTGAAATACATCCACAGGTACACCTCCAACTGACTCAAATGATGTCAATTAGCCTATCAGAAGCATCTAAAGCCATGACATCATATTCTGGAATTTTCCAAGCTGTTTAAAGGCACAGTCAACTTATTGTATGTAAACTTCTGACCCACTGGAATTGTGATATAGTGAATTATAAGTGAAATAATCTGTCTGTAAACAATTGTTGAAAGAATTACTTGTGTCATGCACAAAGTAGATGTCCTAACTGACTTGCCAAAACTATAGTTTGTTAACATGAAACCTGTGGAGTGGTCGAAAAATGAGTTTTAATGACTTTAACCTAAGTGTATGTAAACTTCTGAATTCAATTGTATCAACCATTGAACATGTTTGGAATGATCTGGATCGATGTGTATGATAGCATGTTCCAGTTCCCGCCAATATCCAGCAACTTCACACAGCCATTGAAGAGGAGTGGGACAACATTCCACAGGCCACAATCAACAACCTGGTCAACTCTATGTGAAGGAGATGTGTGGCGCTGCATGAGGCAAATGGTGTTGATTGGAAACAGACAGAAAATAGCCTGTTAACATATTTGATAATGTTGTTTATTTGGGATTTGTGTGGACATGTGTGGATATAACATTGGAGGACTGAGTAAAAGCCTTTTAGTGAGGACAATTATAAAGAGAAGCAAACCTATATGAATCTAGTGATGAACCTATTGATTCATTTATTGATGACATTTAGCACAGCAGTAGATGTATAAACAGTATGTAAACATTATTAAAGTGACCAGTGTTCAATGACTATGTACATAGGGCAGCAGTCCCAAAGATGCAGGCTAGAATACCCAGTGGTAGCCGGCTAGTCACAGTGACTGAGGGGCAGAGTAGGATACTGGGTGGAGGGCAGGGTACTAGGCAGAGGGCAGGGTAGTGGACAGAGGGCAGGGTACTGGGCAGAGGGCTGGGTACAGGGCGGGTGGCAGGGTACTAGGCGGAGGCTAGTGATGGCTGTTTAGCAGTCTGATGGCCTTGAGGTAGAAGCTGTTTTTCAGTCTCTTGGTCCCAGCTTTGATGCACCTGTACTGACCTCATTCTACATGACAGAGGTGAACAGGCTGTGACTCTGGTGGCTGAGGTCCTTGGAAATTGATTAACCTATGTGAACCTTGCCTCTAACCAATCAGAGTATGAAAGCCAATGACACATTGGCTTTGTTTGTGGGATCAATCAGAACGGTTAGAATTTGTTTGTGTTCTAGAAATCATCAGGGAGGTACTCAGATCTAGACTCATTGAGGAGAAGAATCTAACATCTGTGGGCGTGGTGTAGCGTTGGCCGGAGCAAGGAGTTTGGGTAGCCAGGCAGATGTGAACCAATTCCTTTTACACAGACCTCTTTTTTCATCCAATCCTCCATATTTAGCTCAATGAGTGCAAGTACAATGGTAGAGAACGTACAGTATATGAACCGAATGATGAACTTCTATGAAATGATTGAAAAACCCTTATAGACTGAACTCTCTGTCCATCCATCTATCCATCTCTCCCTCTATCTCTAGCCCGATGCCCACCTATCGCGTCGACGCTGATAAAGGCTTTAACTTCTCCCTGGCGGACGACGCCTTTGTGTGTCAGAAGAAAAATCATTTCCAGGTCACCGTGTACTGCGGCATGCTGGGAGATCCCAAGTACATTAAGACCAGCGAGGGCCTCCAGCCTATCGACTGCTTCTATCTCAAACTCAATGGGGTTAAGGTAAGGGAAGAGAGGTGATACACTTCATGAATGCCTGGTCACCCCCAGCCTTTACCTCCTACTGTAGCTGATGATACTGGTCACCCCCAGCCTTTACCTCCTACTGTAGCTGATGATACTGGTCACCCCCAGCCTTTACCTCCTACTGTAGCTGATGATACTGGTCACCCCCAGCCTTTACCTCCTACTGTAGCTGATGATACTGGTCACCCCCAGCCTTTACCTCCTACTGTAGCTGATGATACTGGTCACCCCCAGCCTTTACCTCCTACTGTAGCTGATGATACTGGTCACCCCCAGCCTTTACCTCCTACTGTAGCTGATGATACTGGTCACCCCCAGCCTTTACCTCCTACTGTAGCTGACCATTAAACATGAAACAAAATGGCAATTGGTTCAACTTGACTTCTGATTTAATGTAAGACTACTGACTGAACCCTCTCCTCTGTCGCCCAGCTGGAAGCCATGAACCAGTCCATCAATGTGGAGCAGTCCCAGTCAGACCGCAGCAAGAGACCATTCAAACCTGTACTGTGAGTCTCAGGCTGTGTTCGAATACTCATGCTAACTGCACTAACCATACTATTTGTGATGTGAATTGAGTATATACAGTAGTATGTATATGCTTATAGTATGGATATAGATAGTATGCCAAAAGTTCCTGGATGTCGTACTAAATTCGCCACTGCTTGTATACTTCGCCAAAATACTTAGTATACAAGCAGTGTACACTATTTGCACACTTTTAGGGCCCATAATGCAATTCTTCTGAAAATGGGTGTGGATACAAATTCATTGCTTTAACTAATTATGACAAATGTTAAGAAAATATTGAGCAATGTAATAAAGTAATGACTTTTCAAATAAGTTAAACGTTACAGTTATATTGGCTGACACTATGTTATCTATACTATCATTACCAACCACATAGCATTACAGCAGTATGTACCGGTATGTTATCTACACTATCATTACCAACCACATATCATTACAGCAGTATGTACCGGTATGTTATCTACACTATCATTACCAACCACATATCATTACAGCAGTATGTACCGGTATGTTATCTACACTATCATTACCAACCACATATCATTACAGCAGTATGTACCGGTATGTTATCTACACTATCATTACCAACCACATATCATTACAGCAGTATGTACCGGTATGTTATCTACACTATCATTACCAACCACATATCATTACAGCAGTATGTACCGGTATGTTATCTACACTATCATTACCAACCACATATCATTACAGCAGTATGTACCGGTATGTTATCTACACTATCATTACCAACCACATATCATTACAGCAGTATGTACCGGTATGTTATCTACACTATCATTACCAACCACATATCATTACAGCAGTATGTACCGGTATGTTATCTACACTATCATTACCAACCACATATCATTACAGCAGTATGTACCGGTATGTTATCTACACTATCCTTACCAACCACATATCATTACAGCAGTATGTACCGGTATGTTATCTACACTATCATTACCAACCACATATCATTACAGCAGTATGTACCGGTATGTTATCTACACTATCCTTACCAACCACATATCATTACAGCAGTATGTACCGGTATGTTATCTACACTATCCTTACGAACCACATATCATTACAGCAGTATGTACCGGTATGTTATCTACACTATCATTACCAACCACATATCATTACAGCAGTATGTACCGGTATGTTATCTACACTATCATTACCAACCACATATCATTACAGCAGTATGTACCGGTATGTTATCTACACTATCATTACCAACCACATATCATTACAGCAGTATGTACCGGTATGTTATCTACACTATCATTACCAACCACATATCATTACAGCAGTATGTACCGGTATGTTATCTACACTATCATTACCAACCACATATCATTACAGCAGTATGTACCGGTTCATTACAGCAGTATGTACCGGTATGTGATCTAGTTACATAAAGTTAGTTGGTTACTAATACATCAAACTTGCCAGTATATGAACTATCTGCTATCTAACTAACTACCCAACGTTTATTGACTTGATTATTCACATCATGCTTAGCGTGGTATTTCAATGGAGTTCATTCTGGCTATCTACTCTGATTTTAGAGCACTCTCGTCTGAGTCTGTGCCAGAGCGCCGAATAACTGTTGAATTTATGAACGCTCAACGCCCGTTGAATATGGCAGTAAACGTTGGCAGAAAAAAGCTGAATTAAAGCACAGTCTCCAACGGTCTAGATAACATGAAACAACCTGCTGGTCAGAGTGTGAGGGCAGGTTTGTGGTAAGGCCTCTTACTCCCACCAGGGGGAGTGGAAGAGCCACAATCAGGCCCTCACACCCTAACTAGGGGAGCAATGATCCTCAATCAGAGACAGCTGTACAGGGTTGGGGATTGTATTTAAGCTCCCCACTCATCCACCTGTGTGTGGATCATTGTTTGTACTTGTCTGCCTTCTGTCTCAGCAACTAAGTCACTTTTCTTTGCTTTATTAGTATTTAGTGTTTAGTTCAGTCATTTCTCCTTTTGTTATTTTGTGCTTTGAGAGAACAACTCCAAAATAAAAAAGGAATGACACTCCACCAGCGCTCCGTGTATCGTCCCATTACTTCGCAACGTGACACAGAGTGAGGTGTTCTCTCATTTGTGTCTGGAAGTAGCTAGCCAACATTAGCCACTTAGCTTGGGTGCTTGACTGCCGTTGAACGCTCGGATCAACCTTACTCCACGGCCGGAGCGTCCAGTGTCCTCTCTGAGTTCTGAATTTACAAACGGACAATCTGACAACGCTCTGGATTTATGAACACCCAAAGCGCACTCTGGCACTCCAGATTGAATTTACGAACTCAACCGAAATCTTAAAATGTTTAGCTAGTAATTTGTTATTCTAACAAGCTAGCAAGAGGTTGCATAGCAACAGCATCAACTTCCGGTAGACAGGTGAAGCGCTAGTACTGAAACATTACCGTTAGTTTACTGTATACTAAAATAAACTAATAGTATACAGTCGTGGCCAAAAGTGTTGAGAATGACACAAGTATTGGTCTCCACAAAGTTTGCTGCTTCAGTGTTCTTAGATCTTTATGTCAGTAGTTACTATGGTAACACTGAAGTATAATTACAAGTATTCCATAAGTGTCAAAGGCTTTCATTGACAATGACATTCAGTTTATGCAAAGAGTCAATATTTGCAGTGTTGACCCTTCTTTTTCAAGACCTCTGCAATCCGCCCTGGCATGCTGTCAATTAACTTCTGGGCCACATCCTGACTAATGGCAGACCATTCTTGCATAATCAATGCTTGGAGTTTGTCAGAAGTTGTGGGTTTTTGTTTGTCCACCCGCCTCTTGAGGATCGACCACAAGTTCTCAATGGGATTAAGGTCTGGGGAATTTCCTGGCCATGGACCCAAAATGTTGATGTTTTGTTCCCCGAGCCACTTAGTTATCACTTTTGCCTTATGGCAAGGTGCTCCATCATGCTGGAAAAGGCATTGGTCATCACCAAACTGTTCTTGGATGGTTGGGAGAAGTTGCTCTTGGAGGATGTGTTGGTACCATTCTTTATTCATGGCTGTGTTCTTAGGCAAAATTGTGAGTGAGCCCACTCCCTTGGCTGAGAAGCAACCCCACACATGAATGGTCTGAGGATGCTTTACTGTTGGCATGACACAGGACTGATGGTAGCGCTCACCTTGTCTTCTCCGGACAAGGTGTTTTCCGGATGGCCCAAACACTCGGAAAGGGGATTCATCAGAGAAAATGACTCTACCCCAGTCCTCAGCAGTCCAATCCCTGTACCTTTTTCAGAATATCAGTCTGTCCCTGATGTTTTTCCTGGAGAGAAGTGGCTTCTTTGCTGCCCTTCTTGACACCAGGCCATCCTCCAAAAGTCTTCGCCTCACTGTGCGTGCAGATGCACTCACACCTGCCTGCTGCCATTCCTGAGCAAGCTCTGCACTGGTGGTGCCCCGATCCCGCAGCTGAATCAACTTTAGGAGACGGTCCTGGCGCTTGCTGGACTTTCTTGGGCGCCCTGACGCCTTCATCACAACAATTGAACCTCTGTCCTTGGAAGTTCTTGATGATCCGATAAATGGTTGATTTAAGTGCAATCTTACCAGCAGCAATATCCTTGCCTGTGAAGCCCTTTTTGTGCAAAGCAATGATGACGGCACGTGTTTCCTTGCAGGTAACCATGGTTGACAGAGGAAGAACAATGATTTCAAGCACCACCCTCATTTTAAAGCTTCCAGTCTGTTATTCTGACTCAATCAGCATGACAGAGTGATCTCCAGCCTTGTCCTCGTCAACACTCTCACCTGTGTTAACGAGACAATCACTGACATGATGGAAGCTGGTCCTTTTGTGGCAGGGCTGAAATGCAGTGGAAATGTTTTTGGGGGATTACGTTCATTTTTATGGCAAAGAGGGACTTTGCAATTAATTGCAATTCATCTGATCACTCTTCATGACATTCTGGAGTATATGCAAATTGCCATCATCAACACTGAGGCAGCAAACTTTGTGGAGACCAATACTTGTGTCATTCTCAAAACCTTTGACCACGACTGTATAGTATGTAATATTTACTCATTAAGTATGAAGTATACATTATGTTAGTATTCGAACACAGCTTCAGTCTCCTAGCACTGATTTGGATATTAGTTGGAGAATGATTGTGATCCTCTGAATAAGAGCATCTGCTAATTACTCAGCTGTAAATAGGTCCATCAGGAAGGGAGGAAATACTGTATATAGGAGGAAAAGATCATGTCATGTGTGTGTTTTCAGAGTGACACTACCCCCGGAACAGGTTACCAAGGTAACAGTGGGACGTCTACACTTTAGTGAGACCACAGCCAATAACATGAGGAAGAAAGGCAAGCCCAACCCTGACCAGAGGTACTATACTATACTATACTATACAATACTATACTATAATTTACAATACTATACTATACTATACTATACAATACACACACACACACACACACACAACCCAACCCTGACCAGAGGTACTATACCATACAGAAATTGGCACCAGAGCCAGTGCTATTTTATCAATATAGTCACAGCTAAAGGGGCAATCTGGGATCGAAACATCCCATTTTGAACTTTCCTTGTTGTTTGAATCCCAGATTGCCCCTTTAAAAGGTCTTTACTTTATCGTTTTGAATTGTTTTGCTTCATAGGTACTTCATGTTGGTGGTAGCGCTGCAGGCCCAGGCCCACAGTCAGAGCTTCACGGTGGCCGCTCAGGTGTCCGAGAGGATCATCGTCAGGGTAACCTCTGTCAGTCTGGCCGTGTCTGTTTGACCGTCCTCCTCTGATCTACCTCAGTACTTACCTACCAGGAAATAAACCTCTGATCTACCTCAGTACTTACCTACCAGGAAATAAACCTCTGATCTACCTCAGTACTTACCTACCAGGAAATAAACCTCTGATCTACCTCAGTACTTACCTACCAGGAAATAAACCTCTGATCTACCTCAGTACTTACCTACCAGGAAATAAACCTCTGATCTACCTCAGTACTTACCTACCAGGAAATAAACCTCTGATCTACCTCAGTACTTACCTACCAGGAAATAAACCTCTGATCTACCTCAGTACTTACCTACCAGGAAATAAACCTCTGATCTACCTCAGTACTTACCTACCAGGAAATAAACCTCTGATCTACCTCAGTACTTACCTACCAGGAAATAAACCTCTGATCTACCTCAGTACTTACCTACCAAGAAATAAACCTCTGATCTACCTCAGTACTTACCTACCAGGGAAATAAACCTCTGATCTACCTCAGTACTTACCTACCAGGAAATAAACCTCTGATCTACCTCAGTACTTACCTACCAGGAAATAAACCTCTGATCTACCTACCTTAGAATTGTTGGTTTCCTTACTGAATTGAAATGGAATTGAGCCTAACCCTCTTACCCATATGTCTGCATCTGTTATGGTCTAGATTCTTTGTTCTGGAAATATAATAATAAATCATTTTTTTATTATCTGTGTTGAGGCTCTTACAAATTCCATGCAGATCAGCTAAAAATGATTAGGAAGCTCCTCTGTGTAGTATTAGCACTGCAAACGAAAGAGAAATCCTGGATCTGTAATTACATATGTAACTCAAATCATCTTTTACAGCTCCCCTCAACTCTTCATATCTCTGTGTTATCTGTCCCTACCTGGGTTCAGGCGTCTAACCCAGGTCAGTTTGAGAGTGACAGTGAGGTGTTGTGGCAGCGCGGCCAGCTGCCTGACTCAGTGTACCACCACGGCCGGGTCGGCATCAACACCGACCGGCCAGACGAGGCCATGGTCATCCATGGTAACCTGAAGGTCATGGGGTCACTGGTGCACCCCTCCGATATACGGGCTAAAGAGAACGTCCATGAGGTGAGAGGAAGAGGAAGAGGAAGAGGAGGGTGGGGTAGTCTGGGGGGGTGTAGTCTGGGGGGGTGTAGCCTGGGGGGGTGTATGTAGTCTGGGGGGTGTATGTAGTCTGGGGGGGTAGTCTGGGGGGGTGTATGTAGTCGGGGGGGTGTATGTAGTCTGGGGGGGTAGTCTGGGGGGGGGTGTAGTCTGGGGGGGGTGTAGTCTGGGGGGGTGTAGTCTGGGGGGTGTATGTAGTCTGGGGGGGTGTAGTCTGGGGGGGGTAGTCTGGGGGGGGTGTAGTCTGGGGGGGTGTAGTCTGGGGGGTGTATGTAGTCTGGGGTGGTGTAGTCTGGGGGGTGTATGTAGTCTGGGGGTGTGTAGTCTGGGGGGGTGTAGTCTGGGGGGGTGTAGTCTGGGGGGGTGTATGTAGTCTGGGGGGGTGTATGTAGTCTGGGGGGTGTATGTAGTCTGGGGGGGTATGTAGTCTGGGGGGGTGTAGTCTGGGGGGTGTATGTAGTCTGGGGGGGGTGTAGTCTGGGGGGGGGGTGTAGTCTGGGGGGGTGTAGTCTGGGGGGTGTATGTAGTCTGCATGCTCTCGGTCTGTCTGCATGTGTTTGTGTAGTTATGAAAATGCATGCTCAAACTTGATCAAAGTATTCCCTGAGATATTTGTTTTTTATTTGTGTTATTTAATATTACAACAATTCACAACATGTTATATCCTGTCTTCTGGTCATTGTCCTGAAACCATACAGCCACCTTACTGTAGTATGTTCTATATGTTCAGTATGTTCTATATGTTCAGTATGTTCTATATGTTCAGTATGTTCTATATGTTCTGTATGTTCTATATGTTCAGTATGTTCTATATGTTCAGTATGTTCTATATGTTCAGTATATTCTATATGTTCAGTATGTTCTATATGTTCAGTATGTTCTATATGTTCAGTATGTTCTATATGTTCAGTATGTTCTATATGTTCTATATGTTCAGTATGTTCTATATGTTCAGTATGTTCTATATGTTCAGTATGTTCTATATGTTCAGTATGTTCTATATGTTCAGTATATTCTATATGTTCAGTATGTTCTATATGTTCAGTATGTTCTATATGTTCAGTATGTTCTATATGTTCAGTATGTTCTATATGTTCAGTATGTTCTATATGTTCTGTATGTTCTATATGTTCAGTATGTTCTATATGTTCAGTATATTGTATGTTCTATATGTTCAGTATGTTCTATATGTTCAGTATGTTCTATATGTTCAGTATGTTCTATATGTTCTGTATGTTCTATATGTTCTATATGTTCTATATGTTCTATATGTTCAGTATGTTCTATATGTTCAGTATGTTCTATATGTTCTGTATGTTCTATATGTTCTATATGTTCAGTATATTGTATGTTCTATATGTTCAGTATGTTCTATATGTTCAGTATGTTCTATATGTTCAGTATGTTCTATATGTTCTGTATGTTCTATATGTTCTATATGTTCAGTATGTTCTATATGTTCAGTATGTTCTATATGTTCTGTATGTTCTATATGTTCTATATGTTCAGTATGCTCTATATGTTCAGTATGCTCTATATGTTCAGTATGTTCTATATGTTCAGTATATTGTATGTTCTATATGTTCAGTATGTTCTATATGTTCAGTATGTTCTATATGTTCAGTATGTTCTATATGTTCTGTATGTTCTATATGTTCTATATGTTCAGTATGTTCTATATGTTCAGTATGTTCTATATGTTCTGTATGTTCTATATGTTCTATATGTTCAGTATGCTCTATATGTTCAGTATGCTCTATATGTTCAGTATGTTCTATATGTTCAGTATATTCTATATGTTCAGTATGTTCTATATGTTCAGTATGTTCTATATGTTCAGTATGTTCTATATGTTCTGTATGTTCTATATGTTCTATATGTTCTATATGTTCAGTATGTTCTATATGTTCAGTATGTTCTATATGTTCAGTATATTCTATATGTTCAGTATATTCTATATGTTCAGTATGTTCTATATGTTCTATATGTTCAGTATGTTCAGTATGTTCTATATGTTCAGTATATTCTATATGTTCAGTATATTCTATATGTTCAGTATGTTCTATATGTTCTATATGTTCAGTATGTTCTATATGTTCAGTATATTCTATATGTTCAGTATGTTCTATATGTTCAGTATGTTCTATATGTTCAGTATATTCTATATGTTCAGTATGTTCTATATGTTCAATATGTTCAGTATGTTCAGTATATTCTATATGTTCAGTATGTTCTATATGTTCAGTATGTTCTATATGTTCAGTATGTTCTATATGTTCAGTATGTACTATATGTTCAGTATGTTCTATATGTTCAGTATATTCTATATGTTCAGTATGTTCAGTATATTCTATATGTTCAGTATGTTCTATATGTTCTATATGTTCAGTATATTCTATATGTTCAGTATCTTCTATATGTTCAGTATGTTCTATATGTTCAGTATATTCTATATGTTCAGTATCTTCTATATGTTCAGTATGTTCTATATGTTCAGTATGTTCTATATGTTCAGTATATTCTATATGTTCAGTATGTTCTATATGTTCTATATGTTCAGTATGTTCTATATGTTCAGTATGTTCTATATGTTCTATATGTTCAGTATATTCTATATGTTCTATATGTTCAGTATATTCTATATGTTCAGTATATTCTATATGTTCTATATGTTCTATATGTTCTATATGTTCAGTATGTTCTATATGTTCAGTATATTCTATATGTTCAGTATATTCTATATGTTCTATATGTTCTATATGTTCTGTATGTTCTATATGTTCAGTATGTTCTATATGTTCTATATGTTCTATATGTTCAGTATATTCTATATGTTCAGTATGTTCTATATGTTCTATATGTTCTATATGTTCAGTATGTTCTATATGTTCAGTATGTTCTATATGTTCTATATGTTCAGTATATTCTATATGTTCAGTATATTCTATATGTTCTATATGTTCTATATGTTCTATATGTTCAGTATGTTCTATATGTTCAGTATATTCTATATGTTCAGTATATTCTATATGTTCTATATGTTCTATATGTTCTGTATGTTCTATATGTTCAGTATGTTCTATATGTTCTATATGTTCAGTATATTCTATATGTTCAGTATGTTCTATATGTTCTATATGTTCAGTATATTCTATATGTTCTGTATGTTCTGTATATTCTATATGCTCTGTATATTGAATATGTTCTATATCTCCATAGTAACATCCATACATTATCCTCTGTTTGTGTGTGTGTGTGTGTCTGTCTGTCTGTCTGTCTGTGTGTGTCTGTCTGTCTGTCTGTCTGTCTGTCTGTCTGTCTGTCTGTCTGTCTGTCTGTCTGTCTGTCTGTCTGTCTGTCTGTCTGTCTGTCTGTCTGTCTGTCTGTCTGTCTGTCTGTCTGTCTGTCTGTCTGTCTGTCTGTCTGTCTGTCTGTCTGTCTGTCTGTCTGTCTGTCTGTCTGTCTGTCTCTGTGTCTCTGTCTCTGTATAGGTAGACACTACAGACAACCTGAAGAGGATCAGTCAGATGAGGCTTGTTCATTATCAGTACAAGCCAGAGTTTGCTTCCAGTGTGGGAATAGACACCAGCCCAGAGACTGGTAACACATCCAACACCTTGTTTTAGGTTATATATTATAGACAACCAATATACAATACATACACAACTCTACCTGTATACATGCTGCTTCATCATATTGTCTGTCTCTACCTGAATACATGCTGCTTCACCATATTGTCTGTCTCTACCTGAATACATGCTGCTTCATCATATTGTCTGTCTCTACCTGAATACATGCTGCTTCACCATATTGTCTGTCTCTACCTGAATACATGCTGCTTCACCATATTGTCTGTCTCTACCTGAATACATGCTGCTTCACCATATTGTCTGTCTCTACCTGAATACATGCTGCTTCACCATATTGTCTGTCTCTACCTGAATACATGCTGCTTCACCATATTGTCTGTCTCTACCTGAATACATGCTGCTTCACCATATTGTCTGTCTCTACCTGAATACATGCTGCTTCACCATATTGTCTGTCTCTACCTGAATACATGCTGCTTCATCATATTGTCTGTCTCTACCTGAATACATGCTGCTTCACCATATTGTCTGTCTCTACCTGAATACATGCTGCTTCACCATATTGTCTGTCTCTACCTGAATACATGCTGCTTCACCATATTGTCTGTCTCTACCTGAATACATGCTGCTTCACCATATTGTCTGTCTCTACCTGAATACATGCTGCTTCACCATATTGTCTGTCTCTACCTGAATACATGCTGCTTCACCATATTGTCTGTCTCTACCTGAATACATGCTGCTTCACCATATTGTCTGTCTCTACCTGAATACATGCTGCTTCACCATATTGTCTGTCTCTACCTGAATACATGCTGCTTCACCATATTGTCTGTCTCTACCTGAATACATGCTGCTTCACCATATTGTCTGTCTCTACCTGAATACATGCTGCTTCACCATATTGTCTGTCTCTACCTGAATACATGCTGCTTCACCATATTGTCTGTCTCTACCTGAATACATGCTGCTTCACCATATTGTCTGTCTCTACCTGAATACATGCTGCTTCACCATATTGTATGTATACAGTACCAGTCACACCTACTCATTCAAGGGTTTTTATTTATTTTTACTATTTTCTACATTGTAGAATAAAAGTGAAGACATCGAAACTATTAAATAACACATATGGAATCATGTAGTAACCAAAAACGTTTTAAACAAATCAAAATATATTTTCAAAGTAGCCATCCTGTGCCTTGATGACAGTTTTGCACACTATAGGCATTCTCTCAACCAGCTTCATGAGGTAGTCACCTGTAATGCATTTCAATTAACAGGTGTGCCTTCTTAAAAGTTAATTTTGTGAAATGAATGCGTTTGAGCCAATCAGTTGGAAGCTTACTGTAAGGTGTTGTATTATCTAGGAGTGATAGCAGCTTACTGTAAGGTGTTGTATTATCTAGGAGTGATAGCAGCTTACTGTAAGGTGTTGTATTATCTAGGAGTGATAGCAGCTTACTGTAAGGTGTTGTATTATCTAGGAGTGATAGCAGCTTACTGTAAGGTGTTGTATTATCTAGGAGTGATAGCAGCTTACTGTAAGGTGTTGTATTATCTAGGAGTGATAGGAGCTTACTGTAAGGTGTTGTATTATCTAGGAGTGATAGCAGCTTACTGTAAGGTGTTGTATTATCTAGGAGTGATAGCAGCTTACTGTAAGGTGTTGTATTATCTAGGAGTGATAGCAGCTTACTGTAAGGTGTTGTATTATCTAGGAGTGATAGCAGCTTACTGTAAGGTGTTGTATTATCTAGGAGTGATAGCAGCTTACTGTAAGGTGTTGTATTATCTAGGAGTGATAGCAGCTTACTGTAAGGTGTTGTATTATCTAGGAGTGATAGCAGCTTACTGTAAGGTGTTGTATTATCTAGGAGTGATAGCAGCTTACTGTAAGGTGTTGTATTATCTAGGAGTGATAGCAGCTTACTGTAAGGTGTTGTATTATCTAGGAGTGATAGCTCAGGAGGTGCAGCAGATCCTGCCTGAAGCTGTGAAGGAGGGAGGAGATGTCATCTGTTCCAATGGAGAGACCATCTCTAATCTACTGGTGGTTAACAAGGTAACACACACACACACACACACACACACACACACACACCTCCCTCGCGCTCCCCCCCTCTCGCTCTCTCCCTCCCCTCTCGCTCTCTCTCCCTCCCTCTCTCTCTCTCCCTCCCTCTCTCCCTCTCTCCCCCCTCTCGCTCTCTCCCCCCCTCTCGCTCTCTCCCCCCCTCTCGCTCTCTCACCCTCTCCCTCGCGCTCTCTCACCCTCTCCCTCTCTCTCTCTCTCTCTCCCCCTCCCTCCCTCCCTCCCCCCTCTCTCTCTCTCCCTCCCTCCCCCCTCTCCCTCTCTCTCTCTCTCCCCCTCCCTCCCTCCCTCCCCCCTCTCTCTCTCTCCCTCCCTCCCCCCTCCCCCCCTCTCCCCCTCGCTCTCTCTCCCCCCCTCGCTCTCCACCCATCTCCCCCTCGCTTTCTCTCTCTCTCCCCCCTCTCTCTCTCCCTCCCTCCCCCTCCCTCTCTCTCTCTCTCTCCCCCTTCCCTTCCCTCCCTGTCTCTCCCCCTCTCTCCCCCTCCCTCTCTCTTTCTCTTGCCCTCTCCTCTCTAGGACCGTATCTTCATGGAGAACATTGGTGCAGTGAAGGAGCTGTGTAAACTGACTGACAACCTGGAGACTCGTATAGATGAGTTAGAGTGCTGGAGCAGGAAGCTGGCCAAACTCCGTCGTCTGGACAGCATGAAGAGTACGGTCAGTGGAGGCACCATCAGGTGAGGCACATGTCAAATACTTTGTAAGAGGAGCACTTGATTTCGCTTGGAGTTGCAGTTACAACTATTCCATTGGTAATCAAGCGCAGGTCCAGTATTTTAAATGATTTGACATACTGAATGTATTTGTCTCCAGCCAATCATTCCTGTCTCTGTCTCCAGCCAATCAGGAAGCCAGTTCAGCAGGACAGGAAGTGGTCCCTTGAAGAAGAAGACAGTCAAACCTGGGAGTAAGGTAGATGTTTCTATAGATAGATACTTTATTGATCCCCGTGGGGAAATTACTTTGTCAAGCAGCTACAACAAAACACAGGGCAGGTGCAAAATGCCAGAACAAAAATACACAAAAGACAGATACATGATACATGATACATAGAGCGGCAGTATGAAAAAGTATAGAAATACAAGATATCTTGAGTGCTAAAAAAGGCTATAAAAAGACATTGCATAGTATGGGGTGGATGGCTGAATAAGTACACTATACATTGTTATAGTGTTAGGTGGAAAAATTATACAATTATTGCACATTGATATAAATAAATAAAAATATTTGCATGGTTAACTATACAGGTTAAATAGCTAAATGTGTGTATGATATAATTTAGGGTAATAATAGTAATTCCCTTAAAATACAGTCCTTAGTGCGCAGGGTTTAATTACAGATAAATGCACGTATTGCACATTCGATATACTAAAAGCAATGAAAAAAGATACAACTGACAGGATACTAATATGCATTCCTGAGTGAATGCCTACGTAAGTTCAGTCCAAGAATTACTAGCAATATTGCACGTGATATGATATAACAACTGTACATGAGTATGTATATACAGACCTGAATGAATAAATAAGTCCTGAGTGAATGAGTGATTACAGACCAGAGTTACTCACGGATGGATGCATAATTGTTAAACTAGGTCCTAACACCCCAACAGTTCCAGGTCTATGTTGCCGACGGCACGGCACCCCGTTGAGGCATTATATAGTCTAATAGCCGCCGGCAGGAAGGACCTCCTGTAGCGCTCTCTGGCACACTGATGTAGTCTCTCCAGCTTTCTCTTCACTTAGTTGGTGGTGAAAGCCAGCCGAGGTGGGGGGAAGGGGGGTGTTGAGGATCAGTCCAGAGGTGGCGGAAGGGAGGTGTTGCAGATCAGTCCAGAGGGAGCGGAGGCAGAGGTGGGGAGGGGGTCACTGATTGTCTCAGAGGTGCTGTGAGCAAAGTGGGGGGGTGACAGCCGTGAGGGTGTGTGGCCTGGGGAGCTGGAGGGGCGGTGGACAGGGCCAGTATCGAACCTGTTAAAAAATTGGTTCAGCTCATTGGCTCTGTCCTGGGTCCCCTCCGTCTGCCCACTGTTTGACCTTTTGAAGCCAGTGATATTTCTCATACCCTTCCACACTTCTCCCACCTGGCTCTGCCTCAGCTTGTCCTCCATCTTCTCCTTATACACTCTCTTCCCCTCAGCAATCCGCAATTTCAGCTCCCTCTGGACGCATTTCAATTTGTCCCTGTCCCCCTCGAAGGCCCTCTTCTTCTCATTCAGCAGGGCCTTCAGGTCGCTGGTGACACAGGGTTTATTATTTGGAAAACAGCGTATCTTCCTGGTGGAAGTGAACACCAGTACTCATTCCCTCACACTTCAATTTCAATATAAGGGCTTTATTAACATGGGAAACATATGTAAACGTTGCCAAAGCAAGTGAAGTAGATAGTAAACAATAAAAATTAACAGTAAACATTACAGTCAGAAGTTACAAAATAATAAAGACATTTTAAATGTCATATTATGTAAATATACAGTGTTGTAACAATGTGCAAATAGTTAAAGTACAAAAGGGAAAATAAATAAACATAAATATGGGTTGTATTTATAATGGTGTTTGTTCTTCACTGGTTGTCCTTTTCTTGCTGCTGAGATGCACACTGTGGTATTTCACCCAGTAGATATGGGAGTTTATCAAAATTGGGTTTGTTTTTGAATTCTTTGTGGATCTGTGTAATCTGAGAGAAATATGTGTCTCTAATATGGTAATACATTTGGCAGGAGGTTAGGAAGTGCAGATCAGTTTCCACCTCATTTTGAGGGCAGTGTGCACATATCCTGTCTTCTCTTGAGAGCCAGGTCTGCCTACGGCAGCCTTTCTCAATAGCAAGGCTATGCTCACTGAGTCTGTACATAGTCAAAGCTTTCCTTAAGTTTGGGTCAGTCACAGTGGTCAGGTATTCTGACACTGTGTTCTCTCTGTTTAGGGACAAATAGCATTCTAGTTTGCTCTGTTTTTTTGTTAATTCTTTCCAATGTATCAAGTAATTCTCTGTTTGTTTTCTCATGATTTGGTTGGGTCTAATTGTGTTGTTATCCTGGGGCTCTTTGTGTTTGTGAACAAATCCCCAGGACCAGCTTGCTTAGGGGACTCTTCTCCAGGTTCATCTCCCTATAGGTGATGTCTCTCACTCACTCACTCACTCACTCACTCACTCACTCACTCACTCACTCACTCACTCACATCTAACCTGTGTGTTGGTGTCATTGCAGAGTCTGACTCCAGAGCAGGGCTGCATCAGCCACAGGTTCATGCAGGGAACCATTCTGGCGCTAGTCATCATTATGGCCTTCAGTGTCATCTCCATGTCCGTACTCTACGTGTTGACACTACACCACAGAGGTGACGTCAGCGAGAAAGACGGGTACGTAGGACCGTATCCAGATACATCAACCATATACCTGTACACTAGATAGACCAGATACATCATGAGGAAGGAAAATGATGTGGATATATTGAAGCAACATCTCAAGACGCCACTACAGACGCCCTGGTTCGAATCCAGGCTGTATCACAACCGGACGTGATTGGGAGTACCATAGGGCGGCGCACAATTGGCCCAACGTCATCTGAGTTTGGCCGGTGTAGGCCGTCATTGTAAATAAGAATTTGTTCTTAACTGACTTGCCTAGTTAAATGAAGGTTAAATAAATAAATAAATAATATATATAATAATAATAATAATTGCCCTGAAACATGACGACATAGGAGTCTCCAGCTATATCTCAGCCTGTAGATCTGAATATTAAATCCTACAGTTCACTAACCAGACATCCTCTCTCCTTTACATTTTTCATATTAATTACAATTACAGTTGAAGTTGGAAGTTTACATACACTTAGGTTGAAGTCATTAAAACTCATTTTTCAACCACTCCACAGATTTCATGTTAACTATAGTTTTGGCAAGTCGGTTAGGACATCTACTTTTAGGCGAATTGACATCAGGTGTACCTGTGGATGTATTTCAAGGCCTACCTTCAAACTCAGTGCCTCTTTGCTCGACATCATGGGAAAATCAAAAGAAATCAGCCAAGACCTCAGAAAAACAATTATAGACCTCCACAAGTCTGGTTCATCCTTGGGAGCAATTTCCAAACGCCTGAAGGTACCACATTCATCTGTACAAACAATAGTATGCAAGTATAAACACCATGGGACCACGCAGACGTCATACCGCTCAGGAAGGAGATGCGTTCTGTCTCCTAGAGATGAACGTACTTTGGTGCAAAAAGTGCAAATCAATCCCAGAACAACAGCAAAGGACCTTGTGAATTTGCCGGAGGAAATGGGTACAAAAGTATCTATATCCACAGTAAAACAAGTCCTATATCGACATAACCTGAAAGGCTGCTCAGCAAGGAAGAAGCCACTGCTCCAAAACCGCCATAAAAAAGCCAGACTACGGTTTGCAACTGCACATGGGGACAAAGATCGTACTTTTTGGAGAAAAGTTCTCTGGTCTGATGAAACAATTATAGAACTGTTTGGCCATAATGACCATCGTTATGCTTGGAGGAAAAAGGGGGATGCTTGCAAGCTGAAGAACACCATCCCAACTGTGAAGCACGGGGGTGGCAGTATCATGTTGTGGGGGTGCTTTGCTGCAGGAGGGACTGGTGCACTTCACAAAATAGATGGCATCATGAGGAAGGAAAATTATGTGGATATATTGAAGCAACATCTCAAGACATCAGTCAGGAAGTTAAAGCTTGGTCACAAATGGGTCTTCCAAATGGACAATGACCACAAGCATACTTCCAAAGTTGTGCTACCAAATACTAACTGAGTGTATGTAAACTTCTGACCCACTGAAGTAAATCATTCTCTATACTATTATTCTGACATTTCACATTCTTAAAATAGAGTGGTGATCCTAACTGACCTAAGACAGGGAATTTTTACTAGGATTAAATGTCAGGAATTGCGAAAAACTTTAAATGTATTTGGCTAAGGTGTATGTTAACTTCTGACTTCAACTGTACGTCTCTTATGTCCTCTGTAGCTATGTAGCTTCCTGCTCCCTGTACGTCTCTTATGTCCTCTGTAGCTATGTAGCTTCCTGCTCCCTGTACGTCTCTTATGTCCTCTGTAGCTATGTAGCTTCCTGCTCCCTGTACGTCTCTTATGTCCTCTGTAGCTATGTAGCTTCCTGCTCCTTATACGTCTCTTATGTCCTCTGTAGCTATGTAGCTTCCTGCTCCCTATACGTCTCTTATGTCCTCTGTAGCTATGTAGCTTCCTGCTCCCTGCACGTCTCTTATGTCCTCTGTAGCTATGTAGCTTCCTGCTCCCTATACGTCTCTTATGTCCTCTGTAGCTATGTAGCTTCCTGCTCCCTATACGTCTCTTATGTCCTCTGTAGCTATGTAGCTTCCTGACCCTCTTCACTGCTATGGTCACTTTCTGTCCACCACTCTGTCCACCACTCTGTCCACCACTCTGTCCATGGTATCCTCCCCCACCTTTCTCTCTCTTTTATTTTTTCGTTCCCTACTCTCTCGTCTTTCTAGTTCTCTCTTATCTTTGATTGCTAGTGTACTTTAAGTTGATAATGAGGGTGTTTCCACTCTGTGTCTCAAGAGGTCATGACTAATTTCTACTGTTGACTTGCTTGCCATGCAGTCCAGTCTGGAACATTACATGAAGTAGGCCTATACAAACAATCCACACAGTGGACATGTTTATTCTGCTTCAACACTTAAAAACAGCCATTAAATACCACCATGAGCACATTATTCTGGAGACCATTAAACACCACCATGAGCACATCATTCTGGAGACCATTAAACACCACCATGAGCACATTATTCTGGAGACCATTAAACACCACCATGAGCACATCATTCTGGAGACCATTAAACACCACCATGAGCACATCATTCTGGAGACCATTAAACACCACCATGAGCACATTATTCTGGAGACCATTAAACACCACCATGAGCACATCATTCTGGAGACCATTAAACACCACCATGAGCACATCATTCTGGAGACCATTAAACACCACCATGAGCACATCATTCTGGAGACCATTAAACACCACCATGAGCACATCATTCTGGAGACCATTAAACACCACCATGAGCACATCATTCTGGAGACCATTAAACACCACCATGAGCACATCATTCTGGAGACCATTAAACACCACCATGAGCACATCATTCTGGAGACCATTAAACACCACCATGAGCACATCATTCTGGAGACCATTAAACACCACCATGAGCACATCATTCTGGAGACCATTAAACACCACCATGAGCACATCATTCTGGAGACCATTAAACACCACCATGAGCACATCATTCTGGAGACCATTAAACACCACCATGAGCACATCATTCTGGAGACCATTAAATAAACTATAAATACAGCTAAATACAACAGTGCTTCAGTACCAGTGCAGTTCTAAGTTCATTTATATTGAATAATTGGTCTAAACCCATAATTATCATCATCAAGTGTTCCTCATTGAAAATACATCAATGGTCACATTTTAGCATTTATTACTATTTTATTACATGTGATGATTGTGCAAATATCTATGATGCCATTTGCTATCTATTATATTCCATTCTATTCTATTATATTCCATTCTATTCTATTATATTCCATTCTATTATATTCCATTCCATTCTATTATATTCTATTATATTCCATTCTATTATATTATATTCCATTCTATTCTATTATATTCCATTCTATTCTATTCTATTATATTCCATTCTATTCCATTCCATTCCATTCCATTCCATTCCATTCTATTCTATTCTATTATATTCCATTCCATTATATTCTATTATATTTCATTCTATTCCATTCCATTCTATTATATTCCATTCCATTCTATTCCATTCCATTATATTCCATTCCATTCTATTATATTCCATTCCATTATATTCCATTCCATTCCATTATATTCCATTCCATTCCATTATATTCCATTCTATTATATTCCATTCCATTCCATTATATTCTATTATATTCTATTATATTCCATTCCATTCCATTATATTATATTCCATTCCATTCTATTCCATTCCATTATATTATATTATATTCCATTCCATTCTATTCCATTATATTCCATTCCATTCCATTATATTCCATTATATTATATTACATTCCATTCCATTATATTCCATTCCATTCTATTCTATTCCATTCTATTCCATTCTCTTATATTCCATTCTATTATATTCCATTCTATTATATTCCATTCTATTATATTCCATTCTATTCCATTCCATTATATTCTATTATATTCTATTCTATTATATTCCATTCTATTCCATTCCATTATATTCCATTCCATTATATTCTATTATATTCTATTCTATTCCATTCCATTCCGTTCCATTATATTCTATTATATTATATTCCATTCCATTCTATTCCATTCCATTCTATTCCATTCCATTATATTCCATTCCATTCTATTATATTCCATTCCATTCTATTCCATTCCATTCCATTATATTCCATTCCATTATATTCCATTCCATTCCATTATATTCCATTCTATTCCATTCCATTCCATTCCATTATATTCTATTATATTCTATTATATTCCATTCCATTCCATTATATTATATTCCATTCCATTCTATTCCATTCCATTCCATTATATTATATTCTATTCCATTATATTCCATTCCATTCCATTCCATTATATTCCATTATATTATATTACATTCCATTCCATTCTATTCCATTATATTATATTACATTCTATTCCATTCTATTATAGTCCATTCCATTCCATTCTATTCCATTATATTCTATTCCATTCTATTATATTCCATTCCATTCCATCTCTTTTCTCCTCTCACTGTACCTTATGCTTTCATACCCCTCAGGTCCAGGTCTGCAGTGGGATCATCTAGAAAGATGGCCTCCGCTCCTCGATCCACCACCTCAACACAAGGTCAGAGACACAAACTGAGACATATGAATCCCTCTTTGGAATGTTAGATGGACAGTCAATGTATTCAGTGGTAGAAAGAGTAGCTGTTAGTCATTGGACTGACTAAAGATGTATTTGTTACAGACTCTAAGATCTATACAGGAGTATAGAGTATTGTTTTGGGTTCTCAGAAAGACCATAGAAGCCAAACTGAACCTATTGGACATCATCATGAATGAATGTCTATATGTTCTGAACCTATCTATTCTGTGTAGATACAGTCCCACCCTCTCCTTCACTGGCCAATCCTGCAGCTTGCTGTCCACCTACACCTGCCATAAACAACCTATCAGCAACTGCTCTGTCGCCAAGCAACAACCAGTCTACATTGGGTAATAAAACATTGACCCATATGTCTTACCATACCAGATTAAATGCTTCACCATACCTTCACTTCATAACACATTCATAACTCCCATAACGAGTGAGTAAGCATTTCATAAAGTTACACAGAAAATATATCAACTTGTGTTTGTTTCCATTAGCATTAATGTTACGTGTCTCCATCCTCTCTCCTGTAGAGCTGAGTAGTCCAGTCCCAACACTGGGTAGCATCAACAAGAAGGCCAAGTCCAGGCCTATGGACAAGGACGGACGCTACCGGAATCGTCTCAGCCTCACCTCCGCCCCCATGTACCTGGCCAAAGCTAAGAGACCTGCCCCTGCAGGGGACCTGGGGGGTGTAGGGGGAGGGGTCAACAAGCGGCTGCCTGGACCGGGTGGGCCTGGAAGCCAGCAGACACTGCCTCTGCCTCCGAGACAACGCAGGGACATCACACACAGCAATACAGAGGAGGAAGCAGGAAGAACATCATCCCTTATAGATCTGCACATCCTGGAGACAGACCAACAGATCTCATCACACAACTGTCCACATCCTGACAACTGCAGGTGGGTCTGCCTGTGTGGTTATCTGAAGACTGTATGGTAGAGTAAAATCTACGTAGTTCAACTGTATTTCAAAACGTCTGTGGAATCCATTATATCAACATCCGATTTGACGTAGTTTGTGTGACTGCATTACATAATGACTTTGTGTTTCTACAGCTATTCCATATCACTCCAAGGAACCAGGAAGTCCTCCATGTCACAGATCACTCTTCACATGACGTGAGTACACACAGCCTGTTCCACACATTCACCTGAACCAACACAAGCTAATGTTCACTGCACACACACTAAATGATACAACAACTTACAGTAGGCCAAATCAGCTATGCTCATGCACAGAACATCTACTGTTCACACACATGCAGCTGCCAGGCAGACCAACTTGTAGTTATTTCCAATGAGAAGATTAACGTTAAACAACATGATATTCTTCCTTCCTGTACTCAGTTCCAGTGCCAGTATGTGGGTCAGACAGTGTGGAGCCACCAGAGGACGTCTGTGTCCTGACCACACAGAGACAGAGCTCTACGCTGGAGAGAGAACATTTACTAAGGTACCATGATAAAACATTTGAGATGTTACTGACTGGAATTGACCCCAGCTTATAGGTCAGCTACAGACTGACCTATTGACCTTTTCTCTTCAGGGGACAGATCACCTGTTGTCAGTACCTGTACTGTCGTTCCAGGACGTCACCTATCATTTCAGAGTGGCCAAGTCTGTGAGTTTTGAATTTAAATACATTTGACCATTTAAAATCCATGTAAAGTTGCTTCCTCTAACCTCTTGATCTCTGTCCTCTCCTTCTGACAGAGTAAAGTGAGGTGTGGCGTTGAGGAGGAGAATGTATCCATCACCACCACACCACCATACTCTGACTACTACTTCCTCATTCAAAACAGCTGCGCATGAGAGGAGAGGGAACTAAGTATGCAAACTAGTATGCTGCTTTGAACGTATCCCCTGACTGATCCAGGGTATCTTCACTACATACCTCCCTCTCTCTCTCTCTCTGGCTCCTTCCTTCCAATAGGGGATTGAAAAGTATTTGTTCTAATGTATCCACCACAGCTCCTATGCACTACATTATGTGATACGCAAGTCTATCATTATGATATAGACTTACAGTGCATTCAGAAAGTACTCAGACCCCTTGACTTTTTCCACATTTTGTTACGTTACAGCCTTATTCTAAAATGGATTAAATACATTTTCTTCCTCATCAATCTACACACAATACAACATAATGACATCAATCTACACACAATACCCCATAATGACATCAATCTACACACAATATCCCATAATGACATCAATCTACACACAATACAACATAATGACATCAATCTACACACAATACCCCATAATGACATCAATCTACACACAATATCCCATAATGACATCAATCTACACACAATATCCCATAATGACATCAATCTACACACAATACCCCATAATGACATCAATCTACACACAATACCCCATAATGACATCAATCTACACACAATACCCCACAATGACATCAATCTACACACAATACCCCATAATGACATCAATCTACACACAATACCCCATAATGACATCAATCTACACACAATACCCCATAATGACATCAATCTACACACAATACCCCATAATGACATCAATCTACACACAATACCCCATAATGACATCAATCTACACACAATACCCCATAATGACATCAATCTACACACAATACCCCATAATGACAATTAGAAATGTTTGCAAATGTATAACAAAAAAAAAAACTGTAATATCACATTTACATAAGTATTCAGACCCTTTACTCAGTACTTTGTTGAAGCACCTTTGGCAGCGATTACAGCCTCGAGTCTTCTTGGGTATGACGCTACAAGCTTGGCACACCTGTATTTGGGGAGTTTCTCCCATTCTTCTCTGCAGATCCTCTCAAGCTCTGTCAGGTCTCAAGCTATGTCAGGTCTCTCCAGAGATGTTTGATTGGGTTCTAGTCCAGGCTCTGGCTGGGCCACTCAAGGACATTCAGAGAAGCCACTCCTGCGTTGTCTTGGCTGTGTGCTTAGGGTCGTTGTCCTGTTGTAAGGTTAACCTTCGCCCCAGTCCGAGTTCCTGAGTGCTCTGGAGCAGAAGGATGATCAATGGAAACAGGATGCATTGTGTGTTTATTATTAATGGGGTATTGTGTGTAGATTGGGGTTTATTATTAATGGGGTATTGTGTGTAGATTGGGGTTTATTATTAATGGGGTATTGTGTGTAGATTGGGGTTTATTATTAATGGGGTATAGTGTGTAGATTGGGGTTTATTATTAATGGGGTATTGTGTGTAGATTGGGGTGTATTATTAATGGGGTATAGTGTGTAGATTGGGGTTTATTATTAATGGGGTATTGTGTGTAGGTTGGGGTGTATTATTAATGGGGTATTGTGTGTAGATTGGGGTGTATTATTAATGGGGTATTGTGTGGAGATTGGTGTTTATTATTAATGGGGTATTGTGTGTAGATTGGTGTTTATTATTAATGGGGTATTGTGTGTAGATTGGGGTGTATTATTAATGGGGTATTGTGTGTAGATTGGTGTTTATTATTAATGGGGTATTGTGTGTAGATTGGGGTTTATTATTAATGGGGTATAGTGTGTAGATTGGGGTTTATTATTAATGGGGTATTGTGTGTAGATTGGGGTTTATTATTAATGGGGTATAGTGTGTAGATTGAGGTTTATTATTATTGGGGTTTATTATTAATGGGGTATTGTGTGTAGGTTGGGGTGTATTATTAATGGGGTATTGTGTGTAGATTGGGGTGTATTATTAATGGGGTATTGTGTGGAGATTGGTGTTTATTATTAATGGGGTATAGTGTGTAGATTGGGGTTTATTATTAATGGGGTATTGTGTGTAGATTGGGGTGTATTATTAATGGGGTATTGTGTGTAGATTGGTGTTTATTATTTTATTATTAATGGGGTATTGTGTGTAGATTGGGGTTTATTATTAATGGGGTATAGTGTGTAGATTGGGGTTTATTATTAATGGGGTATAGTGTGTAGATTGGGGTTTATTATTAATGGGGTATTGTGTGTAGATTGGGGTTTATTATTAATGGGGTATAGTGTGTAGATTGAGGTTTATTATTATTGGGGTTTATTATTAATGGGGTATAGTGTGTAGATTGGGGTTTATTATTAATGGGGTATTGTGTGTAGGTTGGGGTGTATTATTAATGGGGTATTGTGTGTAGATTGGGGTGTATTATTAATGGGGTATTGTGTGGAGATTGGTGTTTATTATTAATGGGGTATAGTGTGTAGATTGGGGTTTATTATTAATGGGGTATTGTGTGTAGATTGGGGTTTATTATTAATGGGGTATTGTGTGTAGATTGGGGTTTATTATTAATGGGGTATTGTGTGTAGATTGGGGTTTATTATTAATGGGGTATTGTGTGTAGATTGGGGTTTATTATTAATGGGGTATAGTGTGTAGATTGGGGTTTATTATTAATGGGGTATAGTGTGTATATTGGGGTTTATTATTAATGGGGTATTGTGTGTATATTGGGGTGTATTATTAATGGGGTATAGTGTGTAGATTGGGGTTTATTATTAATGGGGTATTGTGTGTAGGTTGGGGTGTATTATTAATGGGGTATTGTGTGTAGATTGGGGTGTATTATTAATGGGGTATTGTGTGGAGATTGGTGTTTATTATTAATGGGGTATTGTGTGTAGATTGGTGTTTATTATTAATGGGGTATTGTGTGTAGATTGGGGTTTATTATTAATAGGGTATTGTGTGTAGATTGGGGTTTATTATTAATGGGGTATAGTGTGTAGATTGAGGTTTATTATTATTGGGGTGTATTATTAATGGGGTATAGTGTGTAGATTGGGGTTTATTATTAATGGGGTATTGTGTGTAGGTTGGGGTGTATTATTAATGGGGTATTGTGTGTAGATTGGGGTGTATTATTAATGGAGTATTGTGTGTAGATTGGGGTGTATTATTAATGGGGTATTGTGTGGAGATTGGTGTTTATTATTAATGGGGTATTGTGTGTAGATTGGGGTGTATTATTAATGGGGTATTGTGTGTAGATTGAGGTTTATTATTAATGGGGTATTGTGTGTAGATTGGGGTTTATTATTAATGGGGTATTGTGTGTAGATTGGTGTTTATTATTAATGGGGTATTGTGTGTAGATTGGGGTTTATTATTAATGGGGTATAGTGTGTAGATTGGGGTTTATTATTAATGGGGTATAGTGTGTAGATTGGGGTTTATTATTAATGGGGTATAGTGTGTAGATTGGGGTTTATTATTAATGGGGTATTGTGTGTAGATTGGGGTTTATTATTAATGGGGTATAGTGTGTAGATTGAGGTTTATTATTATTGGGGTTTATTATTAATGGTGTATAGTGTGTAGATTGGGGTTTATTATTAATGGGGTATAGTGTGTAGATTGGGGTTTATTATTAATGGGGTATAGTGTGTAGATTGAGGTTTATTATTAATGGGGTATAGTGTGTAGATTGGGGTTTATTATTAATGGGGTATAGTGTGTAGATTGGGGTTTTTTATTAATGGGGTATAGTGTGTAGATTGGGGTTTATTATTAATGGGGTATAGTGTGTAGATTGGGGTTTATTAAGGTTGTATTCAGAGCCGTTTCTATGAGACTTGAAATTGAGCTCAAGTGCATCCTTGCGATCGATCATCCTTCTCTGGTCTGATCAAACCAAGATTGAACTCTTTGGCCTGAATGCCAAATGACACGTCTGGAGGAAACCTGGCACCATCCCTACGGTGAAGCATGGTGGTGGCAGCATCATGCTGTGGGGGTATTTTTCAGCGGCAGGGACTGGGAGACTAGTCAGGATCGAGGGAAAGATGAACGGAGCAAAGTACAGAGAGATCCTGGACAACGACCCTAAGCGCACAGCCAAGACAACGCAGGAGTGGCTCTCAAGTCTCTGAATGTCCTTGAGTGTCCCAGCCAGAGCCCGGACTTGAACCCGATCGAACATCTCTGGAGAGACCTGAAAATAGCTGTGCAGCAACGCTCCCCATCCAACCTGACAGAGAGGATCTGTAGAGAAGAATGGGAGAAACTCCCCAAATACAGGTGTACCAAGCCTGTAGCTTCATACCCAAGAAGACTTGAGGCTGTAATCGCTGCCAAAGGTGCTTCAACAAAGTACGGAATAAAGGGTCTGAACACTTTTTTTATAAATTTGCAAACATTTCTAAAAACCTGTTGTTGCTTTGTCATTAAGGGCTATTGTGTGTAGATTAATGAGGGAAAAAAAACAATTTAATGCATTTTAGAATAAGGATGTAACATAACAAAATGTGGAAAAAGTCAAGAGGTCTGAATACTTTCCGAATGCACTGTATATTATGTCTTTATAACTATAATTGTTTTGCCAATTTATAGCATCCTTATACATCCTGAACTTGTTTTGTATCTACACTTTAACCATTCCTTATGACTGAAAACAAAACTCTGTTGTGAACAAATGGTTTAATGTTTAATATACTGGAAATTATATTTGGTCCTAGAACCCTGTGGTTTTGTCCCTATTCACTATTGTGTGAACTAAATAGGGAATAGTTTGCCATTTGTGACATAGCCTGTGCCTCAGCAAATGATAGAGGAGTCATGTTCACAGATGATCTCAGTGGAGTGTCATATGTAACGTTATATTACAGCTGATCTCAGTGGAGTGTCATATGTCACGTTATATTACAGATGATCTCAGTGGAGTGTCATATGTCACGTTATGTTACAGCTGATCTCAGTGGAGTGTCATATGTCACGTTATGTTACAGCTGATCTCAGTGGAGTGTCATATGTAACGTTATGTTACAGCTGATCTCAGTGGAGTGTCATATGTAACGTTATGTTACAGCTGATCTCAGTGGAGTGTCATATGTAACGTTATGTTACAGCTGATCTCAGTGGAGTGTCATATGTAACGTTATGTTACAGCTGATCTCAGTGGAGTGTCATATGCCACGTTATGTTACAGCTGATCTCAGTGGAGTGTCATATGTCACGTTATGTTACAGCTCATCTCAGTGGAGTGTCATATGTAACGTTATGTTACAGCTGATCTCAGTGGAGTGTCATATGTAACGTTATATTACAGCTGATCTCAGTGGAGTGTCATATGTCACGTTATGTTACAGCTGATCTCAGTGGAGTGTCATATGTAACGTTATATTACAGCTGATCTCAGTGGAGTGTCATATGTAACGTTATGTTACAGCTGATCTCAGTGGAGTGTCATATGCCACGTTATGTTACAGCTGATCTCAGTGGAGTGTCATATGTAACGTTATATTACAGATGATCTCAGTGGAGTGTCATATGTAACGTTATATTACAGATGATCTCAGTGGAGTGTCATATGTCACGTTATGTTACAGCTGATCTCAGTGGAGTGTCATATGTAACGTTATGTTACTTACCGGGCTGCTTTAGTCTGGGTTATGTTATGTTAGTCTGGGTTATGTTATGTTAGTCTGGGTTGCTTTAGTCTGGGTTATGTTATGTTAGTCTGGGCTGCTTTAGTCTGGGTTATGTTATGTTATGTTAGTCTGGGTTATGTTATGTTAGTCTGGGTTGCTTTAGTCTGGGTTATGTTATGTTATGTTAGTCTGGGTTATGTTATGTTAGTCTGGGTTGCTTTAGTCTGGGTTATGTTATGTTAGTCTGGGTTGCTTTAGTCTGGGTTATGTTATGTTAGTCTGGGCTGCTTTAGTCTGGGTTATGTTATGTTATGTTAGTCTGGGTTATGTTATGTTAGTCTGGGTTGCTTTAGTCTGGGTTATGTTATGTTATGTTAGTCTGGGTTATGTTATGTTAGTCTGGGTTGCTTTAGTCTGGGTTATGTTATGTTAGTCTGGGTCAGATTGATTTACTCACTTCTTGTGTCCAAATGGCACCTTATTACGTATATAGTGCACTTCTTGCGCTGCGTCCGTAGTGTATAAATGAGTGTTAACAGATCAGCTACTGGTGGGTGGGATGTGATTTCAGCTACATCACCTTGTTTTTGATGATGATACATCTATAGATAGCTAGATAATCCATGAAGGTCAATGTTATATAAAGAAACAGTAGAAACATTGAATCACAGGAGTAAATCCATTTTAAATCATAAAGATAAGACTGGATATCAACTCAGATAACTGGGAACAATGCAGAGGATAAACACTGTACACTGTATAAGAACCATATCTTTCTAAATATACAATATGGCTCTGCAATGTATGATCGCAGCAGCTTAGCTACACTGTATGATCTGGAACACTGTATGATCTGGAACACTGTATGATCTGGAACACTGTATGATCTGGAACACTGTATACTGGAACCATAGAATTGGAATGATTCTAATTATGTGACTGGATTGAACACTGTACGATCTCAGCAGCTGATAACGGCATTCATTGTTCAGGTCCAACACTGATTATATGTTTCATGAACAATGACAATACTTTTTACGCTGTAACTTGCCCACTGGAAACTTAATACGCTGTAACTTGCCCACTGGAAACTTAATACGCTGTAACTTGCCCACTGGAAACTTAATACGCTGTAACTTGCCCACTGGAAACTTAATACGCTGTAACTTGCCCACTGGAAACTTAATACGCTGTAACTTGCCCACTGGAAACTTAATACGCTGTAACTTGCCCACTGGAAACTTAATACGCTGTAACTTGCCCACTGGATTAAATAGTGCTTGACCACTAAATGCTACATTTGTGTTTAAGACGAAGTATGTTCTTAGCTACATGTACTGTATGTTAACTTTACATGTTTGAATTGTAGAAGATTGGAGAGTTCTTTCTGCTCTCGATCATGATGTTGATAACCCACACAAATATCAACATCTGAAGGATGGTGACTTCTCTGTCTCTACAAACAAGCAGGCTTGGCTTATCTCAACACAGAAGCAGCTCATGGACTTGATTGATTGAAGGCTGTTCATGATTGAGCCACAGAGTGGTTAAATGTTATTTATTTCAACTAACAGAGGTGGCTATTTTGTGACATGGCCTTGTGTAACTGAAGGAGAACAAGGTTTGTCCAGAAGCCACACTAGCAGCGTTCTGAAGGAGTCATGGATTTATACACTGGAGGATTGTATTATTCATGGATTTATACACTGGAGGATTGTATTATTCATGGATTTATACACTGGAGGATTGTATTATTCATGGATTTATACACTGGAGGATTGTATTATTCATGGATTTATACACTGGAGGATTGTATTATTCTAGCCTTTCCATTCATTGCTCTGAATCTGTGTAACACTTTTTGTCTTCCCCTCCCTGACTGGAAACAACACCCTTTCCCTTAAGCCATGTTTATAACTATCTCCTCTGGAAAACACCGCTCTTCACATGTACTCCTGTTATTAACCTATACTACTTTGTAGTGATATATACTTTCCTTACTCACAGACCACTGTCCTCTTTAATATACTATTGACTATGTTCATACAATATAGTATTTAGTATATACATGTATTAGTATGTAACTATGTTCCTCATATATCATACAATATTTAGTATACACATGTATTAGTATATAACTATGTTCCTCATATCATACAATACAGTATTTAGTATATTCATGTATTAGTATGTAACTATGTTCCTCATATATGATATGTATATACTAAATTATATACAGTATTTAGTATATACATGTATTAGTACGTGATGAAGGACCCTGTGGATAATATCTGGTATCTGAATGTCTCAAGTTAACAAAATACGTATTCCCATCTCATGGGCATTCAGAATACACCATCTCCCTGAAACAGAGACCTGGGCCCGTATTCAGACATCACCTTAGAGTAGGAGTGCTGATCTAGGATCAAGTCTCCGTTGTCCATGTACAAAAGTACAAAAAAATATCCTTGATCACAAATACAGGCCCTGGTCGGTTGAAACAGATGTATTGACACAATGTCCCTCTGACCAGGTGTGTTAAATCTTACCTGACCTGTCATGTCATGAGAAATCTAAATTCAAAAACAAATAATCAAATTAATATAGTAATTAAAGATATTTTACTAAACTTTATTACCAATATGATGTTGCCATACAGAACCAGTCAAAAGTTTGGACACACCTACTCATTGAAGGGTTTTTCTTTATTTTTACTATTTTCTACATTGTAGAATAATAGTGAAGACATCAACACTATGAAATAACACATATGGAATCATGTAGTTACAAAAAAGTGTTAAAGAAAATTTTAGATTCTTCAAAGTAGCCATCCTTTGCCTTGATGACAGCTTTGCACACTCTTGGCATTCTCTCAACCAGCTTCATGAGGTAGTCACCTGGAATGTTTTTAAATTAACAGGTGTGCCTTGTTAAAAATTAATGTGGAATTTCTTTCTTTCTTAATGTGTTTGAGCCAATCAGTTGTGTTGTGACAAGGTAGGGGTGGTATACAGAAGATAGCCCTATTTGGTAAAAGACCAAGTCCATATTATGGCAAGAACAGCTCAAATAAGCAAAGAGAAATGACAGTCCATCATTGATGAATCTGTCTCTCATGAGGACCGCCACAGGAATGGAAGACCCAGAGTTACCTCTGCTGCAGAGGATTAGAGTTCACAGGACCTCAGATTGCAGATTGCAGCCCAAATAAATGTTTCACAGAGTTCAAGTAAGACACATCTCAACATCAACTGTTCAGAGGAGACTGTGTGAATCAGGCCTTCAGGTTGAATTGCTGCAAAGAAACCACTACTAAAGGACACCAATAAGAAGAAGAGACTTGCTTGGAAATTAGACCGGTGGAAATCTGTGCTTTGGTCTGATGAGTCCAAATATGAGATGTTTGTTTCCAACAGCAGTGTCTTTGTGAGACGCAGAGTAGGTGAACGGATGACCTCCACATGTGTGGTTCACACCGTGAAGCATGGAGGAGGAGGTGTGATGGTGCTTTTCTGTTGACACTGTCTGTGATTAATTTCGAATTCAAGGCAGCGAAACGCCATCCCATCTGGTTTGCGCTTAGTGGGACTATCATTTGTTTTTTAATAGGACAATGACCCAACACACCTCCAGGCTGTGTAAGGGCTATTTGACCAAGAAGGAGAGTGATGGAGTGCTGCATCAGATGACTTGGCCTCCACAATCACCCAACCTTAACCCAGTTGAGATGGTTTGGGATGAGTTGGACTGCAGAGTGAAAAAAAAAAAGCAGCCAACAATTGCTCAGCATATGTGGGAACTCCTTCAAGACTGATGGAAAAGCATTCCAGGTGAAGCTGGTTGAGAGAATGCCAAGAGTGTGCAAAGCTGTCATCAAGGCAAAGGGTGGCTATTTGAAGAATCTCAAATATAACATATTTTGGGATTTCTTTAACACTTCTTTGGTTACTACATGATTCCATATGTGTTATTTCATAGTTTTGATGTCTTCACTTTTATTCTACAATGTAGAAAATAGTAAAAATAAAGAAAAAGGTGTGTCCAAACTTTCGACTGGTACTGTTTTAGCTTATTTATAATGCAACAGACAGCCTTTATAGTGACACCAGTATAGCACTGTATACTAGCACTGTATATATATATATATATATATATACTGTTCCAACTGGTTTTAAATGCTATAGAAATTCATGAAATGTTCATGTGTAGCTTCATTTTGTAGTCTATGCTCCTTTTTATGTTATTTCTGTTTTATCATTATAATTTGTACTGGATCACATCTGGCTGTGATTGGGTTTCCCATAGGTGGCCCAGCCTCATCCAGGTCATTGTAAATAAGAATTTGTTCTTAACTGACTTGCCTAGTTAGAGGTTAAATAAAACAATAATAAAAAAATAAAAATATGTAAACGTTGTTATGCTGTGTTATGAAATTCTGTGCCAATCAAAATCACTATTCAGCTTTTACCTGTCACTGAAAAATAAAAAATACACGGGTACACACACACACACACAGGAGTTTCTAATTAAAGCTTTACAATGAAACGATCAAATCACTCATTTTGAAATACTTTTATCTTCTTAATCTAATTATTATGGCTTAAAGCCCTTCAGAACACTCAAATACTTAATAAACATTGAATCACTTTGTAAAGCATATTCACCTCAGCCCCTCCCTCATTCACCTCAGCCCCTCCCTCATTCACCTCAGCCCCTCCCTCATTCACCTCAATACTATTCCTGTTCCTGCTTTAAATGTTCTCCCTATAAATCAATGTGCTTTTTAGTCTTACCTCTTACTTTGTTTAATACATGATCATGGCATTTATGTTGAAGTCTTTGCAGTTTTTGTCTATTTTTTTGTTTTGAAGAGCATGTTACATGCAGTAAATAAAATATTAATTGAAAATATTAAGTGTTTTGGTTGGTGGAGAGCGAGAGAGCTCTAAGCAGCATATCACAGTCAGGAACATAGTTATTTTATAGATTAATTTTACGAATAGCGCAATAATTTCATGTAAAAGAATCTGTTTCGAAATAAAACATGGAATAAATTAACTAAGGATTCTGCATGAAACCGTTGTTCTCCAGGCCGCTAGTGGGCGGCAGAGTGTCTGGCTTCAGAAGGTCGGGAGAACTGACGTGGCTCTTCCAGTTTTGGATTCTGAAGTCGGAACAAGAAACTCAACAACATGGTAAGGGATTTCTTGTTAATGCACCACTTTAACAATAACTTGATCATGAAATGAGACTTTATTCAAACCTGACATTAAATGTATTCAAATGGTTGTTGTAGCTAGACATGTGTTGTAGCTAGCCAACATTAGCTCACTACCCCAATATTGGACTAAATGAGCCTAATTTAACGTTACGTCTTAGTCCAAGAACCTTAGCTATATGTTGTTTATTCAAGTATAAATTGGCTCTGGAAACCAAAACAGACAAATACTCAAATTAAAAGGAAATATCAATTGCGGTACGGTTCTAGAAACCAATCCCTTAATATCACATAAAATAAGGTCCCAGATGCTAGAGACACTTACTGTTCACTGTTTTAGAACAGATGCAGACGACAGTATTTAAGTGACAACAGGTTTGTCTCCCGTTAAACACGGCTGGTTTGTCTCCCGTTAAACACGGCTGGTTTGTCTCCCGTTAAACACGGCTGGTTTGTCTCCCGTTAAACACGGCTGGTTTGTCTCCCGTTAAACACGGCTGGTTTGTCTCCCGTTAAACACGGCTGGTTTGTCTCCCGTTAAACACGGCTGGTTTGTCTCCCGTTAAACACGGCTGGTTTGTCTCCCGTTAAACACGGCTGGTTTGTCTCCCGTTAAACACGGCTGGTTTGTCTCCCGTTAAACACGGCTGGTTTGTCTCCCGTTAAACACGGCTGGTTTGTCTCCCGTTAAACACGGCTGGTTTGTCTCCCGTTAAACACGGCTGGTTTGTCTCCCGTTAAACACGGCTGGTTTGTCTCCCGTTAAACACGGCTGGTTTGTCTCCCGTTAAACACGGCTGGTTTGTCTCCCGTTAAACACGGCTGGTTTGTCTCCCGTTAAACACGGCTGTAACATGGAGATATGGCGGTGTGGGAACCCTAACCCTAGAAACATGTGTATCAATGTACTTTTTATTTTTTTTTATTTTTTATTTCACCTTTATTTAACCAGGTAGGTCAGTTGAGAACAAGTTCTCATTTGCAACTGCGACCTGGCCAAGACAAAGCAAAGCAGTGCGACAAATAACAACACAGAGTTACACATTAAACAAACAGTCAAAAACACAATAGAAAATCTATAAACAGAGTGCAAAATGTAGTGCAAAAATGCAGTAAGGTTGGGAGGTAGGACAATAAATAGACTATAGAGTAGAAATAAATTACAGAATTATCATCATTAACACAGGAATGAAGGATGTGCAAATTATGATGTGCAAATAGAGATACTGGAGTGCAAGATTAGTGAAAAATAAACGAAAATAAATATGGGGATGAGGTAGTAGAGTGGGCTATTTACAGAAGGGCTATATACAGGTGCAGTGATCGATAAGCAGCTTTGACAGCTGATGCTTAAAGTTATTGAGGGAGATAGGAACCTCCAGCTTCAATGATTTTTGCAATTCGTTCCAGTCATTGGCAGCAGCGAACTGGAAGGAATGGCGGCCAAAGGAGGTGTTGGCTTTGGGGGTGACCAGTGAGATATACCTGCTGGAGCGCATGCTACGGGTGGGTGTTGCTATGGTGACCAGTGAGCTGAGATAGGGCGGGGATTTACCTAATAAAGACTCATAGATGACCTGGAGCCAGTGGGTTTGGCGACGAATATATAGTGAAGGCCAGCCAACGAGAGCATACAGGTCGCAGTGGTGGGTAGTGTATGGGGCTTTGGTGACAAAACGGATGGCACTATGATAGACTACATCCAATTTGCTAAGTAGAGTGTTGGAGGCTAGTTTGTAAATGACATCGCCGAAATCAAGGATCGGTAGGATAGTCAGTTTTACAAGGGCATGTTTGGCAGCATGAGTGAAGGAGGCTCTGTTGCGAAATAGGAAGCCAATTCTGGATTTAATTTTGGATTGGAGATGGTTGATGTGAGTCTGGAAGTTGAGTTTATAGTCTAACCAGATGCCTAGGTATTTGTAGGTGTCCACGTATTCTAATTCGGATCCGTCGAGAGTAGTGATGATAGTCCGGTGGGCGGGTGTTGGCATTGTTCGATAGAAAAGCATGCACTTAGTTTTACTAGCGTTTAAGAGCAGTTGTAGGCCACGGAAGGAGTGTTGTATGGCATTGAAGCTTGATTGAAGGTTAGTAAACACAGTATCCAAAGAGGGGCCAGATGTATACAGAAAGGTGTCATCTGCGTAGAGATGGATCAGAGAGTCACCAGCAGCGAGAGCGACATCATTGATGTATATAGAGAAAAGGGTTGGCCCAAGAATTGAACCCTGTGGCACCCCCATAGAGACTGCCAGATGATCGGACAATAGGCCCTCCGATTTGACTATTACTATTTACTATTACTATAGTACTATTTCTCTCCAATATGAAAGATAAGGTCTTTCTGCTTCCAAAAGCGTGTTCATGTTCAGACCGAGTAGACATGATGTTATGAATGTGTTATTGAGGGCGGTTAGAGCCTTGTGAAGCTACTGCTACCTCTTCACCTAAAGTCTTCCTAGCGCCATAAAATACCGCCATGAATTAACATGGACTGTCAGTGGAGCGACGTCAAACCTCCGACGCGGTTACGTCACGTAGACGTAATGTTCAGGTGGTGTTGACGTCGCGTCACGTGTAAGTTTATTATGAACGATCTAACCATGAACGCCTTAAAATACGTCTATATGTGTAACGCGTCACGTGTTAGTTTAAATGTCTGTTTAGTTAATTATTAAAGCTCTCACCATGAACGGGTTAACGTCTACATGTACATGAATTAGTCAAGTTTTCCATTGCCAGAGTTATCTAATCAATTTCATTTGTCGTTTGTCATTTAACTGTACATTTACCTGTACAGCTAATTTAACCATGCAAAATTTTCACTTACCTGTTAATTTAACCAGGCTGTATATTAAGTAAACTATTATAACCTCACTTATATCATACGCACTTTTAGCTATTTAAGTATTTCTCTGCCATCGACCTGTATAGTATAGTTAACAATGCAAATACTCCTTATTTATCTAAGTGAATATTAGCATGGTTAAATTAACTGTACAGGTAAATGACAGGAAGAGATAATTAAATAGCTAAATGTGTGTATGATATAATTTAGGGTAATAATAGTAATTCCCTTAAAATACAGTCCTTAGTTTATTTTATTTTTATTTTATTTCACCTTTATTTAACCAGGTAGGTCAGTTGAGAACAAGTTCTCATTTGCAACTGCGACCTGGCTGCGACCTAGTGCAGGGTTTAGTTACAGATAAATGCACGTATTGCACATTTGATATCCTAAAAGCAATGAAAAAAGGTGCAACTGACAGGATACTAATATGCATTCCTGAGTGAATGACTACGTAAGTTCAGTCCAAGAATTACTTACATTATTGCACGTGATATGATATAACAACTGTACATGAGTATGTATATACAGACCTGCATGAATAAATAGGTCCTGAGTGAATGAGTGATTACAGACCAGAGAGTTCCGCATGGATGGATGCATAATTGTTAAACTAGGTCTTAACACCCCAACAGTTCCAGGTCTATGTTGCCGACGGCACGGCACCCCGGTGAGGCTTTATATAGTCTAATAGCCGCCGGCAGGAAGGACCTCCTGTAGCGCTCTCTGGCACACCGTGGGATCAGTCTGTGACTGAAGGTGCTCCTCTGCGTCATAACCATGGCATGCAGAGGGTGGGTGACGTTGTCCATGATGGCCAGCAGTTTGGCCAGGATCCGTCTCTATGGGTCTATACATAGACCAAACAGCTTAACCGATAAAAACATGTATTATTCAGGAGAATCCCATTGAATCAGGCTGTTCATTTCAGTGCAGTTGCATTCTTACGCATATACTTAGACTAAACAGAACCGAAAACATGATGAAGCCTGAACATTCCAGCTGTTTGTCATTGATTTAGCCCACAGTCGGCTACAGAATTGATACACATGAATAACTATATTTAATCTGGATTTGACAAACAAAGGTCTGACTTTCCCCCACGTCATATTTGTTACCAGTTAGGATAAATGTGTTCCTATTAATCTGCATAGGGCTAACCATTCAAATTAATGTTATATACCATCTTGTGCTTTGTATGAATAAATAAGCATCAGGGTAAAACATCATATCATTTCAATGCCCCCAGTCTGGCCATATTTTAAATACATAAACGTTGATATTTTATTGTTAGGTGTGTCAAGTTACTTTCAGATTTTTTTGTACACTCACATGACTATAATAGACTGAAATAGTGAATTCTGCTGTGTGGAACAGATGCAAACCACCAAACACACAGTTTAAAGAATGATCAGTTATGTAAAAATACAGTTATTGAATGATTACATATAAATGTTTGATTAGACATGCAATAACGTTAATGGCAGACAGAAAAGAAAGGATACATGTTTTATGTCCGTGGGGTTGATGAGGTAAAGGTTGGTCCATGGAAAAGATAGAGATGAGTTGCGAGAGAATCTCCAGGGTGTTGTCATGACCACTGGAGTCCTACACCTTAACAGTACTTACCTGCTGACAGCATGGCGATGCCGCCCACCACAAGGCTGCAAATGAAAATATCATCGGAGATTTTTATATTCACCTTAACGAATGTTGACCTCAGCTAGGAGCGAAAGAGCACCAATCTTTCCCAGGTCTCGCCTTCCTTTCATCCAAGCCAAGTCCTTCGCCCGGATGTCAAAGCACTTGGTCCCCTTGAATCTCCTCCTTTTTCTCACGTGCCTTAGATCTCTTATATCTCTTGGAAGGCCAGAAAATAAATTAACACCTGGTCAAAGACTTCCCCATCCTTCTCAGTCCGTGCCTGAAGGTGGTCTTCGAAGGCGTTCTGATCTGGTTCGACAACTTCCACCACATCAGGTGGAGTATCAGTGACCTCAAAGTACGTTATACAAAAATAGCATTAGAAAAACACTAAGTCAATCACATATTTTTATACTACAGTGTATGCAATAATCCGTACAGCAGGCGATAGTGTGAATACTCTGGAGGCCTGGACGCTGCTGTTGTGTGCAAAGATAATTACCTTCAGATTGTCCTTCCACCATTCCTGGTACCAGTCAAGGGACTTGCCCATGGCAGTCTTGAGGGTGTGGTTGGTCCGTCCATCCAAACCTGGAGGAAAGGGATCTCTATTGACAATGGAAGATATTGAAATGTCTGATTTATGTATCATAGAGAAAAAAAAACTAACCATTGGTGACAGTATATAACCTATAATATCTTTACCTTGCACCATAGTTCACGACCTCGGTCACTCAAGATGACCTCTGTCGAACCGTGGTTGTTGATGATGTCCATCATCGCCTTGGAGGTGGCCCCGCCAGTCTGGAGGTGGCCACGCCAGTCTGGAGGTGGCCTCGCCAGTCTGGAGGTGGCCTCGCCAGTCTGGAGGTGGCCTCGCCAGTCTGGTCCTTGATGGGCATCACAAAAGAAAATCTATTGTTGGTTCCAAGCACCCTTTTTAATGGATACAGAAGGGAATTAAGAGTTAAGCCTTTTTAATGGTTACAGAAATACGAGAAAATAAGATACTGTACAGTCGTGGTCAAAAGTTTTGAGAATGACACAAGTATTGGTCTCCACAAAGTTTGCTGCCTCAGTGTTGATGATGGCAATTTGCATATACTACAGAATGTCATGAAGAGTGATCAGATGAATTGCAATTAATTGCAAAGTCCCTCTTTGCCATGAAAATTAACGTAATCCCCCAAAAACATTTCCACTGCATTTCAGCCCTGCCACAAAAGGACCAGCTGCCATCATGTCAGTGATTGTCTCGTTAACACAGGTGAGAGTGTTGACGAGGACAAGGCTGGAGATCACTCTGTCATGCTGATTGAGTCAGAATAACAGACTGGAAGCTTTAAAAGGAGGGTGGTGCTTGAAATCATTGGTCTTCCTCTGTCAACCATGGTTACCTGCAAGGAAACACGTGCCGTCATCATTGCTTTGCACAAAAAGGGCTTCACAGGCAAGGATATTGCTGCTGGTAAGATTGCACCTAAATCAACCATTTATCGGATCATCAAGAACTTCAAGGACAGAGGTTCAATTGTTGTGATGAAGGCGTCAGGGCCCAAGAAAGTCCAGCAAGCGCCAGGACCGTCTCCTAAAGTTGATTCAGCTGCGGGATCGGGGCACCACCAGTGCAGAGCTTGCTCAGGAATGGCAGCAGGCAGGTGTGAGTGCATCTGCACGCACAGTGAGGCGAAGACTTTTGGAGGATGGCCTTGTGTCAAGAAGGGCAGCAAAGAAGCCACTTCTCTCCAGGAAAAACATCAGGGACAGACTGATATTCTGCAAAAGGTACAGGGATTGGACTGCTGAGGACTGGGGTAGAGTCATTTTCTCTGATGAATCCCCTTTCCGATTGTTTGGGCCATCCGGAAAACACCTTGTCCGGAGAAGACAAGGTGAGCGCTACCATCAGTCCTGTGTCATGCCAACAGTAAAGCATCCTCAGACCATTCATGTGTGGGGTTGCTTCTCAACCAAGGGTGTGGGCTCACTCACAATTTTGCCTAAGAACACAGCAATGAATAAAGAATGGTACCAACACATCCTCCGAGAGCAACTTCTCCCAACCATCCAAGAACAGAGTTTATTGACTCTTTGCATAAACTGAATGTCATTGTCAATGAAAGCCTTTGACACTTATGGAATACTTGTAATTATACTTCAGTGTTACCATAGTAACTACTGACATAAAGATCTAAGAACACTGAAGCAGCAAACTTTGTGGAGACCAATACTTGTGTCATTCTCAAACCTTTTGACCACGACTGTAGGTCAAAAAACACATGGGCTTTGCAGGATTTATTAAACATAGTTTACTTTCTGTCCACATGGTGGGGCTGTTGCACGACACAGATCATTGGTTCTGTATCACAGCATTCCTTGGCCAAGGTGATATATTCCTCTGTTCTGGAGAGTTCTCTCAATTATATATTCCTCTGTTCTGGAGAGTTCTCTCAATTATATATTCCTCTGTTCTGGAGAGTTCTCTCAATTATATATTCCTCTGTTCTGGAGAGTTCTCTCAATGATATATTCCTCTGTTCTGGAGAGTTCTCTCAATTATATATTCCTCTGTTCTGGAGAGTTCTCTCAATTATATATTCCTCTGTTCTGGAGAGTTCTCTCAATTATATATTCCTCTGTTCTGGAGAGTTCTCTCAATGATATATTCCTCTGTTCTGGAGAGTTCTCTCTGATATATTCCTCTGTTCTGGAGAGTTCTCTCAGTGATATATTCCTCTGTTCTGGAGAGTTCTCTTAATGATATATTCCTCTGTTCTGGAGAGTTCTCTCAATGATATATTCTTATGTTCTGGAGAGTTCTCTCAATGATATATTCCTTTGTTCTGGAGAGTTCTCTCAGTGATATATTCCTCTGTTCTGGAGAGTTCTCTCAATGTAAACCCTCTGAGAAAGAAGGAAAGTGTCTAAGATATATTATTATGGGTTTGAGTTCCTTCACTTCAGCAGCAGTAGCTCTGAGGTACGAAAGCCCAGTTGTGTACATCCAGGATCTGTTCCCTAAATAGGGCACTACTTTTAGGGAACAGGATGCCATTTTGGACAAAGCCTCAGTGTTTTTTGTCTCACTTGTCAATGTCTGTGCGTTTGGTGGGGATTTGTTACATATAGCTAAAATATTATTTGACCAATGTTCTTAAATACACAACCCTCCTGTGACGTTTAAAACAAACCTCTGTCAATTGTTCTGGTCCTTTCCAGACCTTAATGGGTATTACCTCCACTCACTGAATCGGTCGCCATCAGGCTAGACAGGTACTCACCTTTTAAGCACAAGGTGACAAATTGAAACATTGTGTTCTCTCTGATATGACATTAATTTAAATCAGAATCATTTCAGATATAATAGAATGCGATCGATAAACAAACGGTAAAATCACTTGCCCACATCCTTGACAATCCCATGCCAAAAGAAGCGTATGTTGATTTTGCTTCACTCCGATATGACCAGCATGCATCTCTGTCAGCACGGCCTCCTCTCCTCTTTTAGTGAAAATCCCCCTCCTGTGTGGCTGGCCATCCTTCCCCCTCCTGTGTGGCTGGCCATCCTTCCCCCTCCTGTGTGGCTGGCCATCCTTCCCCCTCCTGTGTGGCTGGCCATCCTTCCCCCTCCTGTGTGGCTGGCCATCCTTCCCCCTCCTGTGTGGCTGGCCATCCTTCCCCCTCCTGTGTGGCTGGCCATCCTTCCCCCTAGGTACATGTGATTGCCTAACAAGTTTGAAGACAAGAGTTGTTGAAACACTCAAGTCTAAGTAATTTTGCCTGACTGCAATATTGTAAGTAATTCTTGGACCTAACTTACGTAGTCATTCACTCAGGAATGCATATTAGTATCCTGTCAGTTGTATATTTTCTAATTGCTTTTAGTATATCGAATACGTGCATTTATCTGTAATCAAACCCTGCACTAAGGACTTTATTTTAAGGGAATTACTATTATTACCCCAAATGATATCATACACACATTTAGCTATTAAAGTATCTCTTCCTGTCATTTACCTGTACAGTTTGTGTAACCATGCAAATAATCACTTACCTGTTAATTTAACCAGTCTGTATATTAAGTCAACTATTATTACCCTCACTTGAAGATTCCAAAAGAACAGCTGGGAGAATTCCACTTCATTCTTCCCGAAATAGCCCGGTTGTTTTCAGTTAGTGTACGAACCATCCGGAGGTGAAAGTCTGAGTATGGTTTATATGTCCACCAAATGTACAGCAACATCACCGAGAAGACAGCCCCAACACCGGCTATAAGACCACTACCGGATTTCTCATATCCAACGGATAGTGTATTATAATGTAACATATGTATATATCCTATACCACGTGTGTATATTTTCATTTACAATTTAATTAACTCATGAAATAAAATAATACTAGCACATCAAATTAAGTTATTGTACTCTAGCCTACTCCCCTATCGACACAGTAAATATTGCCTACATGCTTTCGACAATACATTATCAACTCGTTATCAACAAAAAGTAACTTATTTATTTATTCAGCTAACGTTATTCATCATGGTTATGTCTGTAGCTAGTGAACTACGTGTATAGTTAATTATCAGTTAATCGAATAACAGAACATGTAGCTATGTTATGATGGGAATACAGCAGCTACTGTAGCTAAGAACCAATGCAGCCTCCCACAGACGGAGCCAATTAAGACCAGAGAACTTCAGCATCAAGTCAGTCAATAACCTTACTCATTATATTTACCAACTTAGTAAGTCAAAACCCCTGGTTTATTTACAGTTGGCAACATACCTGTCCATTTAGAGATGTGGGATATTGTCCCTAACCAGAAACACTGAGTGAATCTCTGCATTGTCTCTGTTCTTCACCCCTCAGGAGCTGGAGGCGATGACCAGATACACCAGTCCGGTGAACCCGGCAGTCTTCCCCCACCTCACTGTGGTCCTACTGGCTATCGGAATGTTCTTCACTGCCTGGTTCTTTGTGTATCCTTCCATGGTCATTCTCTTCATAGTGACCGTTGGTTCTGATCGTGAATCCTGGTCATCTATCTTCATAGTGACCGTTGGTTCTGATCGTGAATCAGTAGTCTTCCAACCTGGGGAGTGGAGACACTGAGCATGTAGGCTTTTGTTCCAGCCCAGTATTAACGCACCAATGTCAACTAATACGTGGGTCTCTATTATTTAGGATGGAAGAACAGTTCTTGACATTGTACATAGAAAGGATTGACTGAGGTTTGGAACAAACTTTCTAAAGAAACCTGACAATCTATTTTGTGACGGAACAAGAATTCATGTTGAATAGAAGATGTTGGTGAGTCTGAATATTCGAATAGGAATAACCTACTCTAAGTGAATGTGTTTTTAGATAGACTGGATATAACTGTTGGTCTGTTGTGTACCACTGTTTTGCACCTTAACTCTCTCCCAGCTATGAGGTGACGTCTACTAAATACACCAGAGACGTGTATAAAGAGCTGCTCATCTCCCTGGTGGCGTCTCTCTTCATGGGCTTTGGAGTGCTGTTTCTGTTACTGTGGGTCGGCATCTATGTCTGACAGGTAAGGAAACGATCACGGAGACTTATGCTGCATTCATGATAAGTCAGAACCTCTGAGTTAAAACGGTATTTTCGTAGAGCTTCCTATTGGTTGATTTTTATACTTTCCAAGTGGGAAACTCGGACGGGTATTATCTTTTTACAATGAGTTTCCAAGTTGGACATTTCTCAGTTTGCTAGTTCTAACACTCATTCAGCATAGTGTTTCATGTCTGATCCCTGTGTCTGTCCTGTTACAGATTGCTATATTGCCAAATGATACAGAAGAACATTCCAATGGAACAGGAGGAGGACATCATGAGTGGGCTCCACCACAGACACAGAAGATGGACTGCACTGACAAGAGGGTGGGGACGGATTGGGGTTGCCTTTCACTAAATAAAGATACATTTGTACAAAACGGCAAGTGTGTATAGTCTTTACTGGTAATGAAAGGAGGCAGCATGCACTATTTTAAAAGGTCCTTGTTACAAATCCGTGTGGATTCCAGGTGCGTAGGTATCAACATGTGAATACCAAAGGAGTTGGAAACCCGCACCCTGTCTAAAGAGGAAAACATCCAAAATGCTCAGATGTTTGAAGATCATGGTGACCCAAAGTTCAGAAGCATGCGAGGAATCAAGGCAATGTAATTGATATTCTCCCTGTATATGCATGGCAGCCTATAGGTCAGTGACTGCAGCTGTTGTTGGAGTGACTGAACTGGTTATACAGCATACAGTATAACTCATTCACAAAGGTGGCATAACTGTTCAGGAAATAATCTGGTGTTTCAAGATCCTTATGCCAAGGGGCCTGGCATTGATATGGTGTAGGAAGTCAAGAACACCAGAAATATACTGTACATCGATATAATTAGAACTAATATAAATCCCTCTGATCTGGGGAACAGGCTGCAGATCAGAATTATACTGCCTGTTTAAACGCAGCTATAGAGATGTATCTATCTAGCTCTTTATTTGGAGTAAACACACTAGACGTAGATTAGCCATACAGCATGTATGCCCCAGGCCCAGGGAATGGAGCTGCCTTAAACCCCAATCCCAGATTAATCTCTGAGGTAAGAACAGAGCAGTCAGTCTCCTCTAACCAGCCACTGTCTGAACGATAATACCCTGATGATTATCTGCCCCCAGACTATTTCATTTCACACAGAAAGGGTCCGCTGAAACTCATAGTACGCAAAAAAACCTCTGTCCTCAGTTCCAACACTCACTACCGAGTTCCAAACTGCCTCTGGAAGCAACTTCAGCACAAGAGCTGTTGGTCGGGAGCTTCATGAAGTGGGTTTCCACGGCCGAGCCGCAGCCTGTTGTATTGGATTTGCACCAAACATATTCAAGATAAAATGTTAACTGCTTAGCAGTTGCAGTATTAAGTGCCTTGTTGCAAACTGGATGTATGTTTAGGAATATTGTTTATTCTGTAAAGGCTTCCTTCTTTTCCCTCTGTCAAGGTTAGGTTAGTATTGTGGAGTAACTACAATGTTGATACATCCTTTTTATTCTATTTATTTCACCTTTATTTAACCAGGTAGGTCAGTTGAGAACTAGTTCTCATTTACAACTGTGACCTGGCCAAGACAAAGCAAAGCAGTGCAACAAAAACAACAACAGAGTTACACATGGGATAAACAAACGTACAGTCAATAACACAATATAAAATCTATATACAGAGTGCAAATGTAGTTAGATTAGGAAGGTAGGACAATAAATAGGCCATAGTGGTGAAATAATTCCAATGTAGCATTAACACTGGAGTGATAGATGTGCAGATGATGATGTGCAGATGATGATACTGGAGTGCAAATGAGCTAAAATAATAAATATGGGGATGAGGTAGTAGTGTGGGCTATTTACAGAAGGGCTATATACAGGTGCAGTGATCGATAAGCAGCTTTGACAGCTGATGCTTAAAGTTAGTGAGGGAGATAGGAACCTCTAGCTTCAATGATTTTTGCAATTCGTTCCAGTAAGGCAGGCAGGTGCAGGCAGTGATTGGTTGAAGAGCATGCATTTAGTTTTACTAGCATTTAAGAGCAGTTGGAGCCACAGAAGGAGTGTTGTATGGCATTGAAGCTTGTTTGAAGGTTAGTAAACACAGTGTCCAAAGAGGGGCCAGATGTATACAGAATGGTGTCGTCTGCGTAGAGATGGATCAGAGAGTCACCAGCAGCAAGAGCGACATCATTGATACAGTTGAAGTCGGAAGTTTACATACACCTTAGCCAAATACATTTAAACTCAGTTTTTCACAATTCCTGACATTTAATCCTAGTAAAAATTCCCTGTCTTAGGTCAGATAGGATCACCACTTTATTTTAAGAATGTGAAATGTCTGAATAATTGTAGAGAGAATGATTTATTTCAGCTTTTATTTCTTTCATCACATTCCCAGTGGGTCGGAAGTTTACATACACTCAATTAGTATTTGGTAGCATTGCCTTTAAATAGTTTAACTTGGGTCAAACGTTTCGGGTAGCCTTCCACAAGCTTCCCACAATAAGTTCGGTGAATTTTGGCCCATTCCTCCTGACAGAACTGGTGTAACTGAGTCAGGTTTGTAGGCCTCCTTGCTCGCACACGCTTTTTCAGTTCTGCCCACACATTTTCTATAGTATTGAGGTCAGGGCTTTGTGATGGCCACTCCAATACCTTGACTTTGTTGTCCTTAAGCCATTTTGCCACAACTTTGGAAGTATGCTTGGGGTCATTGTCCATTTGGAAGACCCATTTGCGACCAAGCTTTAACTTCCTGACTGATGTCTTGAGATGTTGCTTCAATATATCCACATCATTTTCCTTCCTCATGATGCCATCTATTTTGTGAAGTGCACCAGTCCCTCCTGCAGCAAAGCACCCCCACAACATGATGCTGCCACCCCCGTGCTTCACGGTTGGGATGGTGTTCTTCAGCTTGCAAGCCTCCCCCTTTTTCCTCCAAACATAACGATGGTCATTATGGCCAAACAGTTCTATAATTGTTTCATCAGACCAGAGGACATTTCTCCAAAAAGTACAATCTTTGTCCCCATGTGCAGTTGCAAACCGTAGTCTGGCTTTTTTATGGCGGTTTTGGAGCAGTGGCTTCTTCCTTGCTGAGCGGCCTTTCAGGTTATGTTGATATAGGACTTGTTTTACTGTGGATATAGATACTTTTGTACCTGCTTCCTCCAGCATCTTCACAAGGTCCTTTGCTGTTGTTCTGGGATTGATTTGCACTTTTCGCACCAAAGTACGTTCATCTCTAGGAGACAGAACGCGTCTCCTTCCTGAGCGGTATGACGGCTGCATGGTCCCATGTTGTTTATACTTGCGTACTATTGTTTGTACAGATGAACGTGGTACCTTCAGGCGTTTGGAAATTGCTCCCAAGGATGAACCAGACTTGTGGAGGTCTACAATTGTTTTTTATTGAATAAGGTACTATAACTGACCTGTATATATAACCACTCCAGTACCCCTGTACATTGAATAAGGTACAATAACTGACCTGTATATATATAACCACTCCAGTACCCCTGTACATTGAATAAGGTACTATAACTGACCTGTATATATATAACCACTCCAGTACCCCTGTACATTGAATAAGGTACTATAACTGACCTGTATATATATAACATTTCTACATTTACATTGTAGTCATTTAGCAGACGCTCTTATCCAGATCGACTTACAAACTCCAAACGTTTGACAGGGGGTGTATATACACATGTATTTTGTAAAGGATATTCACATTGTTTTATCGTCACTTCACTTGCTACCATCCGCTGTTCGTAGTACTTTTATTTTGAAATTCGTTCAGAGTGAAAACGTGTGTTGAAATGTCATTGGCTAGATGAAACGGAAGTTAAACTGTGATCACTTCCTGTTTTCATTTTATTTTTTTAGCAATGGTCTTTAGTAGTAGCCAACGGATTTTATCTTGATAAACCACTAAAATGTCTGCTAAACCCACTTGCCTAATTGTGGCCAGTGCAGCTGCACAAGGTAGGTGTTAACTACTGAATGCGTCGACATATTATTCACGTTTTATTTATTCCACTTCTGTCGATATGAGCATCTCAAACTAGCGCTGCTGATTGGCTGAATGTCATGTGACGGACACGATGCGTCTTCATATTTCAACTAACTATTGCACCAATAAGTCTTGTTTTAGAGTATCTTTTCTGTGTTTCTGTGTCTAAAAGGGTTGTACTGAGATCTTATCCCGGCTTGTTTGTTTGACACAATCATATTGTACAATCATCACCATGACTGGCGTATCATACTGCTGCTTGTAAGTTCTCTCGGTTCTCTTATTAGGAGTGTCTGCTCGGTCGTTCCATCAAGCCTTCTGTCTCTGCAGTTCAGTGTTCAACCTGCAGACAGCTACACCAGGGGTGAGACACACACCGGAAAATACACACACACACACACACACACACACACACACACACACACACACACATAATGTTAGTGTCTTTTGTCATTTCCAGGGGAAACCCATAGATTTTGTTGGGGTGGATGAAACCACAGCCAGATGGGTCCAAGACTTCAGCCAAAAGTCTTTTGCAACCCCAGCCAAGTTGGAGTCAATAGATGGTAAGATCCACTTATGATTACATGCATAAGTATGTAGCCTTTGTATATATTTTTTATCCTCATTCATACCCCAAATCTGTTAGAGTAATTCAGTGGTCAATTCTTTGACTGTTAAGATCATTACAAATGGAAATAGTTGGCATAATACTTTGCTGAAGGTCATGTAATGATGTCCTGACTGTCACTGTATTCCAGGTGCTCGGTACCAAGCTCTACTGATTCCAGACTGTCCTGGGGCTCTCACTGACCTGGCACACAGTGGCTCTCTGGCACGCATCCTTGCACACTTCACCTCACAGCAGAGTTAGTACCCTAGCCCCTACCCTGTGCACTATCCCCTAGTCTCTAGTGTAGATCTCTATAGGATCCCCTAACCCAGATGAGATCTCTATTCAATCCGCTAAAGCCTAATACAAATTTAAAGGCAATGTTCCTGTTACTGTCGGCTCATTCGGAAATGACCTTTATATTTCTATCACAGTCTAACGCTTCAGCGATCCAGATCCAACACAGCCTTCAGCTAAATCTTGGACTCAAAGGTTTAGAAACTACGATTGTGAAACATTGTTGCATGTGTGTACCTACCAGAGCCAGTGTGTGCTGTGGGACAAGGTGTCTCTGCTCTGTGCTGCGCCACAGAAGAGGATCAGAAGTGGATCTTCACTGACTACAGTCTCACTGGGGTTAGTGTCTGACTACAGTCTCACTGGGGTTAGTGTCTGACTACAGTCTCACTGGGGTTAGTGTCTGACTACAGTCTCACTAGTGTCTCTAAGGGGGAATACCTCCACAGTCCAAATTCAGAAAAACCAATGATATACCTGATTTGCGTTAAAAGATATGGTTACTCGTTTTATACAAATTCCATTCTCCCGGTTGTCTTATTTCCCAGCCATCTGTGTTTGAGTTGGTGAGGAGCCCAGACTTTGCCAAGCTGCCTCTGATCGTGGAGGACTTTATCAAGGACAGCGGAGGATCATACACCGGTGAGTGTGGGAGATAACTGGTATTGTTGTTCCAGGAGGTCTACATTACAGCAAGGTGTTGTTCCAGGAGGTCTATATTATAGCAAGGTGTTGTTCCAGGAGGTCTACATTATAGCAAGGTGTTGTTCCAGGAGGTCTACATTACAGCAAGGTGTTGTTCCAGGAGGTCTATATTATAGCAAGGTGTTGTTCCAGGAGGTCTACATTACAGCAAGGTGTTGTTCCAGGAGGTCTACATTACAGCAAGGTGTTGTTCCAGGAGGTCTACATTACAGCAAGGTGTTGTTCCAGGAGGTCTATATTATAGCAAGGTGTTGTTCCAGGAGGTCTACATTATAGCAAGGTGTTGTTCCAGGAGGTCTACATTATAGCAAGGTGTTGTTCCAGGAGGTCTACATTACAGCAAGGTGTTGTTCCAGGAGGTCTACATTACAGCAAGGTGTTGTTCCAGGTGGTCTACATTATAGCAAGGTGTTGTTCCAGGAGGTCTACATTACAGCAAGGTGTTGTTCCAGGAGGTCTACATTACAGCAAGGTGTTTTGCAAATGATCAATAAGTAGGGTTGCAAAATTCCGGTAACTTTCCAAAAAATCACAGTTGGAAGATTCCCGGAATCAGGAAGGAATAAGCAATACATCCAGAAACATACATCCAGGATTTCTGGAAAACCTGTTTTTTGGGGGAAAGTTAGTGATATTTTCCAACCCTATCAATAACTCATATTGATTGGCTCCCTGCCATGTTCCACACTACAATGTGCAGAGATCTCGTAAAGATCTGATTGGTCTCCGGTCTCTACACCTGAGGAAATAGTGTTTAACACCGCAGGAAGCCAGGATCCCAATCAATATGACTCTGACCTGGATGTTAGTGTTGTGTCAAGAAAAAATGTAAGCTGACGTATGTTCATATCACTGCTGTTTTCCAGCTAGTCAGGAGGATGCCATGCATGTAGTGATCGACAGACACCTGGTGACCGGACAGAACATCCAGTCTACGTCAATCGCTGTCAATAACCTTATCATGCTCTGTAATGGAAAGTAACATGTCTTCTGTTCTGCTACGTAGGGACCAAGCTAACAAGCCTATCCTTGGGCCAGGATTCAATCCGATCGTACTTTGTTGGCTATGCGCCATTTAAAAGGTAATCTTCCATTGAATCGACATATGCAGCATTTACCATGAATACACGGGAACAGCCTTTAAAGAGCAATGAATCCATTTGAAAACAGCTAATTTGACATTGATATGAGTTAGTTTTTCTAGTAAATTGACTACAGAGTGTAAAGAGGATCGTTCTGGTCAAAGTCAGTCTCGTCTAAAACAGTTTGGAACATCTGTGCGTTACATTAAGGATGGGTTTTGAAAATGTCCATTTGCCCCCTAACACTAACTAACCTCTATCCAATAGAGACAGACACAGCTGTGGTGATTGCCCTCTATCCAATAGCATAGACATAGACAGACCTGCCTAGCATCTCCGACTTTGTTTACATAAGATAAGTTACGCATTTTTTAAACTTGAGAAATAGAAATACTGCACCAAACCTTAATGTAGAAATACACAACTAAAACATCCCTGGTAAAAAGTCTACATCCATTACAGATTTCTTGAGTTATCTTACATTCATTCAGAGGATTTTGAGGAAGTGAAATACACTTTTGCGTTTACAGTGTCTCATGGGGGACAAACACACCTCCAAGACTGAAATCAGAAAAACGTGCCAATCTGCATGTTCCATGGCTCTTCAAAAAGGCGCATTGCCCACAAAGTGCGATCGGATTTAATCCCAGCCTTATTTTGACATGATGGATATAATTTTGCGGACACGGCTGATCAGAGCATACATACATACATACATACATACATACATACATACATACATACATACAGTAAGAAAACTGAACTTTTCAAATACATGTCGCAAACCTGACAATAGAACTCCTTTACATTTCCAGTGCTATGAAGGACCAATAGAAAGAGTCTGGGTATAGGGATTTAGTAACATATCTGGTCATATGAAGTTTAGTTGGGCCATGAGGTCATGCCGTCTTATGTACTGTAAACCAGGGTTGGGTCAATTCACAAAGTAAACCTAATTCTAATTGTTCCTTATTGAAGAGAATTTAAATATCAGTGCACTTCCTGAATTGACTGGAATTGAGCCCTGCAGTACAGTAGATGTTTCTAGACTTCTACCTCAGCTAACACACATGTCAAACCTAATCAAGGAGCCACCAGTGAGGTATTAGAAAAAGTAGCACTGTATGTATGTAGACTACAATTTTTATAAAAACAACACTGAACAATGTACCTTTTTATTTCATGTCAATGTCTTCCAAAAAAACATAACACATTCCTGCAGTGGGTGACTGTCAACCTGGTAAACATTATACCTGGTCCTGGACTGTCTGGGAAACTAGTCCTTAAAATGGTAGACGAATACTTCATATGTTTCCATTTAAAAACAAACACCTTCTGCGTGACACACTGCATAATAACCCAGTTACAAGCCCCAGTTGAATAACTGCTTTGATGGATTCATGTTCCTTAGTTCAGTTGAGTGTCACTCCTCTCCTCATTGTCAACTTGGCCTCCGTCTCCTACAATCAACCAATGAGCACTCCGGTCTTCATGAGATAAGACGTTCATTCCAGGTAGTCAAAGAAATAATAGTAGAATCCTCATGCTGGTTGGTGCTCAGCAAATATTGCCATGAACTATACATTTGTACATATTGCACCGGTTTATCAATTTGCTAAAAAGGAAAGGAGCTTGAGTCTTTTACTGGTTGTCTTGCTCATAGAAGATCATAGAAATAGTCCAGTCCCTGGCCCAGTTCCCACATAGAGATTCCTGTACCCAAGTCAGTGGCTAAAGAGATTCGTTGATGGAGAGACTAGAGAAGAGAGAAGAAGAAGAAGCTAATGCATTATAAGGATCTGTGTTTCTGGAATATGTTGTTTGATCATTAAACATCTAAAACCTGGTGATACGCTATTATGTGTTTTCAGTGTATTTATTTGGTTATTTTGAGAATCATCTGCAGATGTATATGGTGTCTGATGTATTATATGTACATCATACCTTCAGTGTTGGGTAATAAACCACATGCTTGACTCCATTGCTCCTAGAATGTGGAACACAAATCAAGTGAGTTATTGTGGTGTGATGATACTGGCAAGATATCAGACAAGATGGTAAATAAAGGCGATCTGAATGGAATGATCGTTCTTTGAATTGCCATAATATGAAGCTGAAGTAAATGTTAAAGTACTATAATGTACTGGACTAACTACCTCTTGTAACTGAAGTAGTGCTCCTCAGCCTGATCATCCCACAGTAGTCTAGGCTTCAGCTCCTTCAAGAGCTCTATGAACCTTTACAGGAAAGACAAGAGAGAGGCTTGAAGACTGACTGGAAGTGATGAAGAGGGAGAGAGGGGTAGAGGTGATGAAGAGAGAGGGGTAGAGGTGATGAAGAGAGAGGGGTAGAGGTGATGAAGAGAGAGGGGTAGAGGTGAAGGGAAGTGTCTGGAAAAGACAGGACTGTAAGAAAGGAGGGTACGGCGAGGGGGTTTCCAGACCCTTCATTGGCTGTTAGATTGTTTGGAGTGAACAAGTCATTCATTGGTTAGTTATTTCTGTGTAATTACCATTTAACTACCTGGCGATATCAGTACAACCTTCTGTATAGATTACTGATACTAGAGTACTACTACTAGAGTACTACTACTAGTATAAAGTATTATTAGGAGTACCCTACCTGCCCCCCAGCAGAGTACTGCTACTAGAGTACTACTACTAGTATAAAGTATTATTAGGAGTACCCTACCTGCCCCCCAGCAGAGTACTGATACTAGAGTACTACTACTAGAGTACTACTACTAGTATAAAGTATTATTAGGAGTACCCTACCTGGCCCCCAGCAGAGTACTGCTACTAGAGTACTACTACTAGTATAAAGTATTATTAGGAGTACCCTACCTCTCCCCCAGCAGAGTACTGATACTAGAGTACTACTACTAGAGTACTACTACTAGTATAAAGTATTATTAGGAGTACCCTACCTGCCCCCCAGCAGAGTACTGCTACTAGAGTACTACTACTAGTATAAAGTATTATTAGGAGTACCCTACCTGCCCCCCAGCAGAGTACTGCTACTAGAGTACTGCTACTAGAGTACTGCTACTAGAGTACTGCTACTAGAGTACTGCTACTAGAGTACTGCTACTAGTATAAAGTATTATTAGGAGTACCCTACCTGCCCCCCAGCAGAGTACTGCTACTAGAGTACTACTACTAGAGTACTACTACTAGTATAAAGTATTATTAGGAGTACCCTACCTGCCCCCCAGCAGAGTACTGCTACTAGAGTACTACTACTAGTATAAAGTATTATTAGGAGTACCCTACCTGCCCCCCAGCAGAGTACTGCTACTAGAGTACTACTACTAGTATAAAGTATTATTAGGAGTACCCTACCTGCCCCCCAGCAGAGTACTGCTACTAGAGTACTACTACTAGTATAAAGTATTATTAGGAGTACCCTACCTGCCCCCCAGCAGAGTACTGCTACTAGAGTACTACTACTAGTATAAAGTATTATTAGGAGTACCCTACCTGCCCCCCAGCAGAGTACTGCTACTAGAGTACTACTACTAGTATAAAGTATTATTAGGAGTACCCTACCTGCCCCCCCAGCAGAGTACTGCTACTAGAGTACTACTACTAGTATAAAGTATTATTAGGAGTACCCTACCTGCCCCCCAGCAGAGTACTGCTACTAGAGTACTACTACTAGTATAAAGTATTATTAGGAGTACCCTACCTGCCCCCCAGCAGAGTACTGCTACTAGAGTACTACTACTAGTATAAAGTATTATTAGGAGTACCCTACCTGCCCCCCAGCAGAGTACTGCTACTAGAGTACTACTACTAGTATAAAGTATTATTAGGAGTACCCTACCTGCCCCCCAGCAGAGTACTGCTACTAGAGTACTACTACTAGTATAAAGTATTATTAGGAGTACCCTACCTGCCCCCCAGCAGAGTACTACTACTAGTATAAAGTATTATTAGGAGTACCCTACCTGCCCCCCAGCAGAGTACTACTACTAGAGTACTACTACTAGTATAAAGTATTATTAGGAGTACCCTACCTGCCACCCAGCAGAGTACTACTACTAGAGTACTACTACTAGAGTACTACTACTAGAGTACTACTACTAGTATAAAGTATTATTAGGAGTACCCTACCTGCCCCCCAGCAGTGGTTCAGCGCCGTGGGTGGAGAAGTCCAGTCCATAGAGGTTGAGTCCCAGCAGTATCTTGTGTCTCCATTGGGTTTTGGGGGACAACTCTAGAACACATTCTCTCACCCAGGGTAGAGGGGAGCTGGGGCCCGGTCTAGGAGGTAGGAGACAACCGGACTTACTGATATTCTAACATAGGAGTGGCCTATAACATCTGTGATGGTCATAGTGATGGTCATTTTACCAATATAATATTTTTTTTTTAATAAAAGGATAAGATTGTTTCAGTGAGAATGGAATCTTACTGTCCAGAGGAGAAGTCATAGGTCATTAGACTGAATCCGTCCACTACAGGAGCTAACTGTTCAAACTGTTCCCTCCCGAACATCCCCGGCTGGCCTGAACTGATCACAGACAAGATTAAATGCCTAAGCATTTTTACAGAACAGTAATACATTTTCAAAATGGAAAAACACTTTCAGTGTAAATTTAAAAACTACTAAAACCAGATATAAAGTATGTAGAAAAAATAATGGGGAATTGAAGATGAATGATGTTAAATCTGTTGATGACCTGTTAAACCAGTATCAAATGTCTGCCAGTGTTGAATGTTATGGTTAATGTTTGATGCCAGACTGGATTCAAGTACACACTGATAATATACAGTTGAAGTCGGAAGTTTACATACACCTTAGCCAAATACATTTAAACTCAGTTTTTCACAATTCCTGACATTTAATCCTAGTAAAAAATCCCTGTCTTAGGTCAGTTAGGATCACCACTTTATTTTAAGAATGTGAAATGTCAGAATAATAGTAGAGAGAATGATTTATTTCAGCGTTTATTTCTTTCATCACTTTCCCAGTGGGTCAGAAGTTTACATAAACTCAATTAGTATTTGGTAGCATTGCCTTTAAATAGTTTAACTTGGGTCAAACGTTTCAGGTAGCCTTCCACAAGCTTCCCACAATAAGTTGGGTGAATTTTGGCCCATTCCTCCTGACAGAACTGGTGTAACTGAGTCAGGTTTGTAGGCCTCCTTGCTCACACACGCTTTTTCAGTTCTGCCCACACATTTTCTATAGGATTGAGGTCAGGGCTTTGTGATGGCCACTCCAATACCTTGACTTTGTTGTCCTTAAGCCATTTTGCCACAACTTTGGAAGTATGCTTGGGGTCATTGTCCATTTGGAAGACCCATTTGCGACCAAGCTTTAACTTCCTGACTGATGTCTTGAGATGTTGCTTCAATATATCCACATAATTTTCCTTCCTCATGATGCCATCTATTTTGTGAAGTGCACCAGTCCCTCCTGCAGCAAAGCACCCCCACAACATGATGCTGCCACCCCCGTGCTTCACGGTTGGGGTGGTGTTCTTCGGCTTGCAAGCCTCCCCCTTTTTCCTCCAAACATAACGATGGTCATTATGGCCAAACAGTTCTATTTTTGTTTCATCAGACCAGAGGACATTTCTCCAAAAAGTACGGTCTTCGTCCCCATGTGCAGTTGCAAACCGTAGTCTGGCTTTTTTTATGGCGGTTTTGGATCAGTGGCTTCTTCCTTGCTTAGCGGCCTTTCAGGTTATGTCGATATAGGACTCGTTTTACTGTGGATATAGATACTTTTGTACCCGTTTCCTCCAGCATCTTCACAAGGTCCTTTGCAGTTGTTCTGGGATTGATTTGCACTTTTCACACCAAAGTACGTTCATCTCTAGGAGACAGAACGCGTCTCCTTCCTGAGCGGTATGACGGCTGCGTGGTCCCATGGTGTTTATACTTGCGTACTATTGTTTGTACAGATGAACGTGGTACCTTCATGCATTTGGAAATTGCTTGTGGAGGTCTACAATTTTTGTTTCTGAGGTCTTGGCTGATTTCTTTTGATTTTCCCATGATGTCGAGCAAAGAGGCACTGAGTTTGAAGGTAGGCCTTGGTTGGGTCATACAAGTTCCTGGGAGTCCAAATAGACAACAGGTTGGAATGGGCTGGTAATACCGGGGCTCTGTACAAAAAGGGCCCGAGCCGACTCTACCTTCTGAGGAGGCTCAGGTCCTTCAACGTGTGCAGTAAACTACTGCATACCTTCTACCAGTCTGTGGTGGTGTGCAGTGGTGTGCTGGGGAGAAAACATCAAAGCCGGTGATGCTTCTCTGGTAAATAAGCTGATCAGGAAGGCTAGCTCTGTCCTGGGGATGAGCCTTGACACTCTAGAGGAGGTGGCGGAGAGACGGATCCTGGCCAAACTGCTGGTCATCATGGACAACGTCACCCACCCTCTGCACGCTATGGTTATGACGCAGAGGAGCACTTTCAGTCACAGACTGATCCCACCACGATGTGCCAGAGAGGTCAGGAGGTCCTTCCTGCCGGCGGCTATGAGACTATATAATGCCTCACCGGGGTGCCGTGCCGTCGGCAACATAGATCTGGAACTGTTGGGGTGCTAGGACCTAGTTTAACAATTATGCATCCATCCGTGAGTAACTCTGGTCCGTCAGCACTCATTCACTCAGGACCTATTTATTCATTCAGGTCTGTATATACATATTCATGTACAGTTGTTATATCATATCACGTGCAATATTGCTAGTAATTCTTGGACCTAACTTACGTAGGCATTCACTCAGGAATGCATATTAGTATCCTGCCAGTTGCACCTTTTCTCATTGCTTTTAGTATATCGAATGTGCAATACGTGCAGTTGTCTGTAATTAAACCCTGCGCACTAAGGACTGTATTTTAAGAGAATTACTATTATTACCCCAAATTATATCATACACACATTTAGCTATTAAAGTATCTCTTCCTGTCATTTACCTGTACAGTTTGTGTAACCATGCAAATATTCACTTACCTGTACATTTAACTGTATACTTACCTGTACAGCTAATTTAACCATGCAAAATTTTCACTTACCTGTTAATTTAGCCAGTCTGTCTATTAAGTAAACTATTATTACCCTCGCTCATATCATACGCATTTTTAGCTACTGAAGTATTTCTCTGCCATCGACCTGTATAGTATAGTTAACCATCCAACATCCACCAATGTATAGTGTACATATTCAGCCAACCACCCATACTATGCAATGTCTTTTTTTGCACTCCAGATATCTTGTATTTCTATACTTTTTCATACTGCCGCTCTATGTATCATGTACCGTGTATCTGTCTTTTGTGTACTTTCGTTGTGGCATTTTGCACCTGCCCTGTGTTTTGTTGTAGCTGCTTGACAAATAAATGTCTCCCCTGGGGGATCAATAAAGTACCTACCTACCTATCTACATCCACAGGTACACCTCCAATTGACTCAAATGATTTCAATTAGCCTATCAGAAGCTTCTAAAGCCATGACATCATTTTCTGGAATTTTCCAAGGTGTTTAAAGGCACAGTCAACTTAGTGTATGTAAACTTCTGACCCACTGGAATTGTGATATAGTGAATTATAAGTGAAATAATCTGTCTGTAAACAATTGTTGGAAGAATTACTTGTGTCATGCACAAAGTAGATGTCCTAACTGACTTGCCAAAACTATAGTTTGTTAACATGAAATCTGTAGAGTGGTTGAAAAATGAGTTTTAATGACTTCAACCTCAGTGTATGTAAACTTCCGACTTCAACTGTATCTGTGACCCTGTGTGATTGTGGAGCAACTGATATCGTCTGTACGGTGCCAATAGCCAGGGTCACTACACCTTGTTTAGAGTTCTTACAGGGTGTGACATTGTTGACAGAACAGTTGTTCCTGATGGTGGTTATAAAGTTCTTCTCTAGGCCCGTTACACATTTTTCCTCCCTGTTGCCACGGATAGATATTTGATTGACTTTATCAACGATTGGTTTCCTTTTTTCTCTTAACAAACCTATATATTTTTGAGAACTAACAAATCACACAAATAAAATCTAGACATTCAAGGAGAATTTAAAATGATAAAAACAATGGATTTAACAGTATTGATTGTATGTTTGAGAGAAAAAAAAAAGTGCAACATTTCCTCTCAGATCCATGTAGACATCTGTAGAATTGCAGGAAATGGCTTAAAAATACAAAAAAAATAAAAAAAAATGTATCTACACCAAGGTCTCGAAAATATTCTCAAACATTCAGCCGGTATGTGTTTTAATGATCTGATAAAATAGTAAATCAATCATGTTGTGATATTTCTATGCCATCTGGATTACCTACCTTGGTGTGACGGCTGGTGGAATGACCAGTACACAGTCCAGTTTCTTCATCTTAAGAGCCTCACAGATGTGTGTTATCATATGGACCAGCTCCCTGAATGGAATAGTGTTTACAGTAAATACAAACAATGGTTCAAAAAGGTAATTCTGAGGGGTTATTACCATGGCTAACACAGGTAATGGTATCATGTTTATTACCATGGCTAACACAGGTAATGGTATCATGTTTATTACCATTGCTAACACAGGTAATGGTATCATGTTTATTACCATGGCTAACACAGGTAATGGTATCATGTTTATTACCATGGCTAACACAGGTAATGGTATCATGTTTATTACCATGGCTAACACAGGTAATGGTATCATGTTTATTACCATGGCTAACACAGGTAATGGTATCATGTTTATTACCATGGCTAACACAGGTAATGGTATCATGTTTATTACCATGGCTAACACAGGTAATGGTATCATGTTTATTACCATGGCTAACACAGGTAATGGTATCATGTTTATTACCATGGCTAACACAGGTAATGGTATCATGTTTATTACCATTGCTAACACAGGTAATGGTATCATGTTTATTACCATGGCTAACACAGGTAATGGTATCATGTTTATTACCATGGCTAACACAGGTAATGGTATCATGTTTATTACCATGGCTAACACAGGTAATGGTATCATGTTTATTACCATGGCTAACACAGGTAATGGTATCATGTTTATTACCATGGCTAACACAGGTAATGGTATCATGTTTATTACCATGGCTAACACAGGTAATGGTATCATGTTTATTACCATGGCTAACACAGGTAATGGTATCATGTTTATTACCATGGCTAACACAGGTAATGGTATCATGTTTATTACCATGGCTAACACAGGTAATGGTATCATGTTTATTACCATGGCTAACACAGGTAATGGTATCATGTTTATTACCATGGCTAACACAGGTAATGGTATCATGTTTATTACCATGGCTAACACAGGTAATGGTATCATGTAGTACTGTTTTACTCACTTCCTCTTGTTTCCTCCCAACTGACTCCACAGCTCCAGTGTATAGCCATCAAAGCCTTCTGTCTGCAAAGGCAGAACACAATTAGGCATTCAGTATACCCTCCTATGATATAAACAGAGGAAGTCAACAAACATTTTCTTTGGTAACCTACTGTATATGAGAATATTTACAGTTAAAAAACAAACATTCAGCCTTTTGGCAGTTGAACTGTTTTCATATATAAATGTACTATGATGCATTACTATTAGTATTATATTGTGAATTCAACTCCTTATGTGCAGGGTTTGATCCTGTCTCCTCCAGGCCCCATGGTCTGGTACCCCAGAGACCAGGGTTTGATCCTGTCTCCTCCTTATGTGCAGGCCCCATGGTCTGGTACCCCAGAGACCAGGGTTTGATCCTGTCTCCTCCAGGCCCCATGGTCTGGTACCCCAGAGACCAGGGTTTGATCCTGTCTCCTCCAGGCCCCATGGTCTGGTACCCCAGAGACCAGGGTTTGATCCTGTCTCCTCCTCATGTGCAGGCCCCATGGTCTGGTACCCCAGAGACCAGGGTTTGATCCTGTCTCCTCCTTACCTTCGCTACGTCCACCATCTCAGTCCCCAGTTCCTCGATCTCATCCTCACTGCCCAGAACACTCATATAGTCCTGGTACGACCAGCCGTCAAATAACAGACGAGGAACTGAGGGGTAAGAAGAGCAGGATTATATTATGAGGGCCCTGTGTTTGGTAATCATGTGACATAGCAACATTCTATCCTGTATTTTAAGCCTTATCCAGAAATTAGAAATACACCAAAAATGAAAGCAATTGTCTGAGGATGGTGCTGGAACATCTGAAAAGTTTGATTAAAAATATTTAAATAAAAAAGGTTCAAATCCAGACATGTCACATGATTACCAAACACGGGACCCTAACAGAGCCGGAGAGTTTGAGCAGAAGGAGAGTTTGATCATTGGAGCTGGAAGTGACTGAATGCTACCGTAGTAATCTACGGTAATCTGGAAATACACTTCTAGTAAATAGAGAACTGGAAGCTGGTTTAACATACACTTCTAGTAAATAGAGAACTGGAAGCTGGTTTAACATACACTTCTAGTAAATAGAGAACTGGAAGCTGGTTTAACATACACTTCTAGTAAATAGAGAACTGGAAGCTGGTTTAACATACACTTCTAGTAAATAGAGAACTGGAAGCTGGTTTAACATACACTTCTAGTAAATAGAGAACTGGAAGCTGGTTTAACATACACTTCTAGTAAATAGAGAACTGGAAGCTGGTTTAACATACATACACTTCTAGTAAATAGAGAACTGGAAGCTGGTTTAACATACATACACTTCTAGTAAATAGAGAACTGGAAGCTGGTTTAACATACATACACTTCTAGTAAATAGAGAACTGGAAGCTGGTTTAACATACATACACTTCTAGTAAATAGAGAACTGGAAGCTGGTTTAACATACATACACTTCTAGTAAATAGAGAACTGGAAGCTGGTTTAACATACATACACTTCTAGTAAATAGAGAACTGGAAGCTGGTTTAACATACACTTCTAGTAAATAGAGAACTGGAAGCTGGTTTAACATACATACACTTCTAGTAAATAGAGAACTGGAAGCTGGTTTAACATACACTTCTAGTAAATAGTGAACTGGAAGCTGGTTTAACATACATACACTTCTAGTAAATAGAGAACTGGAAGCTGGTTTAACATACACTTCTAGTAAATAGTGAACTGGAAGCTGGTTTAACATACACTTACGCATTTTGATTTTTTTGTTGGCTTTCCGCATAGCTTTTACCCAACCTACAAAAGAAAGAAAAAAAATAAGTATTTGAAAGAGACATCTTTCTATACTTTCTACCCTTCCCTTAATAACCATTTCTTACTATCACAACTGACAGTCCTTAGTACACATTTCTTAGGCATCACACCTTTGTCTGACATGAATGGTGTTAGTCTGACAGACACTTACCTGCATCATAGTCATGTAGACCAGTGATATGGAAGCTCTCTGGTCCTCGCCGTCTCAGCTGAAGCCACACTGGAGACACAGAGGTCAGCTTGGAACCAAACACCTTGGCAACATCGTAACCATGGGAGTTCCACTGGAGAGTGGGGAAGGAAAGAGAAAGTAAGTGAGAGGTTATATGAGGAACTCAAGGAGCCTATTGATGGGCTATAGCTTGTACACAACATTAGTAACATGATAGTTCCATTATTAAATAGTAAGAGCAGGCTGGGTACCAGTCTACTGAGTTAACATTCCACTCCTTGTAATGCTAAACATTGAGTACAACGAGTGGAATGTTTCAGGCTAACCTGCAGGCAAAAATGGGAAACATTTCTGTAGAGGATAAAGTTTCACTGTTGTTCAAAGGTGATTGCAGCGTTCAGTCTGGTTTAACCAGGCTACAAACCAACCTGCTTTTAGAGACTTACAGAGACTGAAATAGGTGCCGGTACTGTTTATATTTAGATACAGGAACTCAGGAATACTTTTAAGCCAATCATTTTTTTAAGAGGTGCAGGAACTCAAGCAGTAGAACATTTTCTGGTGCTGGAACTCAGTTCCGGTGAGCTCCTGCTCAAATCAAGCACTGCACTTACAGGAGTTATATATCCCAGTACGGGCCCTTGGAACGTATGTTTAGTCACAGCCTGTCGGCAGTATCTCTTTTCCTCCTTTACGATGTCCTTCCACTGAGGGTCAGCAACAACCAGGCCTCGCTCCAGCACTGACCGCTCTGCCTGGGACGTCTGAAATAATAATACACTAAATACTTTATCTTGTATTTGCATGTGTAGTTGTAAAACCAAACAAACTGTAGTCTCCAGGGTCAATTTGAATTTGAAGGCTGTCAATTCAGGAAGTAAACTGAAATTCCAATTCAATCATTGAAAAAAGGGCATCTACTTTCAATGATTTCCTCAATAACCTGAAAAAGTAGAAAATGTATTTCTAATGTTGTTCCATTCATTGGATTTTAAATTCAAATCACTCCCTGAATCAACTGCCTTCAATTACAATTGACACCAACCCTGGTAGTCTTGCTTGCCAGACTGTGGAAGATACTTGCCAGACATTGGGATGAGACTAACTAAACAAAACAGTGACAATGTATCTAATTAATTAACTGTGTTCTATGTCTCTACTACAATGCTGGTGATTTACTGAAACCAGAACTGGCTAGAGGGACACACACGGGCTGAGCCCTAGATAAGGACACAACTCCAGTATTCAGAATATGTGTAGCTAATTGAGCCCATTACACACACTCGTTCAAGGATGCAAAATAGTGATACCACCACTCATCCTCATAATATAAACCCCACTCTCCTCCTCTTCCTCACCTCTGGCTCCTGTGTTTTGGAGTCCTTCTTCTTGGCATCAGTCCTGGACAGTGTAGCACTGACATCGCTGACCAACAGGGCAGACAGGATGGTGTGCAGCACAAGGATGAACGTTGCTTCTGCTCTCATCGCTCCTGAGTCAAGCTACACAATGACGGGGAATGAGACGAACTGCTGCTACTGCACTACCAACACGAACTGAAAAACGATCTAGCTACCCAATCAGATAACTACAAGTTCTAGCTAGTGTGCTACCGGAAACTGTGTTGGAACCATTTGCAAGTTCCGGCAAGAATCACCCCTGCCTGGCTAGAGTTACGATGTTATTGTTATCAGTCAGCTAGACACCAATGATGCATGGTGCCAACTCAACGTTTTCATATGAATTATAGCCGCTGAGAAATCACGAATATACTACAATATCTCACTCAACTCTACCCACGTAGTTGCAGGTTCTTCCTTGTGTACCATAGAGAATGATAGAGGCCTCTAGATGCCAAAAGGATATGTTAACATGTATTAGTATGGGCCATTGAGGGCTTCCACCATTTTAATGTGGTCAACTGGGTGGGAATTCCAACTTCATTGGCTGATCCCTCCTGGTGACCCTGTTGGTCATCAGGAGGGTGGCTGATCCCTCCTGGTGACCCTGTTGGTAATTCAAGCGCAAAGAAGAAAATGGACTACTTCAAAATGGAGGTTGCCTCAATAGAGTTTGCCAGTTTGTAGTCCTAAAACCCATATAATGAGTTACCTCTGGTTCGTTCAGTCATTCTTATAGGGAAAATATAGGGTTTTGGGATAAACGCAGATAATAAGTTTGGAGTTTAACACAGATTTAGGAAGCCTTTTAGATGTTGTTCTTTGAGATAATATGAAGTATGTGGGGTTTTTTAAATTTCATAAATGCTTCAATATTCACAAAAAGTGACGTTACCTGATGAAGATGATCTCATAGACAAAATGGTATAAAATCTCCTAAACCTGTGTTTACCACAGACCTTATTTTTGGCGTTTATCCAAAACAAACTGTATTCCTTTTCCGATAGGCTTTGTCCAACAGACCATGGCGGAGTTATTACTATTGCTCACAGACGCCATAATCGAAACTATGGGTGCGTTCGTAAATTCACTCTGGCTATCTACTCCGATTTCAGAGCACTCTCGTCTGAGTGTGCGCAGAATAACTGACGAATTTAATTTACTACATTTACTAACGCTGCTCAACAACCATTGAAATTGGTCAGTAAACAGTCAAAAGAGTTTAGTTAAAATGTTGCCAGCAGCACAGTTACAGTCAACAACACTCTGGATAACATGAAAACAGCCTAACCGGCTCTGCTAGGGCGAGTAAAACGATCAGAGTTAGGTGTTCTCTCATTTATATCTGGAAGTAGCTAGCAAGCGTTAGCCAGTTAGCTTTGGTGCTTGACAGTCGCTGTGAGTCCAGAACGCTCGGTTTAACCCTGCGCCTCCACCAGAGCGCTCAGGACGGGACAATCTGACCCTATATAGTGACGCGTTCTCTATCGTTGTCTATGGTGTTGGAGCTCTCTGACAGCTGGCTGGTAGAACATTAAAACAGGAAGAAACACATCCTGTCCTCCAGTTGGGGTTTTCTAAATAAGAGTTTTGTATTTGGAACTTTTGCTCATGGAAGTTGCACAATGAAATAAGCTCATATTACAGCATACAACGTTTCTAGGGAAAAAATCAGGGGACCGATAATAATGTTTTAGGTACCAAAGAAAAGAAACTGTGTGTATATTTATTGAGCTCCAGCCCAGCAGGTGGCGATGGACCGCAGCGGTTTACTACTAACGACGCATTCATCCACCGAAGAGGAAACTAGGAATTTGCTCACCTCAGACTGATTCAACAAGCAGGTCGTTTTGGTTCACCTACACTCGTTTGCTGTCGTTATAGAAGTGATATGTAATAAGGATTTGGGAATTATAGCTAACACTGTTAATCTGCCGTTATTTGTGTAATTTTCTTAAATGACAGTAGCAGCCATAGATCTATGGTAGGCTAGCTAGTTAGCCGACCTAGCTAGCTGGATCTTTTACTTTGTACTTTATTGAGTTTATTTTGACAGGGACAGTGCACATGAATCAACATGTCAGTAAAAGTGTCTACTTTAACCGCCGTCCCTGGCTGGTTATTAACAACATCCAGACAGAGCAACATCACTACTAAACTAAATACATACAAGCAACAAAACGTGTTTACTCACCTCACAAGCTACAGACAACATGGAAAGCGGCAATACACAGCTAGTAATTGTGTTCATAAGTCTGATTGTTTTTTTAGCCATGTCTTTATGTTTTTTTGTGAAGGTGCGATAGATGGTGCACTATGTATACAAAAGTATGTGGACACCCTTTAAAATGAGTGGATTCGGCTATTTCAGCCACACCCGTTGCTGACAGGTGGATACAGTGGTTCAAAATTCTAAAGGCACTCGCACATCTGAGCTATCTTTGTTGCAGGTGCATGGTAATAGTTGAATAAGATGAGAAAAATAAGAAACCTGTATTCTTCTCTTGATAATATCACTGCTCTTTTAATAAGCTTTATGTATCTGCCTCAAGGCCTTCGTCAGAGCAGTGCTACTATCAAGAGCAGTGTGCAGGTTTCTTCAGTTCTCTCAGGTGGTATAAAGTGGAACACACAGCCATGCAATCTCCATAGACAAACATTGGCAGTAGAACGGCCGTACTGAAGAGCTCAGTGACTTTCAACGTGGCACCACCATAGGATGCCACCTTGCCAATAAGTCAGTTTGTCAAAAGTCTGCCCTGCTAGATCTGCCCCGGTCAACTGTACGTGTTGTTATTGTGAAGTGGAAATGTCTAGGAGCAACAACGGCTCAGCCATGACGTGTTGACGGACAAATCTGGGTTTGGCGGATGCCAGGAGAACGCTACCTACCCCAATGCATAGTGCCAACTGTAAAGTTTGGCAGAGGAGGAATAATGGTCTGGGGCTGTTTTTCATGGTTCAGGCCCCTTAGATCCAGTGAAGGGAAATCTTAACGCTACAGCATACAATGACATTCTAGATTATTCTGTGCTTCCAACTTTGTGGCAACAGTTTGGGGAAGGCCCTTTCCTGTTTTAGCATGACAAAGCCCCTGTGCACAAAGCGAGGTCCATACACAAATGGTTTGTTGAGATCGGTGTGGAAGAACTTGACTTGCTTGCACAGAGCCCTGACCTCAACCTCATCTAACCCATTGAACACCTTTGGGATGAATTGGAACGCTGACCGCAAGCCAGGCCTAATCGCACAACATCAGTGCTCGACCTCTGTAATGCTCTTGTGGCAGAATGGAAGGATCAGTTTATTGCACAATATTTCCCAACTCAGGAACTCATGCAGTGTGAGGATGTTACAGTGAGGATTTCTATCCAGTACTTTGAGAGTCTGTTGTAGGCAGACTGAATGGGTTTTAATGTTGTAGACAGACTGAATGGGTTATAATGTTGTAGACAGACTGAATGGGTTATAATGTTGTAGACAGACTGAATGGGGTTTAATGTTGTAGACATACTGAATGGGGTTTAATGTTGTAGACAGACTGAATGGGGTTTAATGTTGTAGACAGACTGAATGGGGTTTAATGTTGTAGACAGACTGAATGGGGTTTAATGTTGTAGACAGACTGAATGGGGTTTAATGTTGTAGACAGACTGAATGGGTTTTAATGTTGTAGACAGACTGAATGGGTTTTAATGTTGTAGACAGACTGAATGGGTTTTAATGTTGTAAAGCAAGCTGTTCACTACTTAAGCTGTGAGCTTGTCCCCATTCATTGCATGGCTTGTTTTGTTGCAACCTTCTGCTCCTAATGTATGACAACTTCAAATAGAATGTAAACGTAAGCATTGGCTGAACAGCAGGAGCAGCGTATCAGCTCGGTATCCACGACACATGCAACCATTCATCATATTTCTGCAACCTCAGTAGAGCATCATGCTTTAGCTACTTGTGATATGTTTTGAAACCAACCAATCAATCAAATGTATTTTTAAAACCATTTTTACATAAACTGATTCTGCTTTTTCAGTGAGATATGGAGGTGGAATGCTTTGTGTCCAAGACCCTAGAGCTCCTTCAGGAGGAGAGGGAAGCAGAGATCGAGGAGACAAGGTATGTATTTAAACTCCTATATTATGTTGGAATGTAAGTGTCTCAGTGCTGAGTTAACATCAGTTTAGCCTTTTAGGGCACAATGCGTGATACATATGACTCCAGAAGGCAGAATATTGCCTGTGGCCCCAGAAGGCAGTTGTTTTGCTGTATGTATTGGTCTGTATGTATTGGTCTATATGTATTGGTCTATATGTATTGGTCTGTATGTATTGTGTTTGTTGCTATAAGAATTGCCTCATTGGATCATTGACGTTTTCTGAATCTGAATGTTTCCTGCTGTTGTGTATTCTGCAGGCTATGGCAGGAGAATGTCTCTCTGAAAGATCTCCAGAGTAAAGGTGTGTGTCTTCTGAAGCTGCAGATAGGAAGCCAGTCAACGGGCCTTTATGGACGATCACTCATCCTTCTAGAACCCAGAAAACACATGGGCGTCTCTGAGCTACCTAGCAACAAATTTGGACCCGGTAAGAACGTTGAATATCATAGCGTATGGTCTAGCCGTCTTTATTTAATTATCTACTGTATTTAAGACTTTATATACAGTATTAGCCTTGTTCCACAAACAGTTCACAAACAGTTCTATGAAAAGGCTATTTAGTTAGTTTGTCTGTGGTTGCAGGAGACATAGTGGGTCTGTATGACCTAGATGGCTGTAAGCCGTCCTCCCAGCTGTGTACTGGTGTAGTGACCCGCATCAGTCAGTCAGCTATAACCGTGGCCTGTGAGGACTCACCAGACGGGCTCAGCCTGGACACAGACGCTCTGTACAACCTCATGAAGCTTGCTAACGATGTCACATACAAACGAATGAAAAGGTTAGTAAGAGAAGCTATGCCTGAGCTTAACCGTTATCCTAACCTCACTCCCTAACTCGGACTCTAGTCCTAACCTGTTCCAATACTTGTTGTCCGCAGGGCCTTGAACACTCTGAATGGGTACAGCAGTGGACCAGCCTCGGATTTGATCAGCGTTCTCTTTGGCTATTCAAAACCTGGCTCTATATCACTACCAAGTAAGGCTGCCTCTCTGGAAGATGTTATTAACTTACCGTAACACATCAGAGCTGGAATTATACTCTCTGAAATGGAAGATTGACACAATTATTGCCCATGTGATTTTGGACATCAGAAACTATTCACCTGTCTGATGAAACCTCTGATTTATCTGTTATTTGTTCAGATGATCTGTCTTTCCTGAACACTGCTCTGGATGAGTCTCAGAGAGAGGCTGTGTCGTTTGCTCTGTGTCAGAGAGAGGTAGCTGTGATACACGGACCACCAGGCACTGGCAAGACAACCACTGTGGTGGAAATCATCCTGCAGGTGGTCAAACAGAGACAGAAGGTAGACATTATGTCATACACTGCATTGGTGTGTCCATTCTTCTCAGTATAATTATCAAGTCATGACATTCTTATGGCACACAAGTCAGTATGTTCTATTAAATAATCCTTTTAATATGGGTTAGGTAATCCTTTTAATATGGGTTAGGTAATCCTTTTAATATGGGTTAGGTAATCCTTTAAATATCAGGGGTATTCAAATAGAATTTGAGAAGGTCCAGTCACACAGAGGTCCTGATAGAATATAGTCAGTAGTTAATCAGTGCTCTAACACAGCATAGTACCAGACCATTGTCCATATTAGGATTTGGGATACATGGTTTTATAGCAAATGTTTTCAGGACTACTATTAAATGACACCAATTTGTATTGTACAGGCTGTACTGTAGTAGGCTATTACTGTTTGTATTGTACAGGCTGTACTGTAGTAGGCTATTACTGTTTGTATTGTACAGGCTGTACTGTAGTAGGCTATTACTGTTTGTATTGTACAGGCTGTACTGTAGTAGGCTATTACTGTTTGTATTGTACAGGCTGTACTGTAGTAGGCTATTACTGTTTGTATTGTACAGGCTGTACTGTAGTAGGCTATTACTGTTTGTATTGTACAGGCTGTACTGTAGTAGGCTATTACTGTTTGTATTGTACAGGCTGTACTGTAGTAGGCTATTACTATTTGTATTGTACAGGCTGTACTGTAGTAGTAAGTAAGCAAGTCACTCTGGGCCTGGCATCACAGACTGTGCTCCATGCAACCACAAGTCATTGGTGAGCCTGGTGCTGTATTTGGTTTTAGTAATATTCATTGGTGAGCCTGGTGCTGTATTTGGTTTTAGTAATATTCATTGGTGAGCCTGGTGCTGTATTTGGTTTTAGTAATATTCATTGGTGAGCCATGTGCTGTATTTTAGAACAGGGACAATTTGTTGCAGTTTTGTTTAGAACAGGGACATCAGCTGCAGGCAACATCTTTCCCCAGGAAGTGACAGGGTCACTATCACCAACCTGCTCTTTCAAAGACACATTTTCTTGCAGTTCAATCAACTCCATTTGTAGTGATGCAACATTTACCCATCTGAAGGTCTGTTTTGCTTCCTCTGAAAACTCTGTGACCAAGAAGGGGTTCTGTATGAACAGCAGTTGTCTTCCAAGAGCAAAGTCATCAAGGTATCCATCAGCTTCTGTATGAAATCACAATGTTGCGGAACATCTTTCTCTCCCTGGGTTTGCTCCAGAAGGTTGGGGAACATCTTTCTCTCCCTGGGTTTGCTCCAGAAGGTTGGGGAACATCTTTCTCTCCCTGGGTTTGCTCCAGAAGGTTGGGGAACATCTTTCTCTCCCTGGGTTTGCTCCAGAAGGTTGGGGAACATCTTTCTCTCCCTGGGTTTGCTCCAGAAGGTTGGGGAACATCTTTCTCTCCCTGGGTTTGCTCCAGAAGGTTGGGGAACATCTTTCTCTCCCTGGGTTTGCTCCAGAAGGTTGGGGGACATCTTTCTCTCCCTGGGTTTGCTCCAGAAGGTTGGGGAACATCTTTCTCTCCCTGGGTTTGCTCCAGAAGGTTGGGGAACATCTTTCTCTCCCTGGGTTTGCTCCAGAAGGTTGGGGGACATCTTTCTCTCCCTGGGTTTGCTCCAGAAGGTTGGGGGACATCTTTCTCTCCCTGGGTTTGCTCCAGAAGGTTGGGGGACATCTTTCTCTCCCTGGGTTTGCTCCAGAAGGTTGGGGAAGTATACAAGTTCTCCCTGGAGATCAGTCTTGAAAATCTTACATTTCCTCTGAAAGCCCAGACTGCTGTTTTCAAATCACACACTGTGTTCTGTCTCTGCAGCTTAACATGGAGCTCATTAAGATGTGATGTAATGTCTGTGAAACATGCAGCTGTGAACTGAGTTGCCTTGTCACTCTTTTGCTCTGATAGGAAAGATTTGACTTCCTCCTGAATGACCCAAACCCTGTCGTTGCTGAGCCATCTGACATTGTTGTGCTGCAGTCATCATAGCTGGCATTAACCTCTGTCAGAAAGCCTCTTAGCAGACGATGCTGTAGGGATGATGATGCTCTCAAAAAGATGATCAGTTTCATCATTGTTGTGATGACCTCAGCATTTGGGTGGCAGGTATTCTAGCAGTTTTTAGGGGTTAGAGCGTTGGGCCAGTAACCGACAGGTAGCCTAGTGGTTAGAGCGTTGGGCCAGTAACCAACAGGTATTCTAGTGGTTAGAGCGTTGGGCCAGTAACCGACAGGTAGCCTAGTGGTTAGAGCGTTGGGCCAGTAACCGACAGGTATTCTAGTGGTTAGAGCGTTGGGCCAGTAACCGACAGGTATTCTAGTGGTTAGAGCTTTGGGCCAGTAACCGACAGGTATTCTAGTGGTTAGAGCGTTGGGCCAGTAACCGACAGGTATTCTAGCGGTTAGAGCGTTGGGCCAGTAACCGACAGGTATTCTAGCGGTTAGAGCGTTGGGCCAGTAACCGACAGGTATTCTAGCGGTTAGAGCGTTGGGCCAGTAACCGACAGGTATTCTAGCGGTTAGAGCGTTGGGCCAGTAACCGACAGGTATTCTAGCGGTTAGAGCGTTGGGCCAGTAACCGACAGGTATTCTAGCGGTTAGAGCGTTGGGCCAGTAACCGACAGGTATTCTAGCGGTTAGAGCGTTGGGCCAGTAACCGACAGGTATTCTAGCGGTTAGAGCGTTGGGCCAGTAACCGACAGGTATTCTAGCGGTTAGAGCGTTGGGCCAGTAACCGACAGGTATTCTAGTTGGGCCAGTAACCGACAGGTAGCCTAGTGGTTAGAGCGTTGGGCCAGTAACCGGCAGGTAGCCTAGCGGAGGAGCGTTGGGCCAGTAACCGACAGGTATTCTAGCGGTTAGAGCGTTGGGCCAGTAACCGACAGGTATTCTAGCGGTTAGAGCGTTGGGCCAGTAACCGACAGGTATTCTAGCGGTTAGAGCGTTGGGCCAGTAACCGACAGGTAGCCTAGCGGTTAGAGCGTTGGGCCAGTAACCGACAGGTATTCTAGTTGGGCCAGTAACCGACAGGTAGCCTAGCGGTTAGAGCGTTGGGCCAGTAACCGACAGGTATTCTAGTTGGGCCAGTAACCGACAGGTAGCCTAGTGGTTAGAGCGTTGGGCCAGTAACCGACAGGTATTCTAGTTGGGCCAGTAACCGACAGGTAGCCTAGTGGTTAGAGCGTTGGGCCAGTAACCGACAGGTATTCTAGCGGTTAGAGCGTTGGGCCAGTAACCGACAGGTATTCTAGTTGGGCCAGTAACCGACAGGTAGCCTAGTGGTTAGAGCGTTGGGCCAGTAACCGACAGGTATTCTAGCGGTTAGAGCGTTGGGCCAGTAACCGACAGGTATTCTAGTGGTTAGAGCTTTGGGCCAGTAACCGACAGGTATTCTAGTGGTTAGAGCTTTGGGCCAGTAACCGACAGGTAGCCTAGCGGTTAGAGCGTTGGCCAGTAACCGACAGGTATTCTAGTGGTTAGAGCGTTGGGCCAGTAACCGACAGGTAGCCTAGCGGTTAGAGCGTTGGGCCAGTAACCGACAGGTATTCTAGTTGGGCCAGTAACCGACAGGTAGCCTAGTGGTTAGAGCGTTGGGCCAGTAACCGACAGGTATTCTAGCGGTTAGAGCGTTGGGCCAGTAACCGACAGGTATTCTAGTGGTTAGAGCTTTGGGCCAGTAACCGACAGGTATTCTAGTGGTTAGAGCTTTGGGCCAGTAACCGACAGGTAGACTGATGGAGGACAGATTGATGGATGATGTAGTGATATGATGTCAGGTCAGGGTGGTCCTCTTTCAAACGTGCAACCAGTGCCCTCCCTCTTCCTATCAAGGCTGGAGCTCCATCTGTGATGATGGAGACCACTGACTTCATATCTATCTGCCTTTTGGTCAGCATGCCTTTGATGGGCTCGTGAATCTCCTCTCCTCATGTGTGCTTCAAGAGTTAAACCCAACAACTCCTCACAGAATTCATTTTTTGTTTTGTCATAAAATCTGACAAATACCAGAAGCTGAGCATTATCAGTGGTATCTGTTTATTCATCCACAGCTAATGAAATGCATGGTGTATTCTGAATGGCCTCATCAAATCACATCTTCAGCTAGTGCTTCAGTTCTTCTCGTTGCTGTGGAGTCTGACCGTGGGATCTGCAACTTCACTCATGCATTCTTTAACCATCTCAGCATCAGTAAATGGCTTTTTGTTTTTCTGGTTCTCATCATGTGTTTTGGGGAAATGACTGTGTTTTGTGTCAGTGGTATATTTCACATTGGCCCTTTCATGAACGGACTCTGAGCATATCAGGGACATTGGTTTTGAAATTGTTGCGGGGAGAATGAATGCGCACTTGTCTGTCCACTCGTCTTTGAAACTTTTTTTTCTATCAACTTTTTTTTCTTGGAACAAGCCATCCTAACATTCACAATATCTATGGATGGACCCAACAGCGTCTTTCACTGTCGAAGATATTTGCATTTATTTATGTGATTGAATGAGACGCGGCTCTCTTCATGAGACTAATTTGCATAAATGCACGCCAGACCGGCTGCGCTGCACCTGGGAAACGGCGCCCGGTAGATCATGTTTGAAAGCTGTATGAAATTAATTGACTGACTTCGATATTGTTTGGTGCTGTTCGGTCCGTAATGACCCTTTGAATCATTGCTTCATTGTTTTGTTGGTCATCTTGGACCAGATGTTGACTCTTATTGGTAATGTGTTGGTCTGTTTGTCCTGTAGGTTCTGTGCTGTGCTGGTTCTAATGTGGCAGTGGATAACCTGGTAGAGCGCCTAGCTAAGGCCAAAGCTAAGGTCCTAAGACTGGGCCACCCTGCCCGCCTGCTAGAGTCCATTCAGAAACACTCACTAGACGCCGTCCTCGCTCACAGTGACAACACCAACATCATCGCTGACATACGCAAAGACATCGACAAAGCTTTTGTAAGTATTGGATCAAATCAAATTTAATCTAATTGTATTTGTCACATGCGCAGAATTCAACATGTGTAGACCTTACAGTGAAATGCTTACATACAAGCCCTTATCCAACAATGCTTTAAGAAGTTTTAAGAAAAAAATAGAAAATAAAAGTAACAAATAAATAATTAAACAATAGCGTGGCTCTACAGGGGTACCGGTAGGTAAAGTTAAAGTGACTATGCATAGATAATAAACAGAGAACAGTCTATGACTGGGGTGGCGGGAGTCTTAGAAAATGTTTAGGGCCTTCCTCTGACACTGCCTGGTATAGAGGTCTTGGATGGCAGGAAGCTTGGCCCCAGTGATGTACTGGGCCGTACACACTACCCTCTGTAGTGCCTTGCGGTCGGAGGCCGAGCAGTTGCCTTACCAGGCAGTGATACAACCAGTCAGGATTCTCTCGATGGTGCAGCTGTAGAACCTTTTGAGGATCTGGGGACCCATGCCATATCTTTTCAGTCTCCTGGGGGGGAATAGGCGTTGTCGTGCCCTCTTCACGACTGTCTTGGTGAGTTTGAACCATAATAGGTTGTTGGTGATGTGGACACCAAGAAACTTGAAGCTCTCAACCTGCTCCACTACAGCCCCGTCGATGTGAATGGAGGCGTGGTCAGTCCTCATTGTCCTGTAGTCCACAATCATCTCCTTTGTCTTGATCACGTTGAGGGAGAGGTTGTTGTCCTGGCACCACACTGCCAGGTCTCTGACCTCATCCCTATAGGCTGGTTCATCGTTGTTGTCATGGCACGACACTGCCAGGTCTCTGACCTCATCCCTATAGGCTGTCTCATTGTTGTCGGTGATCAGGCCTACCACTGTTGTGCCTGTCCATGCAGTCATTAGTGAGCAGGGAGTACAGGAGGGGACTGAGCACGCACCCCTGAGGGGCCCCCGTGTTGAGGATCAGCGTGGTGGATGTGTTGTTACCTACCCTTACCACCTGGGGGCGGCCCGTCAGGAAGTCCAGGATCCAGTTGCAGAGGGAGGTGTTTAGTCCCAGGATCCTTAGCTTAGTGATGAGTTTGGAGGGTACTATGGTGTTGAACGCTGATCTATAGTCAATGAACAGCATTCTCACATAGGTGTTCCTTTTGTCCAGGTGGGAAAGGGCAGTGTGGAGTTCAATAGAGATTGCATCTGTGGATCTGTTCAAGCAGTATATTATTGCAGTGGGTCTAGGGTTTTCTGGAATAATGGTGTTGATGTGAGCCATGACCAGCCTTTCAAAGCACTTCATGGCTCCAGACGTGAGGCTCCGGGTCAGTAGCCAGGTTACCTTAGTGTTCTTGGGCACAGGGACCACGGTGGTCTGCATGAAACATGCTGGTACTATTGATAGTATGGCATCAACAATAATGACATCTTTATGTGACATATTAATATAAATATTCTGTGAGTATTCCAGTAGCACTAACACCTTACTGTAATATATAGTATATCACTGATATACTCCCAGCTCCTTATTGTAATATATAGTATATCACTGATATACTCCCAGCTCCTTATTGTAATATATAGTATATCACTGATCAACTCCCAGCTCCTTACTGTAATATATAGTATATCACTGATCAACTCCCAGCTCCTTAATGTAATATATAGTATATCACTGATCAACTCCCAGCTCCTTACTGTAATATATCATATCACTGATCAACTCCCAGCTCCTTACTGTAATATATCATATCACTGATCAACTCCCAGCTCCTTACTGTAATATATCATATCACTGATCAACTCCCAGCTCCTTACTGTAATATATCATATCACTGATAAACTCCCAGCTCCTTACTGTAATATATCATATCACTGATCAACTCCCAGCTCCTTACTGTAATATATCATATCACTGATCAACTCCCAGCTCCTTACTGTAATATATCATATCACTGATAAACTCCCAGCTCCTTACTGTAATATATCATATCACTGATCAACTCCCAGCTCCTTACTGTAATATATCATATCACTGATCAACTCCCAGCTCCTTACTGTAATATATAGTATATCACTGATCAACTCCCAGCTCCTTACTGTAATATATAGTATATCACTGATCAACTCCCAGCTCCTTACTGTAATATATAGTATATCACTGATCAACTCCCAGCTCCTTACTGTAATATATAGTATATCACTGATCAACTCCCAGCTCCTTACTGTAATATATAGTATATCACTGATCAACTCCCAGCTCCTTACTGTAATATATAGTATATCACTGATCAACTCCCAGCTCCTTACTGTAATATATCATATCACTGATAAACTCCCAGCTCCTTACTGTAATATATCATATCACTGATCAACTCCCAGCCCCTTACTGTAATATATCATATCACTGATCAACTCCCAGCTCCTTACTGTAATATATCATATCACTGATCAACTCCCAGCTCCTTACTGTAATATATCATATCACTGATCAACTCCCAGCTCCTTACTGTAATATATCATATCACTGATCAACTCCCAGCTCCTTACTGTAATATATCATATCACTGATCAACTCCCAGCTCCTGGCATTCATTAGGATTTGTGAAAGGCTTAGATAATAAGGTAATTTTCTTGATGTATTGGAAGGCTTCTAGGTCAGATATTAATGTTGTGTTTTTTCAACGTATTGAGAAGATGAGGATGAAGAAGATGCATGACAAAGGAGACCGGATCCACCTGAAGAGGGAGGTAGGGGAGCTGAGGAAAGAGCTGAGGACCAGGGAAGCTTCAGCGATTGCTGAGGTCCTCAAACGTGCTGACGTTGTTCTAACCACTAACACAGGTGAGTGATGGTGGATAACAGTTGTTCATTAGGGAACACACTATATAAAACGTTTCAAAATGTTGTGCAACAAAAAAGGAAAATGGAAAATGTGCATTTATGATTGGACAAGTCCTGGTAGCCTCTTCCTGTTTCAGTCCGTTTTCTTCCCTTTGGTGCTTAATGAACACGACCCTTTGTCCCCATTTTGACTGGGTGGTGTCTTACTGAACAGAAATATGGCCTGTTTGTGTTGTCTCCAGGTGCTAATGATGGTGGCCCTCTGAAGAACCTGCCTGTTGACCATTTTGACTGGGTGGTAATAGATGAGTGTGCCCAGGCCTTGGAGAGCTCCTGCTGGATCACTCTGCTAAGAGGCAGGAAGTGTATCCTGGCTGGAGACTACAAGCAGCTGCCCCCCACCATCAAGTCTCACACGTAAATATCTGCTCTTATTATTGGTCCCACCAACAAATATATATATATATATATATATATATATATATATATATATATATATATATATATATATATATATATATATATATATATATATATATATCTCTGTGTATAATCAGTGGAATTGGTCACATTTCAAATTAGGAGACCAAAGGGGGATTTTGAGCCCTGGAGTGCAGGGCTTAAAATTAAAGTTGTCCCATCATCTTCATCATGTAGATATTGAATAAGAAGAGGCATAAAACGGAGCCTGGAGGGCAGGGCTCAAAATTAAAGTCGTCCCATCATCTTCCCAGGGGCGATAAAAAATATTTCGGGGACGGTTCCAAACAGACTCTGGGACAGTTCAGGGACGATAATGCCAAAATTCATACAACCACTGTACATCAAATTCTTAAACAACAAAGCTGATGCAACAGATCCAAACATTTAGCTTAAAGTTTTGATAAACTATTATTGCTTCACATTATTAGATCTAAAGATGCAACAACTAGCATGGGTTGCTACTATGACTAGGATTCAACCACTAGGATGGGTTGCTACTATGACTAGGATTCAACCACTAGCATGGGTTGCTAATATGACTAGGATTCAACAACTAGCATGGGTTGCTAATATGACTAGGATTCAACAACTAGCATGGGTTGCTAATGTGACTAGGATTCAACAACTAGCATGGGTTGCTAATATGACTAGGATTCAACAACTAGCATGGGTTGCTAATGTGACTAGGATTCAACAACTAGCATGGGTTGCTAATATGACTAGGATTCAACAACTAGCATGGGTTGCTAATATGACTAGGATTCAACAACTAGCATGGGTTGCTAATATGACTAGGATTCAACAATTAGCATGGGTTGCTAATGTGACTAGGATTCAACAACTAGCATGGGTTGGTAATATGACTAGGATTCAACAACTAGCATAGATAGATACTTTATTGATCTCAGAGGGGAAATTTCTTTGTCAAACAGCTACGAAAAAACACAGGGCAGGTGCAAAATGAAAATACACAAAAGACAGATACACGATACATGATACATAGAGCAGCAGTATGAAAAAGTATAAAAATACAAGAAGTCTGTAGTGCATAAAAGCTATAAAAAGACATTGCATAGTATGAGTGGTTGGCTGAATATGTACACTATACATTGTTATAGAGTGTTAGGTGAAAAAAATGATTAAAAAATAATAATTGATACAAATATTGCAAGTTGATATAAATAAGGAGTATTTGCGTGATAAAAAGGACCACTAAAACCTTCGTAAAACAGTAGCACTCCATAATCCTGAACTATTATAGTTCAACTGTTGCAAAAAAACTGACGTAAAACAACAATTAACCCACAAACAATGGGAGCTGCTTTAACAGGCGTCCAGCAGGGCGGCGCCAATCTCTTGTATGCTTGTATGCATGTCCTTCAATCTAAACTAGATGCCCTCAATCTCACACAAATTATCAAGGAACCCACCAGGTACAACCCTAAATCCGTAAACATGGGTACCATCATAGATATCATCCTGTCTAACTTGCCCTCCAAATCTGGACCCCTACAAAATCAGCTGGGCTAGATAATCTGGACCCTTTTTTTTCTAAAATTATCCACAGTTTTTGTTGCCTGTTCAACCTCTTTCGTATCGTCTGAGATCCCTAGAGATTGGAAAGCTGCCGCGGTCATCCCCCTATTCAAAGGGGGAGACACTCTAGACCCAAACTGTTACAGACCTATATCCATCCCGCCCTGCCTTTCTAAAGTCTTCGAAAGCCAAGTTAACAAAACAGATCACTGACCACTTCGAATCCCACCGTACCTTCTCTGCTATGCAATCTGGTTTCCGAGCTGGCCATGGGTGCACCTCAGCTACGCCCAAGGTCCTAAACGATATCATAACCGCCATCGATAAAAGACCGTATTGTGCAGCCGTCTTTATCGACCTGGTCAATCTGTCAATCACTGCATTCTTATCGGCAGACTCAATAGCCTTGGTTTCTCAAATGACTGCCTTGCCTGGTTCACCAACTACTAGAGTTCAGTGTGTCAAATCAGAGGGCCTGTTGTCCGGACCTCTGGCAGTCTCTATGGGGGTGCCACAGGGTTCAATTCTTGGGCCGACTCTATTCTCTGTATATATCAATGATGTCGCTCTCGCTGCTGGTGACTCTCTGATCCATCTCTACGCAGACGACACCATTCTGTATACATCTGGCCCCTCGTTGGACACTGTGTTAACAAACCTCCAAACGAGCTTCAATACCATACAACACTCCTTCCGTGGCTCCAACTGCTCTTAAATGCTAGTAAAACTAAATGCATGCTCTTCAATCGAACGCTGCCCGCACCCGCCCACCGGACTATCATCACTACTGTCGACGGGTCCGACTTAGAATACGTAGACTCCTACAAATACCTAGGTGTCTGGTTAGACTGTAAACTCTCCTTCTAGACTCATATTAAGCATCTCCAATCCCAAATGTAAACTAGAATCAGCTTCCTATTTCGCAACAAAGCCTCCTTCACTCATGCTGCCAAACATGCCCTCGTAAAACTGACTATCCTACCGATCCTTGACTTTGGCGATGTCATTTACAAAACAACACCCACCCGTAGCATGCGCTCCAGCAGGTATATTTCACTGGTCATCCCCAAAGCCAACACCTCCTTCCCGTTCTCTGCTGCAAATAACTGGAACGAATTGCAAAAATCCTTGAAGCTGGAGATTCCTATCTCCCTCAGTAATTATTTCACCACTATGGCCTATTTATTGTCCTACCTCCCTAATCTTACTACATTTACACACACTGTATATAGATGTTTTATTGACTGTACGTTTGTTTATTTCCCATGTGTAACTCTGGGTTGTTGTTTTTGTCACACTGCTTTGCTTTGTCTTGGCCAGGTCACAGTTGTAAATGAGAACTAGTTCTCAACTGGCCTACCTGGTTAAATAAAGGTGAAATAAATAAATACAAAAATAAAAAAAAGTTTGGAATATGACCCATTCAAGGGTTTTTCTTCAAGTCCAAATTTGAGATTTTTTTGTTCCAACCTCAACCAAATTGAGATGGTTTGGGACGAGTTGGACCGCAGTGAAGGAAAAGCAGCCAACAAGTGCTCAGCATATGTGGGAACTCCTTCAAGACTGATGGAAAAGCATTCCAGGAGAAGCTGGTTGAGAGAATGCCAAGAGTGTGCAAAGCTGTCATCAAGGCAAAGGATGGCTACTTTGAAGAATCTCAAATATAAAATATATTTGTAAAATTTTTTGGTTACTACATGATTCCATATGTGTTATTTCATAGTTTTGATGTCTTCACTTTTATTCTACAATGTAAAAAATAGTGCAAATAAAGAAAAAGCCCTTGAATGAGTAATATTTCAAACGTTTGGCCCCCAGTGTGTGTGTATATATATGATAATATTACCGCTACACCATCAAGAGGGACTCCCAATCACGGCCGGTTGTGACTCAGCCTGGATTCGAACCAGGGACTGTAGTGACGCATCTTGTACTGAGATGCAGTGCCTTAGACCACTGCAGCACCCGGTTAGTTTGTGGAATTTCTTTCTTTCTTAATGTGTTTGAGCCAATCAGTTGTGTTGTGACAAGGTAGGGGAGAAGATAGTCCTATTTGGTAAAAGACCAAGTCCATATTATGGCAAGAACAGCTCAAATAAGCAAAGAGAAACGACAGTCCATCATTACTTTAAGACATGACGGTCAGTCAATACGGAAAATATAAAGAACTTTGAAAGTTTCTTCAAGTGCAGTCGCAAAAACCACCAAGCGCTATGATGAAACTGTCTCTCATGAGGACCGCCACAGGACAGGAAGACCCAGAGTTACCTCTGCTGCAGAGGATAAGTTCATTAGAGTTACCTGCACCTCAAATTGCAGCCCAAATAAATGCTTAACAGACACATCTCAACATGAACTGTTCAGAGGAGACCGCGTGAATCAGGCCTGGAAAGGTGGGGACAGCACAGGTGATGGTAGTGGGTTCGGACCTTTCCCCAGTCATACCTGCCATGTAAATAGTTTGTTAAACAGGATCCGTATGGCATGCCTGGCTTGTGTCTTTACTGTTGACATATTTAAAATGGATACTGTTTTCCTCATCCAGGGCTGCATCTAAAGGCCTGTCTGTCAGCCTGATGGAGAGGTTGATCCAAAAGTATGGAGACTCAGTAGTCAGGATGCTGACAGTGCAGTACCGAATGAACAGTGACATCATGACCTGGGCCTCAGAGCAGATGTACCAGGGCAAGCTCACCGCACACAGCTCAGTGGAGAAACACCTGCTCAAGTAATAACTGCCTCCATGGCAGCGTTTACACAGGCAGCCCAATTATTATTAGTCAAAATATCAGAATTGGGCTGCCTGTGTAGACGCTGCCCATTTATCTCACATCAATTATTGTACATTTTAATCAGAGTTTAGGATCAGGGTCAGGGTTTCAACCAGGGTTGGGATCAGGGTTTAGGATCAGGGTTGGGATCAGTATTTAGGATCAGGGTTTAGGATCAGGGTTTAGGATCAGGGTTTCGACCAGGGTTGGGATCAGGGTTGGGATCAGAGTTTAGGATCAGGGTTTAGGATCAGGGTTTAGGATCAGGATTTAAGATCAGTGTTTAGGATCAGGGTTTAGGGTCAGAGTTTAGGGTCAGGGTTTAGGATTAGGGTTGGGTCAGGGTTTAGGATCAGGGTTTAGGATCAGGGTTTAGGATCAGGGTTTAGGGTCAGTGTTGGGGTCAATTCCATTTGAAATCAGTGAATTCTGTAATTACATTGTAAGTCCAATTTTGACTTTCATTCCAGACTTTTAGTTAATTCCTGTATTGACTGAATGAAGTTGACGTTCACTTTACTTCCTAAATTGAAATGGATTGACCTCAACCCTTTAAGGAACCCATTTTTAACATTGATCTTTCCCCTGAACAGAGATCTCCCAGGAGTAGCCAGTGTTGAAGAGACCAGCACCGCTCTCCTCCTCATAGACACAGCAGGCTGTGGGCTCAGTGAGATGGAGGTGACAGACGAACAGTCCAAAGGAAACCAAGGTCCGCTTTCTAAAAGTTATGATAAGGTGTCCTATTCCCTGTTGGTGGATGTTTTCATCTATATAATGTGTTTTACTACCCAACACTTTACTAGCTCAACACGATTATCTGTCTAAACTACGCAGTAACTCACTCAGGTGTCTTGTCTTAGGACCAATGTGAGGTGCTGAAATCTAATAAACTAATTGTGATGAACTCTTATTCTGATCATCAGGTGAGGTGGATATTGTGGAACTACACATCAAAGCGTTGACTGAAGCTGGGGTGAAACCCAAAGACATCGCTGTTATAGCCCCTTACAATCTACAGGTGGATCTCCTGCGTCAGCGTCTCTCAGTGAGACATCCTGATCTGGAGATCAAGTCTGTAGACGGCTTCCAGGGCAGAGAGAAGGAGGCTGTGGTGCTGACCTTGGTCAGATCTAACAGGAAAGGTAAACTTGTGTGTGTGTGTGTGTGTGTGTGTGTGTGTGTGTGTGTGTGTGTGTGTGTGTGTGGTCTATATCTGCTGATATACTAAGTTACATATCTCCTTTAGGTGAGATAGGGTTCTTAGCTGAAGACAGGAGGATCAACGTGGCAGTGACTCGAGCCAGACGTCACCTGGCCCTGGTGTGTGACACGCAGACTGTCCAGACCCACGCCTTCCTCAAGTCCCTCATCGATCACATGACCCAGCACGGAGATGTACGCACTGCCTTTGAGTACCTGCAGGTAGGTCAATATCCTTTTTGGTTCAATAACGTATCAGTCAGTCTATCAAGGAATGTGTTTTTTAGTTCTCCCCATTTAAACGTAATTGCTTCGCTATCAATATTGGCAATACTAGCCTAAAAAATATTTTAATCCATATTGACAATACTAGCCAAAAATACAGTGCCTTCGGAAAGTATTAATACCCCCTGACTTATTCCACATTTTGTTGTGTTACTGCCTGAATTCAACATGGATTAAATAGATGTTTTTATCTCACACATCTACTCACAACACCCCATCATGACAAAGTGAAAACATCCTACTGTGATCTGCTGTCAGATCAGAGGCTCTTAATAGAACAGGCTGTGATGTGTGTGTTGCTACTGAAGCCTAACTAGTGCTGTACGTGGTGCGCTCTGTCTGCTAAGCTTTCTGTTATCTCTCTCGGGTGCACTCTCTGGAAACTGAGTTAGGAAGGACGCCTGTATCTTTGTAGTGACTGGGTGTGTTGATACATCATCGATAGTGTAATTAATAACTTCACCATGATCAAAGGGATATTCAATGTCTGCTTCTTTTTTTCTAACCTATTTACCAATAGGAGCCCTTCTTAGTGAGGGGTTAGAAAACCTACCTGGTCAGAATCTCAGGCTGTAACACAATACAATTTAGAAAAAGTCAAGGGACTGTATGTATACTGAACAAAAATATAAACTTAACAATTTTTATGATTTTACTGAGTTAGTTTATAGAAGGAAATCAGTCCATTGATTAGGCACTAATCTATCACATGACTGGGCCGGGGCACAGCCATGGGTGGGACTGGGAGGGCATAGGCCCACCCACTGGGGAGACAGGCCCTGCCAATCAGAATGAGTTCTTCCCCCCCAAAAGAGCTTTATTACAGACTGTTTCATCAGCTGTCCAGATGGCTGGTCTCAGACGATCCCGCAGGTAAAGAAGCCGGATGTGGATGTCCTGTGCTGACGTGGTTACACGTGGTCTGCTGTTGAGGCCGGTTGGACGTACTGACAAATTCTCTAAAACAATGTTGGTACAGAAAGTAACATTCAATTCTCTGGCAACAGGGATGTAAACCAACATGTGCACAACATGTGAGAGAAGTAAGCTTTTATTTCAGCTCATGAAACACCTTACATGTTGCGTTTATATTTTTGTTCAGTATAATTCCCTTTCAGTCAATACATTTTGGTACAACATATTATCGGAGTCGCACTCTCGCGACTTCGGTTGAAGGATCTATAATCACGCCTGACAGCCAATGAAACCCACAGGTGATCACGCCTGACAGCCAATGATACCCACTGGTGATCACGCCTGACACCTAATGAAACCCACAAGTGATCACGCCTGACAGCCAATGAAATCCACTCCACAGGTGATCACGCCTGACAGCCAATGAAATCCACTCCACAGGTGATCACGCCTGACAGCCAATGAAACCCACAGGTGATCACGCCTGACAGCCAATGAAATCCACTCCACAGGTGATGAGGCTCGGATTAATTCCTCTAATTATTCCGCTCTTCACCTCGGTGTGAACAGGAACGATTCACGCTACTAAAACAAACGGAACACGATACTGTCTTACGTTGCACCTGCTAAACTGTCCCCTAGTGGTATCAACCCCCTGGATGTAGTGGTAGAGGGTATCAACCCCCTGGATGTTGTGGTAGAGCATATCAACCCCCTGGATGTTGTGGTAGAGCATATCAACCCCCTGGATGTAGTGGTAGAGCATATCAACCCCCTGGATGTAGTGGTAGAGCATATCAACCCCCTGGATGTAGTGGTAGAGCATATCAACCCCCTGGATGTAGTGGTAGAGCATATCAACCCCCTGGATGTAGTGGTAGAGCATATCAACCCCCTGGATGTAGTGGTAGAGCATATCAACCCCCTGGATGTAGTGGTAGAGCATATCAACCCCCTGAATGTAGTGGTAGAGGGTATCAACCCCCTGGATGTAGTGGTAGAGCATATCAACCCCCTGGATGTAGTGGTAGAGCATATCAACCCCCTGGATGTTGTGTGCTGAAGGGTGTACTTGTTCTCATAAGTTAGTTATTCTTAAATTTTTTGCTGGTGCAATGAGTAAGATGGCTAAGAAAACTACCGAGACGACGATGGCTAAGCCGTGTTCGGGGTCGAGATCCTGCCCCTAGTCATGCGGTCATGGAGCACGCTCAGGCGGCCCTCGCTCCAACCAGTCCATTTACGCATTGTCATGTACTGCATACAAACTCCCTGGAAAGACATGTAGCTTCTTCAGGAAGCTTGGAATTACCAATGACGACTTTCCTTTCCCGGATGCTGTGACCGAGGTGCAGGAAGCGGAAATGCATTGGGTGGTCGGTGCAAATTTCTTGTCTGCCTCGGCGTGGGGTGTGCAGTGTCTACCTGCGGCCATCTCGGCTCCTGTGCACTCTGTTGCCGGTTACGGGAGGCTACTCGAAGAGAAAGGGTGGCCAGGTTCGGTGGATACCAACGCTTGCCTCTCTTCCCAGACTTGTTGATGAAAGGTCCGGTCCCACCTCAGTGAACCGGTCCTACGTGGACTTTCGAGACCAGGCTAGCTAACAAGCGCTGCATATCGTGCTAGCCAGGTTAGATCGTTTGCCAAGACGAGCTAGCTATTACTAGCTATTCCTGACTCCGCACGTGGAGTTGCTGGGGTAGCTCTTGTTTTGTATAAGTAGTGTTAAGTCGTTTGGTTATTCTATACGGACCGTTCTGTGGTCAAATAGGTTAGCGGGTCCGGATCCAGAATTCTAAATAATGTCACGGGTCTGGGTTGGATCTGATATGATTGTTATTTATCAAATCAATGAACTGTGTTTAATTAATCATGTAACAATTAGCTCATTAGGAATTTGGGGCACCACGAGGAAAGTTGTTTAACGAATTACCGTCACCCGAATTAACTCAATAATATACAGTATATATCGATAACAGTCACTTATTAATCAATTACCTCATATCAGTCTCATTCTGAATGTCGTATTGTCTTGATATCTGCAAGAACCCTAACCTTATTGATGAATCAGCAATACACAAATTGGCTTAATTATTTATTTACTAACTAACTAAATAACACAGAATACATAACACACCCACCTGGTATAGGTTATTGATCACTAACGTAATACAATGAATACCTGTCCCTAGTGAACTAACAGCAGCATGCCAGTTAGTTATGGTAGGAAGGGGAGCCTTCCTACCATAACTAACCCTAACCACCGCTCATTCAGAAAAGGAATGCAATGTATATATTTACGTGTAGCTGTCCTTGATCGTTGTCTATCTCTGCTGAAATCGATGGTTGTAAGACGCTGGTGAAGTTGTTGTTAGATATAAGGCTCTGGTTTGTCCACCAGAGGTCACAATGTCCTTTGTAGATCTTCTCAGGTAGTGGAGTGGTTGTTAGAACAGCTACTTCAGATGTACCAATTGTTGTTTGAAGAGATCTTCCTTGTGTCTTTAGTCAAAGTTCTAGAATATAGTTACATGCCAGCTGCAGACTGGGGATGCTACGGTCTGAGTTTCTTCTTTTTATGTAGAGATTGACAGTTGCATTCCTGCCAGGGCCGACAGATTTTTATGCATCGCGAGAAAATGCACAGTGTCTTTTCTCGATGAGGGACCCGAGTGCCCCCTTGGGAACGGGCGCTCTGGTGCACCATTGGCCTCGGACCCTTCTTTACGCGTTTCCACCAGTGGTTCTGATTCAGCCCACGTTGGAGAGGGTGCTCCATTGAGAGCTTACCATTGATTCTTGTGTGCTAGCCTAAAAAATATTGTTATACATATCGGCAATACTAGCCTGAGAAATAAGTTGGGATAAATTGAAACTCAAAGGCACAGTGTCATCCATCCTACAGGACATCGTGGCCCAGAACTACACCAGAGACCACAGAGATACCAAGTCTAACAACACTAAAGCTACCGCTAGCAGCTCTTCCTCTACCTCCAACAAGCAGAAGGGCAGGGTCCAGGCTGGGAGCAAGGTAGAGCCAGGACACAAGAAGACCTCTGGGGGGAACAAGTCCCATGGAAGAGACCCCCAGACCCAGCCCCAGACAAGTTCAGGTGTGTCATTACTCACACGCTGTAATAATAAGGTTCTTCAGACAGATTAAGCTCAATGGAGAATCTCAATTGAAAATACTATTTTATTCCAGGATCAGGTTTAATCTAACCCCTTGCTGTTGTAGAAATACGCACACAACTGAAATTAAACACAACTTCACATTGATTTACATGACACAGGTCCCAGCACACACAGCCGAGCCACAGAGGAGGAGCAGAGACAGACCCAGATGAAATACCTGGAGATCAAGGACCAGGTGGAGTGGTTCCTACAGGACCCAGACCAGACAGAGCTATGCTTTCCATCGACCCTCAACTCCCACGACCGGCTGCTGGTACACCAGGTACATAATACTGATGTTTTTATTAGTGTGCTTGCATAGCAACTTAACTTCTACCGTTACCATTCAAATACTTCTGGACATTGAAACAAGCACAGTTTTTCTTCAGGAAAATCAATGTACAGATTGAGGCTTTTCATAATATACCGTTTAGTGTTTCTCTTCTTCACCTGCAACTGTGTTGTACTTTGATGTTGTACTTTGTTTTTACTGTGCAAATAAATACATCTAAAACAGGTTTCAGAAGAGCTGGGCCTGAACCATGAGAGCCAGGGAGAGGGAAAGGATAGATGCATCACCGTCTCCAGACTCCCAGCAGGGCCTAACGGGGCTGGGGAAGGAGAGGAGCAACAAGTCCTACAACCAGCAGTCGTCCTGGAGGAAGAGAAGAGTGTTACAGAGCCTCCTGTAGGGCCTCCTGTAGGGCCTCCCGTAGGGCCTTCATGTCAACCAGCAGCACCTGTAGATCTGAAGACTTTACATCTGGAGCGAATGAGACGGGAGCAGCAGAAGCATCTAGATACCATCCGTACAGCAGGACAGACTCAGACTGCTAAGAAGACCAAGGCAAAAGGTTCGTGTAAAAAATGATGATCAAATTAGCAGTTAAAAGTCTGATCAAAATAAGTTATGATCAAACAGTATTCTTTAAACCATGCCTTTATGATCAATATTTGTCAAGGCTCACTCTAATTGACTACTTCATTTTTTATTCAATATATATTTATAATTTCTCTCCTAGGAAAGACCAAGAGAACCAAAGCGGATGCCTGTGAGATCGCTACGGCTGCGAAAGCAGACGATGACTTTGACACCTTAATAGATGCTGTGATGAAGGCAGAACGCGTCTGTAGTTTTGTCAAGTGTAAAACGTCAGTCATTCATCTGGGACAACTCTGTCTGTTCTGCAACAGACAGTACTGCCTCGGTCACCACATACCTGAGGTAAGACTCACATTGTTTCTAGATGTAGGCAAATAACTTTCTGACTGTATTGCTCTCACTGTATTATGTTCCACTGTATAGTATACAATTGCATTTTAAGCTGTTAACTCAAGTTAATTAATAAAGACGTCTATATTCTTGTAATGTTTTTTGCATGAAAAAGTTTTTATCTCAATATCAAATAATTTTTGATTAACAATTAAGTATGTTACTATGCTTGTTTTGAATGAAAATGGCCAAAGACACAAAAATAGCTTCTTAGCAAAATGCAATTTCTCAAGCAAGAATTTAGCTAGGACAGTCTGGAAGTGGTCTGAGATGTAACTGTGTTGTAGCTCCTCCATGTAACTGTGTTGTAACTCCTCCATGTAACTGTGTTGTAACTCCTCCATGTAACTGTGTTGAAGCTCCTCCATGTAACTGTGTTGTAGCTCCTCCATGTAACTGTGTTGAAGCTCCTCCATGTAACTGTGTTGTAACTCCTCCATGTAACTGTGTTGTAACTCCTCCATGTAACTGTGTTGTAACTCCTCCATGTAACTGTGTTGTAACTCCTCCATGTAACTGTGTTGTAACTGTGTTGTAACTCCTCCATGTAACTGTGTTGTAGCTCCTCCATGTAACTGTGTTGTAGCTCCTCCATGTAACTGTGTTGTAACTCCTCCATGTAACTGTGTTGAAGCTCCTCCATGTAACTGTGTTGTAGCTCCTCCATGTAACTGTGTTGAAGCTCCTCCATGTAACTGTGTTGTAACTCCTCCATGTAACTGTGTTGTAACTCCTCCATGTAACTGTGTTGAAGCTCCTCCATGTAACTGTGTTGTAGCTCCTCCATGTAACTGTGTTGAAGCTCCTCCATGTAACTGTGTTGTAACTCCTCCATGTAACTGTGTTGTAACTCCTCCATGTAACTGTGTTGTAACTCCTCCATGTAACTGTGTTGTAACTCCTCCATGTAACTGTGTTGTAACTGTGTTGTAACTCCTCCATGTAACTGTGTTGTAGCTCCTCCATGTAACTGTGTTGTAACTCCTCCATGTAACTGTGTTGTAACTCCTCCATGTAACTGTGTTGTAACTCCTCCATGTAACTGTGTTGTAGCTCCTCCATGTAACTGTGTTGAAGCTCCTCCATGTAACTGTGTTGTAACTCCTCCATGTAACTGTGTTGTAACTCCTCCATGTAACTGTGTTGTAACTCCTCCATGTAACTGTGTTGAAGCTCCTCCATGTAACTGTGTTGTAGCTCCTCCATGTAACTGTGTTGAAGCTCCTCCATGTAACTGTGTTGTAACTCCTCCATGTAACTGTGTTGTAACTCCTCCATGTAACTGTGTTGTAACTCCTCCATGTAACTGTGTTGTAACTCCTCCATGTAACTGTGTTGTAACTGTGTTGTAACTCCTCCATGTAACTGTGTTGTAGCTCCTCCATGTAACTGTGTTGTAGCTCCTCCATGTAACTGTGTTGTAACTCCTCCATGTAACTGTGTTGTAACTCCTCCATGTAACTGTGTTGTAACTCCTCCATGTAACTGTGTTGTAACTCCTCCATGTAACTGTGTTGAAGCTCCTCCATGTAACTGTGTTGAAGCTCCTCCATGTAACTGTGTTGTAACTCCTCCATGTAACTGTGTTGTAACTCCTCCATGTAACTGTGTTGTAGCTCCTCCATGTAACTGTGTTGTAGCTCCTCCATGTAACTGTGTTGTAGCTCCTCCATGTAACTGTGTTGTAACTGTGTTGTAACTCCTCCATGTAACTGTGTTGTAACTCCTCCATGTAACTGTGTTGTAACTCCTCCATGTAACTGTGTTGTAACTCCTCCATGTAACTGTGTTGTAACTCCTCCATGTAACTGTGTTGTAACTCCTCCATGTAACTGTGTTGTAACTGCTCCATGTAACTGTGTTGTAACTCCTCCATGTAACTGTGTTGTAACTGCTCCAGGTCCATGGGTGTGGAGATCAAGCCAAGGCCAATGCCAGGATGAGAATCAGTAAAGAAGGTATGCTGTGTGCTGGTAGTGGACGCAAGGACAAGTCTGTAGATCCTAACAAGAAGACCTATCTACACAGGAAGCTGGACTCCAAACTCAAAGACATGGAAAAGCAGCGGAAGACCAAACCCAAAGAGAAGGAGAATAATTGACCTTTTTAAATCCAGTTTGTCAGTGACTGTAAGCGCTGAGGATGACCACATTATTAAACAGATTACTGCTCAATTATTTCAACCTGTCTGTCAATATCTTGTGTTAATATAGTATATAACTCAATGTGTCTTATACACATACTCACACATACAGGACATATCTTGTGTTAATATATTATATAACTCAATGTGTCTTATACACATACTCACACATACAGGACATATCTTGTGTTAATATATTATATAACTCAATGTGTCTTATACACATACTCACACATACAGGACATATCTTGTGTTAATATATTATATAACTCAATGTGTCTTATACACATACTCACACATACAGGACATATCTTGTGTTAATATATTATATAACTCAATGTGTCTTATCGTATTCTACTAGTACGTTGAGACCTACAGATGGTTGACCAGGACATGATCACAGAAATACAAAACATGGGATACTTTAGTAACATCTTTAACAAAAGATGAATGGCCAGTACCCAGAGCCTTGTGGTTAGAGAACCGGGCCAGTACCCAGAGCCTTGTGGTTAGAGAACCGGGCCAGTACCCAGAGCCTTGTGGTTAGAGAACCGGGCCAGTACCCAGAGCCTTGTGGTTAGAGAACCGGGCCAGTACCCAGAGCCTTGTGGTTAGAGAACCGGGCCAGTACCCAGAGCCTTGTGGTTAGAGAACCGGGCCAGTACCCAGAGCCTTGTGGTTAGAGAACCGGGCCAGTACCCAGAGCCTTGTGGTTAGAGAACCGGGCCAGTACCCAGAGCCTTGTGGTTAGAGAAGCGGGCCAGTACCCAGAGCCTTGTGGTTAGAGAACCGGGCCAGTACCCAGAGGGTTGCCGGTAAGAATTCCAGCTCGGATGGGAAAATCTGGTGCAGAGTGAGCCGGCAACTGTAGGGTTGCTGGCATCATCCTAGATACCATCCCCTGTTGTGCCAATGACCAAGGCACTAACCCCCTACAAATTGTTTCAGTGGTGCAGACCTGCAGATGACCCATTGTCTCAGGAGATTAGGTTGTGAGCATAAAGACACATTTCCATTTTCTGTACATTAATGGACAAAGTAATATAAATTAATTAAGCGCTTCGCATTCAGGCCAAAGAGTTCAATCTTGGTTTCATCAGACCAAAGAATCTTGTTTTTCATTATCTGAGAGACTGTCAGGTGCCTTTTGTGGGATGTCATGTGCCACTCTACCGTAAAGGCCTGATTGTGGGAGTGCTGCAGAGATGGTTGTCGTTCTGGAAGGAACTCTGTAGCTCTGTCAGAGTGACCATCAGGTTCTTGGTCACCTCCCTGACCAAGGCCCTTCTCCCCTGATTGCTCAGTTTGGCCAGGCTGCCAGCTCTAGGAAGAGTCTTAGTGGTTCCAAACTTCTTCCATTTAAGAATGATGGAGGCCACTGTGTTCTTGGGAACCTTCAATGCTACAGACATTTTTTGGTACCTTGACACAATCCTGTCTCGGAGCTCTACGGACAATTCCTTCGAACTAAATTGGTTTTAGCTTTGACATGCACTGTCAACTGTGGGACCTTATATAGACAGGTGTGTGCCTTTCATGTCCAATCAATTGAATTTACCACAGGTGGACTCCAATCAAGTTGTAGAAACATCTCAAGGATGATCAATGGAAACAGGATGCACTTGAGGACAATTTCGAGTCTCATAGCAAAGGGTCTGAATACTGATGTAAATAAGGTATTTCAGTTTTTTAATTTTTAATACAATTGCAAAAATGTCTAAAATCCTGTTTGTCATTATGGGGTATTGTGTGTAGACATGACCAGGGTAACTCAAATGTAAGTGTCCGTATAACAGAGAAACATAACTCCAAACATGAATGATAAGTAGCTACATCACCCCAAGATATATGAATATAAAGAGACATAAGCCAAACATTTCCCTGTAGAATGTAATAGGTTATAAGACTTAAGGAATAGTTTAAATCAGCTGTGTTTGCTAGAGATGGGGCAAAAGTGTGACACCAATCAGGCCCCCGAGGACTGGAGTTGCCCAGGCCTGAGAGAAATGCTTTGTTGCAGGGTAACCTGTCAACAATACAACAATAATATAACTATATATATGGAGATAACAGACATAAGCCAGCATGTTTCATTTAGTTAGTTCTACCACCTCAACATTGCTCATTTTAAACACAGTTAAATATAATGTTGTAGTAAAGTTCAGCTTCAGTCCACAGGGGGCACTGTGCCATGGTAACAAGATACTGTGTGGTCCCTTATTGAGGTCTCTTGTTAAATCCACTTCAATCAGTGTAGATGAAGGGGAGGAGTCAGGTTAAAGAAGGATGTTTAAGCCTTGAGACAATTGAGACATGGATTGTGTATGTGTGCCATTCAGAGGGTGAATGGGCAAGACAAAAGATTTAAATGTCTTTGAACGGGGTCTGGTAGTAGGTACCAGGCGCACCGGTTTGTGTCAACAACTGGTTTTCACACTCAAAAGATTCCTGTTTGTATCAAGAATCGTCCACCACCCAAAGAACATCCAGCCATTATGTTCCACATCATACAGGACTACACTATGTTACACATCAAACAGGACTACACTATGTTACACATCATACAGGACTACACTATGTTACACATCATACAGGACTACACTATGTTACACATCATACAGGACTACACTATGTTACACATCATACAGGACTACACTATGTTACACATCATACAGGAATACATTATGTTACACATCATACAGGACTACATTATGTTCCACATCATACAGGCCTACACTATGTTACACATCAAACAGGACTACATTATGTTACACATCATACAGGACTACATTATGTTACACATCATACAGGACTACATTATGTTACACATCAAACAGGACTACATTATGTTCCACATCATACAGGCCTACACTATGTTACACATCAAACAGGACTACATTATGTTACACATCATACAGGACTACACTATGTTACACATCATACAGGACTACACTATGTTACACATCAAACAGGACTACACTATGTTACACATCATACAGGACTACACTATGTTACACATCATACAGGACTACACTATGTTACACATCAAACAGGACTACACTATGTTACACATCATACAGGACTACACTATGTTACACATCATACAGGACTACACTATGTTACACATCATACAGGACTACACTATGTTACACATCATACAGGAATACATTATGTTACACATCATACAGGACTACATTATGTTCCACATCATACAGGCCTACACTATGTTACACATCAAACAGGACTACATTATGTTACACATCATACAGGACTACATTATGTTACACATCATACAGGACTACATTATGTTACACATCAAACAGGACTACATTATGTTCCACATCATACAGGCCTACACTATGTTACACATCAAACAGGACTACATTATGTTACACATCATACAGGACTACACTATGTTACACATCATACAGGACTACACTATGTTACACATCAAACAGGACTACACTATGTTACACATCATACAGGACTACACTATGTTACACATCATACAGGACTACACTATGTTACACATCATACAGGAATACATTATGTTACACATCATACAGGACTACATTATGTTCCACATCATACAGGCCTACATTATGTTACACATCAAACAGGACTACATTATGTTACACATCATACAGGACTACACTATGTTACACATCAAACAGGACTACATTATGTTACACATCATACAGGACTACATTATGTTACACATCAAACAGGACTACATTATGTTACACATCATACAGGACTACACTATGTTACACATCATACAGGACTACATTATGTTACACATCAAACAGGACTACATTATGTTACACATCATACAGGACTACACTATGTTACACATCATACAGAACTACAATATGTTACACATCATACAGGACTACATTATGTTCCACATCATACAGGACTACAATATGTTACACATCATACAGGACTACATTATGTTCCACATCATACAGGACTACATTATGTTACACATCAAACAGGACTACATTATGTTACACATCAAACAGGACTACATTATGTTACACATCATACAGGACTACAATATGTTACACATCATACAGGACTACACTATGTTACACATCATACAGGACTACATTATGTTCCACATCATACAGGACTACATTATGTTACACATCATACAGGACTACATTATGTTCCACATCAAACAGGACTACATTATGTTCCACATCATACAGATAAAAAGTCAAACAATCAAAGTTCTCTTCAAACATCTACAACATTCATATATGTAAATGTGGTGGTTTATTAAAAATACTAATACATTCAAAGAATAGATAATATTCTATTCTATAATTAAAACATTTTGACCAGATGTAGCATTATATCGAAATGAATTAAATATACAATTACAAAATGTTATGTCAGTAAATATATTTCTTACACATTAAACAAAGTTATGATGCAAAACTATTCATTCTAAAAAGTAGCAATGCTTCCAAATGAGTTGATGGATTATCAGATGAAACCTTTATTGTTGTATGTGTTTATATAATACGCTGAAAACTATTTCAAATCTGTGATCAACAATGATATACAATTGAAGTCGGAAGTTTACATACACCTTAGCCAAATACCTTTAAACCTTTAAACTCAATTTTTCATAATTCCTGACATTTAATCCTAGTAAAAATTCCCTGTCTTAGGTCAGATAGGATCACCACTTTATTTTAAGAATGTGAAATGTCAGAATAATAGTAGAGAGAATGATTTATTTCAGCTTTTATTTCTTTCATCACATTCCCAGTGGGTCAGAAGTTTACATACACTCAATTAGTATTTGGTAGCATTGCCTTTAAATTGTTTAACTAGGGTCAAACGTTTCGGGTAGCCTTCCACAAGCTTCCCTCAATAAGTTGGGTGAATTTTGGCCCATTCCTCCTGACAGAACTGGTGTAACTGAGTTAGGTTTGTAGGCCTCCTTTCTCGCACACGCTTTTTCAGTTCTGCCTACAACTTTTCTATAGGATTGAGGTCAGGGCTTTGTGATGGCCACTCCAATACCTTGACTTTGTTGTCCTTAAGCCATTTTGTCACAACTTTGGAAGTATGCTTGGGGTCATTGTCCATTTGGAAGACCCATTTGCGACCAAGCTTTAACTTCCTGACTTATGTCTTGAGATGTTGCTTCAATATATCCACATCCTTTTCCTTCCTCATGATGCCATCTATTTTGTGAAGTGCACCAGTCCCTCCTGCAGCAAAGCACCCCCACAACATGATGCTGCCACCACGTGCTTCACGGTTGGGATGGTGTTCTTCGGCTTGCAAGCCTCCCCCTTTTTCCTCCAAACATAACGATGGTCATTATGGCCAAACAGTTCTATTTATGTTTCATCAGACCAGAGGACATTTCTACAAAAAGTACGATCTTTGTCCCCATGTGCAGTTGCAAACCGTAGTCTGGCTTTTTTATGGCGGTTTTGGAGCAGTGGCTTCTTCCTTGCTGAGCGGCCTTTCAGGTTATGTTGATATTGGACTCGTTTTACTGTGGATATAGATACTTTTGTACCTGTTTCCTCCAGCATCTTCACAAGGTCCTTTGCTGTTGTTCTGGGATTGATTCGCACTTTTCGCACCAAAGTACGTTCATCTCTAGGAGACAGAACGCGTCTCCTTCCTGAGAGGTATGAAGGCTGCGTGGTCCCATGGTGTTTATACTTGCATACTATTGTTTGTACAGATGAACGTGGTACCTTCAGGCGTTTGGAAATTGCTCCCAAGGATGAACCAGACTTGTGGAGGTCTACAATTGTTTTTCTGAGGTCTTGGCTGATTTCTTTTGTTTTTCCCATGATGTCGAGCAAAGAGGCACTGAGTTTGAAGGTAGGCCTTGAAATACATCCACAGGTACACCTCCAATTGACTCAAATTATGTCAATTAGCCTACCAGGAGCTTCTAAAGCCATGACATCATTTTCTGGAATTTTCCAAGCTGTGTAAAGGCACAGTCAACTTAGTGTATGTAAACTTCCGACCCACTGGAATTGTGATATAGTGAATTATAAGTGAAATAATCTGTCTGTAAACAATTGTTGGAAGAATTACTTGTGTCATGGACAAAGTAGATGTCCTAACTGACTTGCCAAAACTATAGTTTGTTAACATGAAACCTGTGGAGTGGTTGAAAAATGAGTTTTAATGACTTCAACCTCAGTGTATGTAAACTTCTGACTTCAACTGTATATCTGGATATTATCAATCAATAAATAAATTACCCATGTGTTTATTGATCAAAAGTTTGTTTACTTGTTCTACTTGATAATAACAATAACTACCCACATTATGTTACTATTTGAACCAATCTTATTTACACATACCATAGCTACAACAACTCAATAGAGGACAGTAACACATATCTTTACTTGTATTATTCAACATGCCAGTGATTGGTCAGACAGCATCGTTTCCCCAATAATAGATGACAGAGTTTTCCTTCTTTCCTTGAATGGTGTTTTAGTGTTATAAACTCAAAGACACTTTTAGTTTTCTAAAAAGAAATGGATAGAAATAGGAATTGATATTTAACTAGAAAAGTACATTTCCTGAAAAAAATGTGGTGTGTTTGCTAGCTTGTTTTAAAGTATGTATGGTTTTGAATTAAGTTATAGTAGTGGTAGTGTCTGCAGTAGTAATGGTGGTGACTGGTTATAGTGGTGGTAGTGTCTGCAGTAGTAATGGTGGTGACTGGTTATAGTGGTGGTAGTGTCTGCAGTAGTAATGGTGGTGACTGGTTATAGTAGTGGTAGTGTCTGCAGTAGTAATGGTGGTGACTGGTTATAGTAGTGGTAGTGTCTGCAGTAGTAATGGTGGTGACTGGTTATAGTAGTGGTAGTGTCTGCAGTAGTAATGGTGGTGACTGGTTATAGTGGTGGTAGTGTCTGCAGTAGTAATGGTGGTGACTGGTTATAGTAGTGGTAGTGTCTGCAGTAGTAATGGTGGTGACTGGTTATAGTAGTGGTAGTGTCTGCAGTAGTAATGGTGGTGACTGGTTATAGTAGTGGTAGTGTCTGCAGTAGTAATGGTGGTGACTGGTTATAGTAGTGGTAGTGTCTGCAGTAGTAATGGTGGTGACTGGTTATAGTAGTGGTAGTGTCTGCAGTAGTAATGACTGGTTATAGTGGTGGTAGTGTCTGCAGTAGTAATGGTGGTGACTGGTTATAGTAGTGGTAGTGTCTGCAGTAGTAATGGTGGTGACTGGTTATAGTAGTGGTAGTGTCTGCAGTAGTAATGGTGGTGACTGGTTATAGTGGTGGTAGTGTCTGCAGTAGTAATGGTGGTGACTGGTTATAGTAGTGGTAGTGTCTGCAGTAGAATGTGAAAGTTGGTTTGGTGTCTCTAGCTTGAAAGGTTCAAGAGTTACTGTTGGTGGGTTATTTTATGGTATTTTATGCAAAATGTATATAGTTATAGTTGATAAAGCCTTTAAATAATTTGATTTTAGGATAGCCAGTGTTTTAAAGTGATTTGGTACCTCTGTAGTCCTATGGTTCATATTCAAACCCATGTTCATTTATGCATATTTTAAATGACTATAGTTCAAAAAGTATGTGAAAGGTGTAGAATCTTCGATGTGACCCTTCGCTTTGTCATTGAAATGCATTGGGAGCTCATCTAAATATTATTATAGTTCAAATAGTATAAATGCTATCAAAAAATGTTCTCAAGCAATCTAAGCTAGGGCAGTCTGCACATTTGGAAGTTGTTTTTATGTTTATAGTTGAGCGGGTTGAACCGCTGTGAAACGGCTAGCTAGTTAGCGGGGCGAGCTAGTAGCATTTCAATCGGTGACGTCACTCGCTCTGAGACCTTGAAGTAGTTGTTCCCGCGGCTTTTGTGGAGCGATGGGTAACGATACTTCGAGGGTGACTGTTGACGATGTGTGCAGAGGGTCCCTGGTTCGAGCCCAGGTAGGGGCTAGGAGAGGGACGGAAGCTATGCTGTCAAACATTAGAATTAGGGAAAGATGCATATCCCTGGAGTTTGGAAAATACAAATACTAGTTTTTAGTTTTGCTAGCTTTATCAAATGCTAAAGTCAAATGAACACACATATATCCTGACCGTCCATTTGATCAGCACCTTCATCTCTTTGGTGATCATGCATTCTTTAGTTGAAGTGTTGTGTTCTCAACTGTGATTGGACAGTTTTCCATATGTTCACTGAGAACTGATGATAAAAAGGTTGTACAGAAATACTGTATGTTCATGATATTAAACACTTTACAATAATCATTTATAGAAAACACAAAGCTCAATTTGCATTTCAAGGGGTTTTATGTAAAATACAATTTAGCTAAATTTGAATGATAGAACGTGGCCAAAATCATAGTGATTTCACTTTATCCCAAACAATAATGTTTAACATAACTTCCAATTACATGCTTTCAATTAATCATCCAGCATACCCTAACCAAAGTGAAGTGAACATTATGCTAAACTATCAGATTTACAGAAGTTTACATACACTTAGGTTGAAGTCATTAAAACTCATTTTTCAAACATTCCACAGATTTCATGTTAACAAACTATAGTTTTGGCAAGTCAGTTAGGACATCTACTTTGTGCATGACACAAGTAATTCTTTCAACAATTGTTTAGAGAAAGATTATTTCACTTATAATTCACTATATCACAATTCCAGTGGGTCAGAAGTTTACATACACTAAGTTGACTGTGCCTTTAAAGAGCTTGGAAAATTCCAGAAAATGATGTCATGGCTTTAGAAGCTCCTGGTAGGCTAATTGACATAATTTGAGTCAATTGGAGGTGTACCTGTTGATGTATTCCAAGGCCTACCTTCAAACTCAGTGCCTCTTTGCTCGACATCATGGGAAAATCAAAAGAAATCAGCCAAGACCTCAGAAAAGAAATTGTAGACCTCCACAAGTCTGGCTCATCCTTGGGAGCAATTTCCAAACGCCTGAAGGTACCACGTTCATCTGTACAAACAATAGTACGCAAGTATAAACACCATGGGACCACGCAGCCGTCATACCGCTCAGGAAGGAGACGTGTTCTGTCTCCTAGAGATGAACGTACTTTGGTGTGAAAAGTGCAAATCAATCCCAGAACAACAGCAAAGGACCTTGTGAAGATGCTGGAGGAAACAGGTACAAAAGTATCTATATCCACAGTAAAACAAGTCCTATATCGACATAACCTGAAAAGCCGCTCAGCAAGGAAGAAGCCACTGCTCCAAAACCGCCATAAAAAAGCCAGTCTACGGTTTGCAACTTCACATGGGGACAAAGATTGTACTTTTTGGAGAAATGTCCTGAAACAAAAATAGAACTGTTTGGCCATAATGACCATCGTTATGTTTGGAGGAAAAAGGGGGAGGCTTGCAAGCCGAAGAACACCATCCCAACCGTGAAGCACGGGGGTGGTAGCATCATGTTGTGGGGGTGCTTTGCTGCAGGAGGGACTGGTGCACTTCACAAAATAGATGGCATCATGAGGAAGGAAAAGGATGTGGATATATTGAAGCAACATCTCAAGACATCAGTCAGGAAGTTAAAACTTGGTCGCAAATGGGTCTTCCAAATTAACAATGACTCCAAGCATACTTCCAAAGTTGTGGCAAAATGGCTTAAGGACAACAAAGTCAAGGTATTGGAGTGGCCTTCACAAATCCCTGACCTCAATACTATAGAAAATCTGTGGGCAGAACTGAAAAAGCGTGTGTGAGCAAGGAGGCCTACAAACCTGACTCAGTTACACCAGTTCTGTCAGGAGGAATGGGCCAAAATTCACCCAACTTATTGTGGGAAGCTTGTGGAAGGCTACCTGAAACATTTGACCCAAGTTAAACTATTTAAAGGCAATGCTACCAAATACTAATTGTGTGTATGTAAACTTCTGACCCACTGTGATGAAATAAATAAAAGCTGAAATAAATCATTCTCTCTACTATTATTCTGACATTTCACATTCTTAAAATAAAGTGGTGATCCTAACTGACCTGGGAATTTTTACTAGGATTAAATGTCAGGAATTGTGAAAAACTGAGTTTAAATGTATGTAAACTTCCGACTTCAACTGTATCTCAAACAGACGTCCACAAAACTAAGAAGTATATAGAATGTCTTCCTCCTCACCATCTGACAAAAAAAAATTAACAATAAATCATGTACAACAGTGTAAGAAATATATCACTGTATCCTCCTTACCGGTGTACAAAACCAGAGGTGTTGTGACCTTTGAACTGTCGCTGTGTCTTGAACTACAGTACTCTTATCACTGGGGTGGTTAGTCTTGATCTACAGTCCTGTCTGTCCTCTCACTGGGGTGGTTAGTCTTGAACTACAGTCCTGTCTGTCCTCACACTGGGGTGGTTAGTCTTGAACTACAGTCCTGTCTGTCCTCACACTGGGGTGGTTAGTCTTGAACTACAGTCCTGTCTGTCCTCTCACTGGGGTGGTTAGTCTTGAACTACAGTCATGTCTGTCTTCTCACTGGGGTGGTTAGTCTTGAACTACAGTCCTGTCTGTCCTCACACTGGGGTGGTTAGTTTTGTCCACCAGCCGGCTCTCGCTCGGTAGCCTGGGGGTGGTTGTATTTCTGTGGCACATCCTCTGAACACAGCAGCCAGTCAACAGACTGTATCCGAGTCTGTGTTCAGTTTAGTTAGGAAATTCCGATATGTGTTCAGCAGTTTGCTCATCCAGAAGTGCAGTCTGGCTCTCCGATGTGACTGAGGTAGGAGCATCACTGAGTGTTATCACATAGTGTCCTCAAGTCCCAGGCACTGTGCCTCGTAACCTCACACAAACCCAGGCTTCATGGAGGACCGCCGACATTTGGGACAGCCCTTCGAACCGTTGTTCTGTAGACACCTGAGAAGAAGAAGAAGAAGAAGAAGAAGAAGAAGAAGAAGAAGAAGAAGAAGAAGAAGAAGACCCATGTAAAATCCTGAGTGTTCCCCCCCCACTGGAACACCTACTGAAGGGAGAAGATGTGAGTGAAGTGCAGGGCCATATGTATTAATAATATGTAGACCATATAACGTGTAGTATGTAGATGGGTCATAACATATGTATTAATAATATGTAGACTATATAACGTGTAGTATGTAGATGGATCATAACATATGTATTAATAATATGTAGACTATATAACGTGTAGTATGCCGATGGGTCATTGTTAAAACACCTACTGAAGGTGGAAGATGTGAGAACAGGGTAGGGCCTGCAGCTGTTGGTTCTTCTCTCCTATGGACTCGCCACACATTCCACAGTACAGCTCCAGCTCCTCCACACACTGCAGGAACTTCACAACCTGGTCCCTCAACTCCTCCTGGCTCTCCTTACTGCGATAGATCCCCTCACTGAGACAGTGCACCTTTAGACTACACAGCTAACAGAGAGAGGTACAGTTGGGAGAACAAGTATTTGATACACTGCCGATATTGCAGGTTTTCCTACTTACAAAGCATGTAGAGGTCTGTAATTTTTATCATAGGTACACTTCAACTGTGAGAGACGGAATCTAAAACAAATATCGAGAAAATCACATTGTATGATTTTTAAATAATTAATTTGCATTTTATTGCATGACATAAGTATTTGATCACCTGCCAACCAGTAAGAATTCCGGCTCTCACAGACCTGTTAGTTTTTCTTTAAGAAGCACTCCTGTTCTCCACTCATTACCTGTATTAACTGCACCTGTTTGAACTCGTTACCTGTATAAAAGACACCTGTCCACACACTCAATCAAACAGACTCCAACCTCTCCACAATGGCCAAGACCAGAGAGCTGTGTAAGGACATCAGGGATAAAATTGTAGACCTGCACAAGGCTGGGATGGGCTACAGGACAATAGGCAAGCAGCTTGGTGAGAAGGCAACAACTGTTGGCGCAATTATTAGAAAATGGAAGAAGTTCAAGATGACGGTCAATCTCCCTCGGTCTGGGGCACCATGCAAGATCTCACCTCGTGTTGCATCAATGATCATGAGGAAGGTGAGGGATCAGCCCAGAACTACACGCCAGGACCTGGTCAATGACCTGAAGAGAGCTGGGACCACAGTCTCAAAGAAAACCATTAGTAACACACTACGCCGTCATGGATTAAAATCCTGCAGCGCACGCAAGGTCCCCCTGCTCAAGCCAGCGCATGTCCAAGCCCGTCTGAAGTTTGCCAATGACCATCTGGATGATCCAGAGGAGGAATGGGAGAAGGTCATGTGGTCTGATGAGCAAAAAATAGAGCTTTTTGGTCTAAACTCCACTCGCCGTGTTTGGAGGAAGAAGAAGGATGAGTACAACCCCAAGAACACCATCCCAACCGTGAAGCATGGAGGTGGAAACATCATTCTTTGGGGATGCTTTTCTGCAAAGGGGACAGGACGACTGCACCGTATTGAGGGGAGGATGGATGGGGCCATGTATCGCGAGATCTTGGCCAACAACCTCCTTCCCTCAGTAAGAGCATTGAAGATGGGTCGTGGCTGGGTCTTCCAGCATGACAACGACCCGAAACACACAGCCAGGGCAACTAAGGAGTGGCTCCGTAAGAAGCATCTCAAGGTCCTGGAGTGGCCTAGCCAGTCTCCAGACCTGAACCCAATAGAACATCTTTGGAGGGAGCTGAAAGTCCGTATTGCCCAGCGACAGCCCTGAAACCTGAAGGATCTGGAGAAGGCCTGTATGGAGGAGTGGGCCAAAATCCCTGCTGCAGTGTGTGCAAACCTGGTCAAGAGCTACAGGAAACATATGATCTCTGTAATTGCAAACAAAGGTTTCGGTACCAAATATTAAGTTCTGCTTTTCTGATGTATCAAATACTTATGTCATGCAATAAAATGCAAATTAATTACTTAAAAATCATACAATGTGATTTTCTGGATTTTTGTTTTAGATTCCGTCACTCACAGTTGAAGAGTACCTATGATAATAATTACAGACTTCTACATGCTTTGTAAGTAGGAAAACCTGCAAAATCGGCAGTGTATCAAATACTTGTTCTCCCCACTGTATATAGTGTTAGAGTCAACACAGACTGAACATAGCTGACTTTTTGCAATAGATCCCCTCATTCAGACTACACAACTATGGGACAATAACTGGAAATTAGCCCAAGATGAAGTGTGACATGCACCTGACTGTATGTTTTATTACTGTAAAAATGCAGCATATTTTCGTGTTATTGATTCAGAACTAAGTGCACAATACCTTGGTTCCTAAAGCCTCAGACAACTCCTGAGCTCGCTGCAGAGCATCCAGAGCTTTGTCCAGTTCTTTCTGCTGGAGCCAACACTTCCCTACCCCCAGGTACACCTGGGTCTGGCCAAGACGGTTTCCAATCTCTGTCATTATACACATGGAGGACTCATAACGAGGCAATGCTTTCTAGAGGAGAGGAGAGGAGAGGAGAGGAGAGGAGAGGAGAGGAGAGGAGAGGAGAGGAGAGGAGAGGAGATAATATGAATCAAGCCCAGATTAAATTTATGGAATGTTTTGCCTCTTCAGATTACATCAATTGATCTCTAACAGTGTAGTATCGACAGTATTTGGTGGCAGCTTACATCAACATCATTTCGGCAGCGGTGGATATCAGCAAAGTTCAGTAAGCACAGCGCCTGGAGAGGACGGTCCCCGTGCTGCAGGGCTATCTTCATGGACTCCTGGAGGACGGGGGTATGGGACCGACTTTAGTGTGACACACAACCTCTGAACAACACACACAAAGAACTTCTAAACAACACATCCATACTGCACAGCTACGTCCTGCTGCTTTTACCATCCCAGGTCAAAATGAATCAACTTTATTCACCAAGGACATTAACATGTACCAGGAATTTGACCTGGTGAATTTGACCTGGTGAATTTGACCGGTGAATTTGACCTGGTGAAAAGGTCCTGACTACAATAAATATTGAATCTGTGATTGGTTGTGTACACATATTTAGCAGATGTTATTGAAGGGTGTAGCGAAATGCTTGTGTGTATAGACAGTATGGACAGTATATGAAGACAAAAGGTGTGTACAGCACTAGTCATATACAGTCGTGGCCAAAAGTTTTGAGAATGACAAGTATTGGTCTCCACAAAGTTTGCTGCCTCCACAATCCCACTTTGCCATGAAAATGAACTTAATCCCCCAAAAACATTTCCACTGCATTTCAGCCCTGCCACAAAAGGACCAGCTGCCATCATGTCAGTGATTGTCTCGTTAACACAGGTGAGAGTGTTGACGAGGACAAGGCTGGAGATCACTCTGTCATGCTGATTGAGTCAGAATAACAGACTGGAAGCTTTAAAAGGAGGGTGGTGCTTGAAATCATTGTTCTTCCTGCAAGGAAACACATGCCGTCATCATTGCATTGCACAAAAAGGGCTTCACAGGCAAGGATATTGCTGCTGGTAAGATTGCACCTAAATCAACCATTTATTGGATCATCAAGAACTTCAAGGAGAGAGGTTCAATTGTTGTGAAGAAGGAGTCAGGGCGCCCAAGAAAGTCCAGCAAGCACCTGGACCATCTCCTAATGTTGATTCAGCTGCGGGATCGGGGCACCACCAGTGCAGAGCTTGCTCAGGAATGGCAGCAGGCAGGTGTGAGTGCATCTGCACGCACAGTGAGGCGAAGACTTTTGGAGGATGGCCTGGTGTCAAGAAGGGCAGCAAAGAAGCCACTTCTCTCCAGGAAAAACATCAGGGACAGACTGATATTCTGCAAAAGGTACAGGGATTGGACTGCTGAGGACTGGGGTAGAGTCATTTTCTCTGATGAATCCCCTTTCCGATTGTTTGGGCCATCCGGAAAACACCTTGTCCGGAGAAGACAAAGTGAGCGCTACCATCAGTCCTGTGTCATGCCAACATTAAAGCATCCTCAGACCATTCATGTGTGGGGTTGCTTCTCAGCCAAGGGAGTGGGCTCACTCACAATTTTGCCTAAGAACACAGCCATGAATAAAAAATGGTACCAACACATCCTCCGAGAGCAACTTCTCCCAACCATCCAAGAACAGTTTGGTGACGACCAATGCCTTTTCCAACATGATGGAGCACCTTGCCATAAGACAAAAGTGATAACTAAGTGGCTCGGGGAACAAAACATCAACATTTTGGGTCCATGGCCAGGAAACTCCCCAGACCTTAATCCCATTTAGAACTTGTGGTCGATCCTCAAGAGGCGGGTGGACAAACAAAAACCCACAACTTCTGACAAACTCCAAGCATTGATTATGCAAGAATGGTATGCCATCAGTCAGGATGTGGCCCAGAAGTTAATTGACAGCATGCCAGGGCGGATTGCAGAGGTCTTGAAAAAGAAGGGTCAACACTGCAAATATTTTTTTTCATAAACTGAATGTCATTGTCAATGAAAGCCTTTGACACTTATGGAATACTTGTAATTATACTTCAGTGTTACCATAGTAACTACTGACATAAAGATCTAAGAACACTGAAGCAGCAAACTTTGTGGAGACCAATACTTGTCATTCTCAAAACTTTTGGCCACGACTGTAGGATGAGCCATGACTAGAATACAGTATGAAATGAGTAAAGCATTACGTAAACATTATTAAAGTGACCAGTGATTTCATGTCTATGTACATAGGGCAGCAGCCTCTAAGGTGCAGGGTTGAGTAGCCGGCTAGTGACAGTGACTAAGGTGCAGGGTACTGGACGGAGGGCGCTAGTGTTGACTATTTAACTGTCTGATGACCTTGAGATAGAAGCTGTTTTTCAGTCTCTCTGTCTCAGCTTTGATGAACCTGTACTGTCAGAATGTACTGTCAGAATGTACTGACAGAATATACAGACAGATTATACAGACAGAATATACAGACAGAACGTACTCTCAGAACGTACAGTCAGAACGTACTCTCAGAATGTACAGACAGAATGTACAGACAGAATGTACTGACAGAATGTACTGTCAGAATGTACAGACAGAATGTACAGACAGAATATACAGACAGAACGTACTCTCAGAATATACAGACAGAATGTACAGACAGAATGTACAGACAGAATGTACAGACAGAATGTACAGACAGAATGTACAGACAGAATGTACAGACAGAATGTACTGTCAGAATATAAACAACAATGTAATTTAGTACGGTGGTTAATAAACTCAACTAACACCTTTCATTTTTAAATCCCATTTCAATCAAGGAAGTAAGCAAAAAAATTGGAATTGAACTTTCAGTTTCCCTTCTGAATTGAAATGGAGTTGACCACAAGCCAGTCCCTTATCATCTCTAGGACTGTAGGTAATACATAACTCACTAATATTAAACAACATTAATAAACGTTACCTCACAGCACTCCATGGCGTCGGGCAGGCGGTCCAGTTTTCTGTAGGCTACAGACATGTGATACTGGCTCATGGCTCTGTACTTTAAGCTCCAGCCTTTACCATAGTCATTCACCAGCTCTGCCGCTTTACATGGGAAGAACAGGGCTTTCTCATAGTCCTGATAGGAAGAAACAGAACAGACGGATGATTAAGGATCTGGCGTCCATTTTTTTATTAAATTGAACCTTTATTTAATTGAACCATGTTATCCCATTCAGGTCAAAATCTCTCTTTCACAAGGGAGTCCTGGCCAAGAGGCAGCTCTGTGAAAAACACATACAGCCAGATTCAGCAGTTCGGATTAGCAACACTACAGTTTCATAGAAACTTTACTCCATTAAAGCGGTCTAACTTGATGCCATAATATTGTAACCGGTAATTGTATTTGGACCAGAGTTTTTTCTGTCCTGTATTATTAGGGCGAGCAGATTCAATTTTTTGTTTCAAAGTAACTCCATCCGAGTGGACATTCTCTGGACACCAGCTAATCTGGATGGGATTGAAACCAATCCACCTTTTGAATCCAGGGATTACTGGGAAAAATCTCACGTGTCAAAACAGAATAAAACAGGCCTCTACCAGGCTAGACACACGCCTCGACTACACAGACAGGCCTCTACCAGGCTAGACACAGGCCTCGACTACACAGACAGGCCTCTACCAGGCTAGACACAGGCCTCGACTACACAGACAGGCCTCTACCAGGCTAGACACAGGCCTCGACTACACAGACAGGCCTCTACTAGGCTAGACACAGGCCTCGACTACACAGACAGGCCTCTACCAGGCTAGACACAGGCCTCGACTACACAGACAGGCCTCTACCAGGCTAGACACAGGCCTCGACTACACAGACAGGCCTCTACCAGGCTAGACACAGGCCTCGACTACACAGACAGGCCTCTACCAGGCTAGACACACGCCTCGACTACACAGACAGGCCTCTACCAGGCTAGACACAGGCCTCGTCTACACATACAGGCCTCTACCAGGCTAGACACAGGCCTCGACTACACAGACAGGCCTCTACCAGGCTAGACTCACGCCTCGACTACACAGACAGGCCTCTACCAGGCTAGACACAGGCCTCGACTACACAGACAGGCCTCTACCAGGCTAGACACACGCCTCGACTACACAGACAGGCCTCTACCAGGCTAGACACAGGCCTCGACTACACAGACAGGCCTCTACCAGGCTAGACACAGGCCTCGACTACACATACAGGCCTCTACCAGGCTAGACACAGGCCTCGACTACACAGACAGGCCTCTACCAGGCTAGAATACAACATGCCTCTGACAGGGGCCTACGTGGCTCACTCAGCCTTTGCACCAAAATGCATTGGACAAAATGTGTCCTCAAATATGACTACGTTGAATTCAAAGAGGGCTCTTATGAGACAGTAGTTCTTGGACTCCTTTAACACACAAGGTTGGATTTCATCTAATAAGGTTAAAATAATGTAATAGCAATGTAATAACAAAAATATGGCCTTTTCTCAGAGCATAATAATAGACATAGTGTCTTGTGCATAGCATGCTCATCTGTTGACACTTAACCTTGAGCTGGATGTAGAAGTTCCCCAGACTGCAGCAGACTCTAGACTCCAGCATCTTGTCATCATTGTTGTGGGCATAGCGCAGGGCCTTCTCATAGCTCTCTAGAGCCTTCTGGAACACACTGACGCCCAGGAACGCATTGCCCATGCTCAGACACACCTAGAAACAGAAGTAGAGGCAGAGGTCATAAAGCAGAAGTCATAAAGGACTTGACATCATTGCATTGTTGCATTTCTTCCAGTAAAGCCAGATCTATGACATCCAGATCTATGAAGACATCCAGATCTATGAAGACATCCAGATCTATGACATCCAGATCTATGACATCCAGATCTATGAAGACATCCAGATCTATGACGACATCCAGATCTATGACATCCAGATCTATGACCACATCCAGATCTATGACATCCAGATCTATGACGACATCCAGATCTTTGACATCCAGATCTATGACGACATCCAGATCTATGACATCCAGATCTATGACGACATCCAGATCTATGACATCCAGATCTATGAAGACATCCAGATCTATGAAGACATCCAGATCTATGACATCCAGATCTATGACGACATCCAGATCTATGACATCCAGATCTATGACGACATCCAGATCTATGACATTCAGATCTATGAAGACATCCAGATCTATGAAGACATCCAGATATATGAAGACATCCAGATCTATGACGACATCCAGATCTATGACATCCAGATCTATGACGACATCCAGATCTATGAAGACATCCAGATCTATGAAGACATCCAGATCTATGACATCCAGATCTATGACGACATCCAGATCTATGACATCCAGATCTATGACGACATCCAGATCTATAACATTCAGATCTATGAAGACATCCAGATCTATGAAGACATCCAGATCTATGAAGACATCCAGATCTATGACATCCAGATCTATGAAGACATCCAGATCTATGACATCCAGATCTATGAAGACATCCAGATCTATGAAGACATCCAGATCTATGACATCCAGATCTATGAAGACATCCAGATCTATGACATCCAGATCTATGAAGACATCCAGAAGTCATGTTCTCTTTATCCTCCTGTTGTTTTGTCTGGCAGCAGAAAATAAGCATATATTACAGTATTATGATATGATTATATATTAATGCTGAGACCCACCTGTCCGTTAAGCTGCAGACTGACGGTGGTGCCCTGCATGTTGAGGCAGGTCTTACAGTAGGACACAGTCTTCTGGAAGTCACACAGCTTCTCGTTGCTCCTAGCCAGGTTTAGGTAGCCCTCTGTCAGGTAATCTGGGTCCTCCATCTCCCTGGCTGTGTCTATCTGGGCCAAGGCATACTGACAGAGGAGAAGAGGGAGGGAGGGAGGGAGAGAGGGAGGGAGCGGGAGCGGGAGCGGGTGAGGGAGAGGGAGAGAGAGAGAGAGGGAGAGGGAGAGGGAGAGGGAGAGGGAGAGGGAGAAGGAGAGGGAGAATGTAAAGGATGGGTGAGCTATTAAGAGAGACAGCGAAAGAGATGTAGAGGGGGGGATAACTATTGACACTATTGACACAATGAAGATAACTAACACTATGGGCACAATGAAGATAACTAACACTATGGGCACAATGTAGATAACTAACACTATGGACACAATGTAGATAACTAACACTATGGACATAATGTAGATAACTAACACTATAGGAACAATGTAGATAACTACACTATGGACACAATGTAGATAACAAACACTATGGACACAATGTAGATAACTAACACTATAGGAACAATGTAGATAAGTAACACTATAGGAACTATGTAGATAACTAACACTATGGACACAATGTAGATAAGTAACACTATGGACACAATGTAGATAACTAACACTATGGACACAATGTAGATAACTAACACTATAGGAACAATGTAGATAACTAACACTATGGACACAATGTAGATAAGTAACACTATGGACACAATGCAGATAAGTAACACTATGGACACAATGTAGATAACTAACACTATGGACACAATGTAGATAACTAACACTATAGGAACAATGTAGATAACTAACACTATAGGAACTATGTAGATAACTAACACTATGGACACAATGTAGATAAGTAACACTATGGACACAATGTAGATAACTAACACTATGGACACAATGTTGATAACTAACACTATAGGAACAATGTAGATAACTAACACTATGGACACAATGTAGATAAGTAACACTATGGACACAATGTAGATAACTAACACTATAGGAACAATGTAGAAAACTAACACTATGGACACAATGTAGATAACTAACACTATAGGAACAATGTAGATAACTAACACTATGGACACAATGTAGATAACTAACACTATGGACACAATGAAGATAACTAACACTATGGACACAATGTAGATAACTAACACTATAAGAACAATGTAGATAACTAACACTATTGACACAATGTAGATAACTAACACTATAGGAACAATGTAGATAACAAACACTATGGACACAATGTAGATAAGTAACACTATAGGAACAATGTAGATAACTAACACTATTGACACAATATAGATAACAAACACTATGGACACAATGAAGATAACTAACACTATGGACACAATGTAGATAACTAACACTATAAGAACAATGTAGATAACTAACACTATTGACACAATATAGATAACTAACACTATAGGAACAATGTAGATAACAAACACTATGGACACAAAGAAGATAACTAACACTATGGACACAATGTAGATAACTAACACTATGGACACAATGTAGATAACTAACACTATATGAACAATGAAGATAACTAACACTATGGACACAATGAAGATAACTAACACTATGGACACAATGTAGATAACTAACACTATAGGAACAATGTAGATAATTAACACTATAGGAACAATGTAGATAACTAACACTATGGACACAATGTAGATAACTAACACTATGGACACAATGTAGATAAGTAACACTATAGGAACAATGTAGATAACTAACACTATGGACACAATGAAGATAACTAACACTATGGACACAATGTAGATAAGTAACACTATAGGAACAATGTAGATAACTAAAACTATGGACACAATGTAGATAAGTAACACTATAGGAACAATGTAGATAACTAACACTATGGACACAATGTAGATAACTAACACTATGGACACAATGAAGATAACTAACACTATGGACACAATGAAGATAACTAACACTATGGACAAAATGTAGATAAGTAACACTATAGGAACAATGTAGATAACTAACACTATGGACACAATGTAGATAAGTAACACTATAGGAACAATGTAGATAACTAACACTATGGACACAATGAAGATAACTAACACCTTGGACACAATGTAGATAAGTAACACTATAGGAACAATGTAGATAACTAACACTATGGACACAATGTAGATAAGTAACACTATGGGAACAATGTAGATAACTAACACTATGGACACAATGTAGATAAGTAACACTATAGGAACAATGTAGATAACTAACACTATGGACACAATGAAGATAACTAACACTATGGACACAATGTAGATAAGTAACACTATAGGAACAATGTAGATAACTAACACTATGGACACAATGAAGATAACTAACACTATGGACACAATGTAGATAAGTAACACTATAGGAACAATGTAGATAACTAACACTATGGACACAATGTAGATAAGTAACACTATAGGAACAATGTAGATAACTAACACTATGGACACAATGAAGATAACTAACACTATGGACACAATGTAGATAAGTAACACTATAGGAACAATGTAGATAACTAACACTATGGACACAATGAAGATAACTAACACTATGGACACAATGTAGATAACTAACACTATAGGAACAATGTAGATAACTAACACTATAGGAACTATGTAGATAAGTAACACTATAGGAACAATGTAGATAAGTAACACTATGGACACAATGTAGATAACTAACACTATGGACACAATGTTGATAACTAACACTATAGGAACAATGTAGATAACTAACACTATGGACACAATGTAGATAAGTAACACTATGGACACAATGTAGATAACTAACACTCAGGACACAATGTAGATAACTAACACTATGGACACATTGAAGATAACTAACACTATAGGAACAATGTAGATAACTAACACTATGGACACAATGTAGATAACTAACACTATGGACACAATGTAGATAACTAACACTATGGACACAATGTAGATAACTAACACTATAAGAACAATGTAGATAACTAACACTATTGACACAATGTAGATAACTAACACTATAGGAACAATGTAGATAACAAACACTATGGACACAATGTAGATAAGTAACACTATAGGAACAATGTAGATAACTAACACTATTGACACAATATAGATAACAAACACTATGGACACAATGAAGATAACTAACACTATGGACACAATGTAGATAACTAACACTATAAGAACAATGTAGATAACTAACACTATTGACACAATATAGATAACTAACACTATAGGAACAATGTAGATAACAAACACTATGGACACAAAGAAGATAACTAACACTATGGACACAATGTAGATAACTAACACTATGGACACAATGTAGATAACTAACACTATATGAACAATGAAGATAACTAACACTATGGACACAATGAAGATAACTAACACTATGGACACAATGTAGATAACTAACACTATAGGAACAATGTAGATAATTAACACTATAGGAACAATGTAGATAACTAACACTATGGACACAATGTAGATAACTAACACTATGGACACAATGTAGATAAGTAACACTATAGGAACAATGTAGATAACTAACACTATGGACACAATGAAGATAACTAACACTATGGACACAATGTAGATATGTAACACTATAGGAACAATGTAGATAACTAAAACTATGGACACAATGTAGATAAGTAACACTATAGGAACAATGTAGATAACTAACACTATGGACACAATGAAGATAACTAACACTATGGACAAAATGTAGATAAGTAACACTATAGGAACAATGTAGATAACTAACACTATGGACACAATGTAGATAAGTAACACTATAGGAACAATGTAGATAACTAACACTATGGACACAATGAAGATAACTAACACCTTGGACACAATGTAGATAAGTAACACTATAGGAACAATGTAGATAACTAACACTATGGACACAATGTAGATAAGTAACACTATGGGAACAATGTAGATAACTAACACTATGGACACAATGTAGATAAGTAACACTATAGGAACAATGTAGATAACTAACACTATGGACACAATGAAGATAACTAACACTATGGACACAATGTAGATAAGTAACACTATAGGAACAATGTAGATAACTAACACTATGGACACAATGAAGATAACTAACACTATGGACACAATGTAGATAAGTAACACTATAGGAACAATGTAGATAACTAACACTATGGACACAATGTAGATAAGTAACACTATAGGAACAATGTAGATAACTAACACTATGGACACAATGAAGATAACTAACACTATGGACACAATGTAGATAAGTAACACTATAGGAACAATGTAGATAACTAACACTATGGACACAATGAAGATAACTAACACTATGGACACAATGTAGATAAGTAACACTATAGGAACAATGTAGATAACTAACACTATGGACACAATGTAGATAAGTAACACTATAGGAACAATGTAGATAACTAACACTATGGACACAATGAAGATAACTAACACTATGGACACAATGTAGATAAGTAACACTATAGGAACAATGTAGATAACTAACACTATGGACACAATGTAGATAACTAACACTATAGGAACAATGTAGATAACTAACACTCAGGACACAATGTAGATAACTAACACTATGGACACATTGAAGATAACTAACACTATAGGAACAATGTAGATAACTAACACTATGGACACAATGTAGATAACTAACACTATGGACACAATGTAGATAACTAACACTATAAGAACAATGTAGATAACTAACACTATTGACACAATGTAGATAACTAACACTATAGGAACAATGTAGATAACAAACACTATGGACACAATGTAGATAAGTAACACTATAGGAACAATGTAGATAACTAACACTATTGACACAATATAGATAACAAACACTATGGACACAATGAAGATAACTAACACTATGGACACAATGTAGATAACTAACACTATAAGAACAATGTAGATAACTAACACTATTGACACAATATAGATAACTAACACTATAGGAACAATGTAGATAACAAACACTATGGACACAAAGAAGATAACTAACACTATGGACACAATGTAGATAACTAACACTATGGACACAATGTAGATAACTAACACTATATGAACAATGAAGATAACTAACACTATGGACACAATGAAGATAACTAACACTATGGACACAATGTAGATAACTAACACTATAGGAACAATGTAGATAATTAACACTATAGGAACAATGTAGATAACTAACACTATGGACACAATGTAGATAACTAACACTATGGACACAATGTAGATAAGTAACACTATAGGAACAATGTAGATAACTAACACTATGGACACAATGAAGATAACTAACACTATGGACACAATGTAGATATGTAACACTATAGGAACAATGTAGATAACTAAAACTATGGACACAATGTAGATAAGTAACACTATAGGAACAATGTAGATAACTAACACTATGGACACAATGAAGATAACTAACACTATGGACAAAATGTAGATAAGTAACACTATAGGAACAATGTAGATAACTAACACTATGGACACAATGTAGATAAGTAACACTATAGGAACAATGTAGATAACTAACACTATGGACACAATGAAGATAACTAACACCTTGGACACAATGTAGATAAGTAACACTATAGGAACAATGTAGATAACTAACACTATGGACACAATGTAGATAAGTAACACTATGGGAACAATGTAGATAACTAACACTATGGACACAATGTAGATAAGTAACACTATAGGAACAATGTAGATAACTAACACTATGGACACAATGAAGATAACTAACACTATGGACACAATGTAGATAAGTAACACTATAGGAACAATGTAGATAACTAACACTATGGACACAATGAAGATAACTAACACTATGGACACAATGTAGATAAGTAACACTATAGGAACAATGTAGATAACTAACACTATGGACACAATGTAGATAAGTAACACTATAGGAACAATGTAGATAACTAACACTATGGACACAATGAAGATAACTAACACTATGGACACAATGTAGATAAGTAACACTATAGGAACAATGTAGATAACTAACACCATGGACACAATGAAGATAACTAACACTATGGACACAATGTAGATAAGTAACACTATAGGAACAATGTAGATAACTAACACTATGGACACAATGTAGATAAGTAACACTATAGGAACAATGTAGATAACTAACACTATGGACACAATGAAGATAACTAACACTATGGACACAATGTAGATAAGTAACACTATAGGAACAATGTAGATAACTAACACTATGGACACAATGTAGATAACTAACACTATAGGAACAATGTAGATAACTAACACTCAGGACACAATGTAGATAACTAACACTATGGACACATTGAAGATAACTAACACTATAGGAACAATGTAGATAACTAACACTATGGACACAATGTAGATAACTAACACTATGGACACAATGTAGATAACTAACACTATGGACACAATGAAGATAACTAACACTATATGCACAATGTAGATAATTAACACTATGAGAACAATGAAGATAACTAACACTATGGACACAATGTAGATAAGTAACACTATGGGCCAGCTTGACAGGTCTCCATTGAAAGTGTGTTTTAGTCCAGCACTAGGCTTTATCTGTGGCTGGTTGACTGGCCTTACAGTATTAAACAAAAATGTTGATAGGATAGAAGTAATGTAAAATTGTTATTGATAAAATGATGTAATGTATCTAAATGAACCCCTAACACATGATATCAGTGTTAAGAAGATTCAGAAGTTCATGTTGTAAGTCACAGTCTCCTGTTTTGGGGCGCGGTATTGAAGTATTCATTAAGCAGTCGTTATCGGGGTGAGAAGGGAGTTTTATGTCAACAACAAGGCCCACATCCAAGCTCAGGTTGCAAGGCTCTCTCTGTGCCCCCAGTCCCTGTATCCTGTGGAAGCCACATATTAACCCCATAATGCTCCTCAGGAATCAATTTAGAAAACGCCATAGAAATAGAATATACTACAGTCAGATTTCCATGGTCTGAGGGGCTTTGTCCATTCTAGTCCATTCTATTTCTATGGATAACCCCAGGAGGAAAGGTTTGATACAACACCCTGTTCTTTCAACATTGTTGAAATGCTGCAATGGAATAGAGCAAGAGAACATATCGTGATCACTCTGCCTCCTGGCATCCACCATGATGACACGTTAAATGAATGACAACAGCAGCATCCCATCATCATATTCATCATCATATCTCTCCACACAACCTCACACAGCCTTACTGCCATCTGAGTTTAAAACTACATGCATTCTTGGAACCGGTTCAGGGAACAGAACTGAAAACTGGAAAAAAACAGAAATGGAACCGGAACAGAACCATCTTTTACATTGCAGGCATTTTTTCAGACCCACAAAAAAATGCAACAAAGCACCTATGCTAAGCCCTCACTATGTCACTCAGAAACGTATTAAAGTGTCTGCCTGTCAGCTGGAAGTCTTTGCCAGTGTATGTGCGTGTTTAGGCTGCCTGCCCCTTCCCCTCAGAAGCAGAGGCTACTGACGTTACAAGCATTGTTCAGAAGATGGGGGAAGAGACTTTTAATTAGCTATAGAAGAATGGATTAACTTTTTCAATGCTAGTTTCACGTTGGATTTATTAACTACAAAAAGGTAAGAAGTGTTTTTAATTCTGGTGCCGGCCTGCACACACAAGCTTGTTAGCTAGATATCTCAAAGGACATTCAACGTTCCTCCATAGAAGCCGCTCCTCCTAGGTATAATTCTGAAGACATAATTCATATAATGCATGTCATAACAAGATGCCCAGCGCTTCAAGCCTCCTCCTCAACCCTCTCTTGCTCTCTCCTCACCCGCAAAATGTCAGCATCTTGCACCACAGGCTACACTCGTAATGTAATGAGCCAAATGTAAAGAACTGTTGATTTCACAGGTTAAAAAAGGAACAGAAAGGAACGATATAAACCTGAACCGGGTCAGAACTTTATTTGGAACGAAAAGATTTTTTGGGGGTGTCACAGATCCCATCCGTGCATCAGCTCCGGTACTGCTGCTCCATCCGTGCACCAGCTCCGGTACTGCTGCTCCATCCGTGCACCAGCTCCGGTACTGCTGCTCCATCCGTGCACCAGCACCAGTTCTACATCACTGAACTGTCTCATCACGCCTGGTTCCCATCTCCCCTGGTTAGATTGTTATAAGTGGGCCCTTTGTTCCACCATTGGTTGTCGATTATTGTTCCCATGTCCGTTGGTCGTGTGAGTACCTGTGCTTTGTTATTTGGGCTTTCGCTGCCGCTTGTATTGTGCATGTATGATTAGGGGTCTCTTCCCGTGTTGTATCATTGTGCACTTGTGTTTTCGGGTCTCGTCCCGTGTATTTATTACGGGTCTCGCCCCATGTATTTATTACGGGTCTCGCCCCATGTATTTATTACGGGTCTCGCCACATGTATTTATTACGGGTCTCGCCCCATGTATTTATTACGGGTCTCGCCCCATGTATTTATTACGGGTCTCGCCCCATGTATTTATTACGGGTCTCGCCCCATGTATTTATTACGGGTCTCACCCCATGTATTTATTACGGGTCTCGGCCCATGTATTTATTACGGGTCTCGCCCCATGTATTTATTACGGGTCTCGCCCCGTGTATTTATTACGGGTCTCGCCCCGTGTATTTATTACGGGTCTCGCCCCGTGTATTTATTCAAGGTACTCCTCGCTTTTTTGTGTTTTGTATACCTGGTTTAATTTGGGTACACATTAAAAAACCCTATTATGCATTCCTACGCCTGTCTCCTGATCCTCCTTTTTTTTTTTTTTTTATTAAACCTTTATTTAACCAGGAAGGGCACATTGAGATTAAAAATCTGTTTTCCAAGAGCGTCCAAAACAGGCAGCAGTAAGTCATTACATAAAAGTTGTAAGTACAATACAACAAATACAGATATCATCAGTAAATACATAAAACAGAAACTATATAATTCCACAGATGTTTAAATAGCTAAATTAAAAACAATGACAAGTAAAGGAATCGGCCTCAAGGTCCTTCATCAAGGATTTAAAAACGCAAAGAGAGACAAGTTCTTTCAATTTCAAACTCAATACCAATGTGACGGGAGGTTCTGTTCAGAACAAAACGATTGGAAAATAATTTCAGTTCCAACCCCTGCGCTGCTCAAACTGATAGTGTTGTATTATAATCCCAAAAGATGAACATGTCAAGACATCCACAATCATATTACAAAGTCTATCCTATGAAATAGTTTTTGCCTAACTCAACTAATGCCTAATAGATGTGGAATGTGTCTACAACTGTGTGACATGCTACCCAACTAGCTATCATCTGTCAACACTTCAATAACAGTATGTTGAACAAATAGCTATCATCTGTCAACACTTCAATAACAGTATGTTGAACAAATAGCTAACATCTGTCAACACTTCAATAACAGTATGTTGAACAAATGGCTAACATCTCTCAACATTTCAATAACAGTATTATGAACAACTAGCTGACATCTCTCAACATTTCAATAACAGTATGTTGAACAAATAGCTGACATCTCTCAACATTTCAATAACAGTATGTTGAACAAATAGCTAACATCTGTCAACACTTCAATAACAGTATGTTGAACAAATAGCTAACATCTGTCAACACTTCAATAACAGTATGTTGAACAAATAGCTAACATCTGTCAACACTTCAATAACAGTATGTTGAACAAATAGCTAACATCTCTCAACACTTCAATAACAGTATGTTGAACAAATAGCTAACATCTCTCAACATTTCAATAACAGTATTATGAACAACTAGCTGACATCTCTCAACACTTCAATAACAGTATGTTGAACAAATAGCTAACATCTGTCAACACTTCAATAACAGTATGTTGAACAACTAGCTGACATCTCTCAACATTTCAATAACAGTATGTTGAACAAATAGCTGACATCTCTCAACATTTCAATAACAGTATGTTGAACAACTAGCTGACATCTCTCAACATTTCAATAACAGTATGTTGAACAAATAGCTGACATCTGTCAACATTTCAATAACAGTATGTTGAACAAATAGCTGACATCTCTCAACACTTCAATAACAGTATGTTGAACAAATAGCTGACATCTCTCAACACTTCAATAACAGTATGTTGAACAAATAGCTAACATCTCTCAACACTTCAATAACAGTATGTTGAACAAATAGCTAACATCTGTCAACACTTCAATAACAGTATGTTGAACAAATAGCTAACATCTCTCAACACTTCAATAACAGTATGTTGAACAAATAGCTGACATCTCTCAACACTTCAATAACAGTATGTTGAACAAATAGCTAACATGTCTCAACACTTCAATAACAGTATGTTGAACAAATAGCTAACATCTCTCAACATTTCAATAACAGTATGTTGAACAACTAGCTGACATCTCTCAACATTTCAATAACAGTATGTTGAACAAATGAGAAATGAACAAAATGGGCGGGCCTTGTATTCTACTTCAACATGGGACTCTCTCTCTCCGACTTACCTTGAGCATCTCTTTATACTTCCCCATCTCAGAGTGGGCGGTGATGAGACAGCCCAGCACTCTGAACTTCCCCCCGGGGTCCGAGGTCTTCTCCAGCACCTTGGTCCAGACATGGAGGGCTTTGTCAGTCTGGTTGGCCTGGTACAGCTTTAAGCCTTTCTCTATCTGCTGCTTGGTTTGGTCCTGACCCATCTCTGCTACTAGGAGGTGCCTCATAAAAATATTCATCCGTTTAGGTGTTGTTTGGCTTTTCAGTGGAGGACCAGGAAAGATAGATCCTTGCCCATGCAGTGGGTTACGTTAAGAAAGTAGATCCTTGCCCATGCACAGTGGGTTACGTTAAGAAAGTAGATCCTTGCCCATGCACAGTGGGTTACGCTTCCAAAGATCTGGTCGTAAAGACTGAGGATGCTCTAACGATCTACAATTCTCTGACGTTCCTCTCTGTGGTAATAGGTCTCTCTCTCTGATCCAGTAGGTCTCTCTCTCTCTCTGATCCAGTAGGTCTCTCTCTCTCTCTGATCCAGTAGGTCTCTCTCTCTCTGATCCAGTAGGTCTCTCTCTCTCTCTGATCCAGTAGGTCTCTCTCTCTCTGATCCAGTAGGTCTCTCTCTCTCTCTGATCCAGTAGGTCTCTCTCTCTCTCTGATCCAGTAGGTCTCTCTCTCTTTCTCTGATCCAGTAGGTCTCTCTCTCTCTCTCTGATCCAGTAGGTCTCTCTCTCTCTCTGATCCAGTAGGTCTCTCTCTCTCTCTGATCCAGTAGGTCTCTCTCTCTTTCTCTGATCCAGTAGGTCTCTCTCTCTCTCTCTCTCTGATCCAGTAGGTCTCTCTCTCTCTCTCTGATCCAGTAGGTCTCTCTCTCTGATCCAACTCTCTCAGCAGGCGACGGGTCAGGAGGACTGGGAGGAAACTGGATACAGCACCTTAAAGGATCAGCCAACTAACTAATACCTCACCACTTTGAGGAAGAGATGGAAGGGAAAGCCAACATGTCCCTCCCTACCTCCTGGGTCCAACAATAACACCTTTAAGTGTTCACACTTCAGTTCTCCCGAAGAAATTCTGCTTCAAATAACGCTACAGAAACACGTCTCCCTGCAAGGTGCTGGCAGCGGTATCCCAGAATATCTACTCCCTCCCTCCACACCCCTGTGAAAGGAATGCCCAGCGCCCCAGTGTCCCCTACCCCACACCCCCTCCTCCCCTCTCCTTGTCCCTGGGCTGGAGCTGCAGCAGATGTCCCTGTCAATCTGGACCATGTGTCCCTACAGGAATCCTACTCTGTCCTCTGTTCACAGATCCAAGGTCCCGATAGGAGACGCTACACCCACTCTACCCTCCTCACAGAAAGACCTCAACCCTTCAACCAAACTCTGACTGGAGTTAAAACGCTATCACCACAACCCAGCCGTCAGAAAAGACATAGGGCTACACCCAGAAAAGGATCTGACCTGGGTGTCTCACTCACACTGTGGGGCGGAGTGGGGGGGGGATAGCTATAAACAAAGTTATTTCACAACATTGGACGTGCAGCTTGTCAAAGAAACTGCTCCTAGTGGCTAGCTGGTCACTCATTCCTGTGGGTGGGCCTAGTGGACTGGAGACACACAGACACACACACAGCGCCTACAACCCCCACTATAACCCTCACCCTGGCGTCAGCAACTGATGCTCAGAATAGTTCACAAAGTCTGACATGTTACTGGCCTTGGGTTTCAGTTAAACACATCAATGGGATCACTCAGAGCCTTGGCCTCCCTAGTGCAGTGGCTGCCTGCGTTTATTCCACAGATTTAGTTGAAGGTAATTGGCTTTCCCCATATTGTTTCACTTTAGAGAGGAGCTAAACTTCTCTCCCTACACTTTATGCCACAACATTTGTACCAATCAAAATTAACTCTACATTTGTCATCTTATTTTCAAATGATTTATCGCTCAGTAAAAATGCCTGGGTGAGAACAGGATATCACGACATAATGACAAAGATGGGGGTGTTAGGACATCATGACATAATGACAAAGATGGGGGTGTTAGGATATCATGACATAATGACAAAGATGGGGTGTTAGGATATCATGACATAATGACAAAGATGGGGGTGTTAGGATATCATGACATAATGACAAAGATGGGGTGTTAGGATATCATGACATAATGACAAAGATGGGGGTGTTAGGATATCATGACATAATGACAAAGATGGGGTGTTAGGATATCATGACATAATGACAAAGATGGGGTGTTAGGATATCATGACATAATGACAAAGATGGGGGTGTTAGGATATCACGACATAATGACAAAGATGGGGTGTTAGGGGATCCTAAAGAATGACAAAGATGGGTGAGAACAGGATATCATGACATAATGACAAAGATGGGGGTGTTAGGGGATCCCGACATAATGACAAAGATGGGTGAGAACAGGATATCACGACATAATGACAAAGATGGGGGTGTTAGGATATCACGACATAATGACAAAGATGGGGGTGTTAGGATATCCCGACATAATGACAAAGATGGGGGTGTTAGGATATCCCGACATAATGACAAAGATGGGGGTGTTAGGATATCATGACATAATGACAAAGATAGGGGTGTTAGGGGATCCCGACATAATGACAAAGATGGGGGTGTTAGGATATCCCGACATAATGACAAAGATGGGGGTGTTAGGATATCACGACATAATGACAAAGATAGGGGTGTTAGGATATCATGACATAATGACAAAGATGGGGGTGTTAGGATATCATGACATAATGGCAAAGATGGGGGTGTTAGGATATCATGACATAATGGCAAAGATGGGGGTGTTAGGATATCACGACATAATAACAAAGATGGGGGTGTTAGGGGATCCTGACATAATGGCAAAGATGGGGGTGTTAGGATATCATGACATAATGGCAAAGATGGGGGTGTTAGGATATCACGACATAATAACAAAGATGGGGGTGTTAGGATATCACGACATAATAACAAAGATGGGGGTGTTAGGATATCATGACATAATGACAAAGATGGGGTGTTAGGATATCATGACAAAGATGTCAACAGCAATGGAATAATTATACGGACACAAGGGCTTACCATGGGGGGCCCAGGCCGGTGGGGGGCCCAGGCCGGTGGGGGGCCCAGGCCGGTGAGGAAAATGCCTACAGTTTTACAGTCGTGGCCAAAAGTTTTGAGAATGACACAAGTATTGGTTTCCACAAAGTTTGCTGCCTCAGTGTTGATGATGGCTATTTGCATATACTCCAGAATGTCATGAAGAGTGATCAGATGAATTGCAATTAATTGCAAAGTCCCTCTTTGCCATGAAAATGAACTTAATCCCCCAAAAACATTTCCACTGCATTTCAGCCCTGCCACAAAAGGACCAGCTGCCATCAGGTCAGTGATTGTTTCGTTAACACAGGTGAGAGTGTTGACAAGGACAAGGCTGGAGATCACTCTGTCATGCTGATTGAGTCAGAATAACTTTAAAAGGAGGGTGGTGCTTGAAATCATTGTTCTTCCTCTGTCAACCATGGTTACCTGCAAGAAAACATGTGTCATCATTGCTTTGCACAAAAAGGGCTTCACAGGCAAGGATATTGCTGCTGGTAAGATTGCACCTAAATCAACCATTTATCGGATCATCAAGAACTTCAAGGAGAGAGGTTCAATTGTTGTGATGAAGGCGTCAGGGCGCCCAAGAAAGTCCAGCAAGCGCCAGGACCATCTCCTAAAGTTGATTCAGCTGCGGGATCGGGGCACCACCAGTGCAGAGCTTGCTCAGGAATGGCAGCAGGCAGGTGTGAGTGCATCTGCACGCACTGTGAGGCGAAGACTTTTGGAGGATGGCCTGGTGTCAAGAAGGGCAGCAAAGAAGCCTCTCCAGGAAAAACATCAAGGACAGACTGATATTTTGCAAAAGGTACAGGGATTGGACTGCTGAGGACTGGGGTAGAGTCATTTTCTCTGATGAATCCCCTTTCCGATTGTTTGGGCCATCCGGAAAACACCTTGTCCGGAGAAGACAAGGTGAGCGCTACCATCAGTCCTGTGTCATGCCAACAGTAAAGCATCCTCAGACCATTCATGTGTGGGGTTGCTTCTCAGCCAAGGGAGTGGGCTCACTCACAATTTTGCCTAAGAACACAGCCATGAATAAAAAATGGTACCAACACATCCTCCGAGAGCAACTTCTCCCAACCATCCAATAACAGTTTGGTGACGACCAATGCCTTTTCCAGTATGATGGAGCACCTTGCCATAAGGCAAAAGTGATAACTAAGTGGCTCGGGGAACAAAACATCGACATTTTGGGTCCATGGCCAGGAAACTCCCCAGACCTTAATCCCATTGAGAACTTGTGGTCGATCCTCAAGAGGCGGGTGGACAAACAAAAACCCACAGCTTCTGACAAACTCCAAGCATTGATTATGCAAGAATGGCTTGCCATCAGTCAGGATGTGGCCCAGAAGTTAATTGACAGCATGCCAGGGCGGATTGCAGAGGTCTTGAAAAAGAAGGGTCAACACTGCAACTATTGACTCTTTGCATAAACTGAATGTCATTGTCAATGAAAGCCTTTGACACTTATGGAATACTTGTAATTATACTTCAGTGTACCATAGTAACTACTGACATAAAGATCTAAGAACACTGAAGCAGCAAACTTTGTGGAGACCAATACTTGTGTTATTCTCAAAACTTTTGGCCACGACTGTATATAGAAAATGCCTACTGTAATCTATAATATATATAGAAAATGCCTAGTGTAGCCTATAATATATATATAGAAAATGCCTACTGTAGCCTATAATATATATATACAGCTTTATATAGAAAATGCCTATTGTAGCCTATAATATATATATAGAAAATGCCTAGTTTAGACTATAATATATACAGTGGGGAGAACAAGTATTTGATACACTGCCGATTTTGCAGGTTTTCCCACTTACAAAGCATGTAGAAGTCTGTAATTTTTATCATAGGTACTCTTCAACTGTGAGTATCGGAATCTAAAACAAAAATCCAGAAAATCACATTGTATGATTTTTAAGTAATTAATTTGCATTTTATTGCATGACATAAGTATTTGATACATCAGAAAAGCAGAACTTAATATTTGGTACAGAAACCTTTGTTTGCAATTACAGAGATCATACGTTTTCTGTAGTTCTTGACCAGGTTTGCACACACTGCAGCAGGGATTTTGGATCCATACAGATCCTTCAGGTTTCGGGGCTGTCGCTGGGCAATACGGACTTTCAGCTCCCTCCAAAGATTTTCTATTGGGTTCAGGTCTGGAGACTGGCTAGGCCACTCCAGGACCTTGAGATGCTTCTTACGGAGCCACTCCTTAGTTGCCCTGGCTGTGTGTTTCGGGTCGTTGTCATGCTGGAAGACTCAGCCACGACCCATCTTCAATGCTCTTACTGAGGGAAGGAGGTTGTTGGCCAAGATCTCGCGATACATGGCCCCATCCATCCTCCCCTCAATACGGTGCAGTCGTCCTGTCCCCTTTGCAGAAAAGCATCCCCAAAGAATGATGTTTCCACCTCCATGCTTCACGGTTGGGATGGTGTTCTTGGGGTTGTACTCATCCTTCTTCTTCCTCCAAACACGGTGAGTGGAGTTTAGACCAAAAAGCTCTATTTTGTCTCGTCAGACCACATGACCTTCTCCCATTCCTCCTCTGGATCATCCAGATGGTCATTGGCAAACGTCAGACGGGCTTGGACATGCGCTGGCTTGAGCAGGGGGACCTTGCGTGTTCTGCAGGATTTTAATCCATGACGGCGTAGTGTGTTACTAATGGTTTTCTTTGAGAATGTGATCCCAGCTCTCTTCAGGTCATTGACCAGGTCCTGCCGTGTAGTTCTGGGCTGATCCCTCACCTTCCTCATGATCATTTATGCCCCACGAGGTGAGATCTTGCATGGTGCCCCAGACCGAGGGAGATTGACCGTCATCTTGAACTTCTTCCATTTTCTAATAATTGCTCCAACAGTTGTTGCCTTCTCACCAAGCTGCTTGCCTATTGTCCTGTAGCCCATCCCAGCCTTGTGCAGGTCTACAATTTTATCCCTGATGTCCTTACACAGCTCTCTGGTCTTGGCCATTGTGGAGAGGTTGGAGTCTGTTTGATTGAGTGTGTGGACAGGTGTCTTTTATACAGGTAACAAGTTCAAACAGGTGCAGTTAATACAGGTAATGAGTGGAGAACAGGAGGGCTTCTTAAAGAAAAACTAACAGGTCTGTGAGAGCCGGAATTCTTACTGGTTTGTAGGTGATCAAATACTTATGTCATGCAATAAAATGCTAATTAATTATTAAAAAATCATACAATGTGATTTTCTGGATTTTTGTTTTAGATTCCGTCACTCACAGTTGAAGAGTACCTATGATAAAAATTACAGACTTCTACATGCTTTGTAAGTAGGAAAACCTGCAAAATCGGCAGTGTATCAAATACTTGTTCTCCCCACTGTATATAGGAAATGCCTAGTGTAGCCTATAATATATATATAGGAAATGCCTAGTGTAGCCTATAATATATATACAGCTGTATTTAGACAATGCCTACTGTAGCCTATAATATATATATATATATATATATATATATATATATATATATATATATATATATATATATATATATATATATATATATATATATATATATATATATATAGAGAGAGAGAGAGAAAATGCCTAGTGTAGCCTATAATCTATATATATATGCAGTGGGGAGAACAAGTATTTGATACACTGCCGATTTTGCAGGTTTTCCTACTTACAAAGCATGTAGAGGTCTGTAATTTTTATCATAGGTACACTTCAACTGTGAGAGACGGAATCCAGAAAATCCAGAAAATCACATTGTATGATTTTTAAATAATTAATTTGCATTTTATTGCATGAAATAAGTATTTGATCACCTACCAACCAGTAAGAATTCCGGCTCTCACAGACCTGTTAGTTTTTCTTTAAGAAGCCCTCCTGTTCTCCACTCATTACCTGTATTAACTGCACCTGTTTGAACTCGTTACCTGTATAAAAGACACCTCACCACACACTCAATCAAACAGACTCCAACCTCTCCACAATGGCCAAGACCAGAGAGCTGTGTAAGGACATCAGGAATAAAATTATAGACCTACACAAGGCTGGGATGGGCTACAGGACAATAGGCAAGCAGCTTGGTGAGAAGGCAACAACTGTTGGCGTAATTATTAGAAAATGGAAGAAGTTCAAGATGACGGTCAATCTCCCTCGGTCTGGGGCACCATGCAAGATCTCACCTCGTGGGGCATCAATGATCATGAGGAAGGTGAGGGATCAGCCCAGAACTACACGGCAGGACCTGGTCAATGACCTGAAGAGAGCTGGGACCACATTCACAAAGAAAACCATTAGTAACACACTACGCCGTCATGGATTAAAATCCTGCAGCGCACGCAAGGTCCCCCTGCTCAAGCCAGCGCATGTCCAGGCCCGTCTGAAGTTTGCCAATGACCATCTGGATGATCCAGAGGAGGAATGGGAGAAGGTCATGTGGTCTGATGAGACAAAAATAGAGCTTTTTGGTCTAAACTCCACTCGCCGTGTTTGGAGGAAGAAGAAGGATGAGTACAACCCCAAGAACACCATCCCAACCGTGAAGCATGGAGGTGGAAACATCACTCTTTGGGGATGCTTTTCTGCAAAGGGGACAGGACGACTGCACCGTATTGAGGGGAGGATGGATGGGGCCATGTATCGCGAGATCTTGGCCAACAACCTCCTTCCCTCAGTAAGAGCATTGAAGATGGGTCGTGGCTGGGTCTTCCAGCATGACAACGACCCGAAACACACAGCCAGGGCAACTAAGGAGTGGCTCCGTAAGAAGCATCTCAAGGTCCTGGAGTGGCCTAGCCAGTCTCCAGACCTGAACCCAATAGAACATCTTTGGAGGGAGCTGAAAGTCCGTATTGCCCAGCGACAGCCCCGAAACCTGAAGGATCTGGAGAAGGTCTGTATGGAGGAGTGGGCCAAAATCCCTGCTGCAGTGTGTGCAAACCTGGTCAAGAACTACAGGAAACGTATGATCTCTGTAATTGCAAACAAAGGTTTCTGTACCAAATATTAAGTTCTGCTTTTCTGATGTATCAAATACTTATGTCATGTAATAAAATGCAAATTAATTACTTAAAAATCATACAATGTGATTTTCTGGATTTTTGTTTTAGATTCCGTCACTCACAGTTGAAGAGTACCTATGATAAAAATTACAGACGTCTACGTGCTTTGTAAGTGGGAAAACCTGCAAAATCGGCAGGGTATCAAATACTTGTTCTCCCCACTGTATATAGAAGATATCTACTGTAGCCCATAATATATATATATAGAAAATAAACACTTTAGCCTATAATATATATAGAGAAAATGTCTAGTATAGCCTATAATATATATACAGCTGTATATAGAAAATGCCTATTGTAGTCTAAAATATATATATATATATATAGAAAATGCCTATTGTAGCCTATAATATATACAGTTGAAGTCAGAGGTTTACATACACCTTTAAACATTTAAACTCAGTTTTTCATAATTCCTGACATTTAATCCTAGTAAAAATTCCCTGTCTTAGGTCAGTTAGGATCACCACTTTATTTTAAGAATGTGAAATGTCAGAATAATTGTAGAGAGAATCATTTATTTCAGCTTTTATTTCTTTCATCACATTCCCAGTGGGTCAGAAGTTTAAATACACTCAATTAGTATTTGGTAGCATTGCCTTTAAATTGTTTAACTTGGGTCAAACGTTTCGGGTAGCCTTCCACAAGCTTCCCACAATAAGTTGGGTGAATTTTGGCCCATTCCTCCTGACAGAACTGGTGTAACTGAGTCAGGTTTGTAGGCCTCCTTGCTCGCACACGCTTTTTCAGTTCTGCCTACAAATGTTCTATAGGATTGAGGTCAGGGCTTTGTGATGGCCACTCCAATACCTTGACTTTGTTGTCCTTAAGCCATTTTGCCACAACTTTGGAAGTATGCTTGGGGTCATTGTCCATTTGGAAGACCCATTTGTGACCAAGCTATAACTTCCTGACTGATGTCTTGAGATGTTGCTTCAATATATCCACATCATCCTTCCTCATGATGCCATCTATTTTGTGAAGTGCACCAGTCCCTCCTGCAGCAAAGCACCCCCACAACATGATGCTGCCACCCCCGTGCTTCACGGTTGGGATGGTGTTCTTCGGCTTGCAAGCCTCCCCCTTTTTCCTCCAAACATAACGATGGTCATTATAGCCAAACAGTTTTATTTTTTTTTCATCAGACCAGAGGACATTTCTCCAAAAAGTACAATCTTTGTTAACATGAAATCTGTGGAATGTTTGAAAAATGAGTTTTAATGACTTCAACCTCAGTGTATGTAAACTTCTGACATTGTTATAGTACACTACATCCCAGCAAATATGGACCACAGTAATCCAAGCAGAGCAAAGGGCAATGGGGCAATGTGTTCACTAGATGGCAGCAAAGGGATCAGGAATGGTGAAAAATCCACATCTTAATTTAAACCAGGGTACTTAGTGGCCTGTAGTTTAGCTGTTTAAGACGGTTCTTATTTCTAACTGATCAATAAAGCTTGTAGAGGCATGGTTGCCATGGTGTAAGGACTTGTAGTGCCTTACCATGGGGTAGTCTTCATTGCCTACCCGTATGGTGTACTTGTGTTCCGCTAAGCGGCTAAGGGCTGTGTCCAGGCACTCCGCGTTGCGTTGTGAATAAGAACAGCCCTTAGCCGTGGTATATTGGCCGTATACCACACCTCCTCAGGCCTTATTGCTATTATAAACTGGTTATCAACGTAATTAGAGCAGTAAAAATACAAATGTTTTCATACCCTTGGTGTACAGCTAAATGGTATTAGAAATGTTTTATTACATTTCCATAAGTATTCAGACCCTTTACTCAGTACTTTGTTGAAGCACCTTTGGCAGAGATTACAGCCTCAAGTCTTCTTGGGTATGATGCTACAAGCTTGGCACACTTGTATTTGGGGAGTTTCTCCCGTTCTTCTCTGCAGATCCTCTCAAGCTCTGTCAGGTTGGATGGGGAGAGATGTTGGATGGGGTTCAAGTCCGGGCTCTGGCAGGGCCACTCCAGGACATTGTTTATTAGGCTAATTTGCCACTTTGAGAACATTTTCACTACTCCCTCTTATTGAAGTGACCCATGAAAATAATTAGTTGTCCAAGCAGGTAGCACGTACAATATCCCAGTGTGCATCTGGCTCCACCAGACCCACCCCCAGAGCCTGCCACAGTGTAACGTGTCCCTCTGTCACCATGGTGATCAACCCTAGGTGCCCATATGTGGAGGCCAGTGGGCAGGTGCTCCTTGACTGCCTCACCAACTGGAAGAGCGTAAGTCGACAACGGTGCTACAACGTGATTTTGTTTTGTTATTTATTTCGATGTATTTTTTATTATTAGAAAATAAAGAGATATTGTGTGTGTGTGTCACTCCTAAGTGTTTTCATGTGTATGATCATGCATGGGTTGAATGGAGTGGCATTGCAGAGGGATGGTACTGTAGCACTATCATGACCTATCTACTTTCATAGTTTGTTAGAATTGAGTCTAACTTTTGAATGTCAGCTGCTGGCCAACCAGCAGTTCATGCTCTGTGTAGTTCAATGTTCAAGTCATTTGTAGTTCATGCTCCGTGTAGTTCAATGTTCAAGTCATTTGTAGTTCATGCTCTGTGTAGTTCAATGTCCAAGTCATTTGTAGTTCATGCTCTGTGTAGTTCAATGTCCAAGTCATTTGTAGTTCATGCTCTGTATAGTTCAATGTCCAAGTCATTTGTAGTTCATGCTCCGTGTAGTTCAATGTCCAAGTCATTTGTAGTTCATGCTCTGTATAGTTCAATGTCCAAGTCATTTGTAGTTCATGCTCCGTGTAGTTCAATGTCCAAGTCATTTGTAGTTCATGCTCCGTGTAGTTCAATGTTCAAGTCATTTGTAGTTCATGCTCTGTGTAGTTCAATGTTCAAGTCATTTGTAGTTCATGCTCTGTGTAGTTCAATGTCCAAGTCATTTGTAGTTCATGCTCTGTGTAGTTCAATGTTCAAGTCATTTGTAGTTCATGCTCTGTGTAGTTCAATGTCCATATTTTTGGCTGCAAAATAGAGAAATAACACATGAAAACATGATCATAATTATTCACCATCAGGAACACTTAATAGTTCCAGGTAGTTATCCATCATAGGGACAGGGATTGTGTCAAGAGTGTAAGGTTTATATTTGTAACACGTGTTGAAGCTGCAATATGTCACTTTTCTATGCTTCCTGTGGTAGATATGTTCTATACATTCTATTTCTATGCTTCCTGTGGTAGATATGTTCTATACATTCTATTTCTATGCTTCCTGTGGCAGATCTGTTCTATGGGCTCTATTTCTATGCTTCCTGTGGTAGATATGTTCTATGGGCTCTATTTCTATGCTTCCTGTGGTAGATCTGTTCTATACATTCTATTTCTATGCTTCCTGTGGTAGATCTGTTCTATACATTCTATTTCTATGCTTCCTGTGGTATATCTGTTCTATACATTCTATTTCTATGCTTCCTGTGGTAGATCTGTTCTATGGGCTCTATTTCTATGCTTCCTGTTCTTAAGTTTTGTTTGTGCATCTTTTACTTTGTTTTATACACCAGCTTCAAACAGCTGAAAATATAATATCTTTGTTTATGGAAAATATATTTCACAGCGGTTTAGATGGTACAATGATTATCTACACATTGGTTGCTTGTTTTGTCACAAATTGAAATTAGAATTTTATGAGTTCAGTCACAAACCCATACAAGGCAACATGAAGTGGCGCTGTAATAGGGGGCAATGGGCAAACACACACTTCTCTATTTAGATGTTCCCTGTTGCAAGAGGAAGAGGAGAGCCCCTCGCTGCACTGAAGACAAGCAACAGAGTCTTATATTTGAAGCCTCAGGAAGCCAGTGGAGGTGTGGTGTGACATAGGAGAACATGGAAAGGTTTAACACCAGATATGCTGCATTCTGGATCAGTTGCAGAGGTAGGGAGCTGGACTAGCGGGGAGTCACAGTAGGGGTCCAGCTCTGTGGAAACAGCGAGAATAGAGCGAGAGTAGTTAGATGTCAACTGGCCAACTAGTTTATCAGGGCATTTCTGCAGTAACAGAATTAAGCTGACACTCAGTTTTCCTGACTTGCCTAGTTAAATAAAAACTATGCACAAGGACTATGTTTAACCATTTCCACTGAAACAATTAAATTGAGTGTAGAAATGTGCAGATGCAAACTTTGGTATTTTAATGTGAAAATCCCCCCTGAAATATCAAAAAACTGAAATATCTGCTCGGAATTAAGATTCAAAGATGTCTGCTGAAAGAATGGGGTGTCAGCTATGACATGGTCATCACTAGTTACCACAGCCACAAGGTCAGAAGACATGACACCTTGATGGTTATTGAACTACAGTAAGTGAAGTGGATTTACACCCGTTAACCGTATTACATCATGGCTCTCTAATCTGTATCATTATGGATGTCATCTATGTTTCACAAGTCTGGAAAGCAGAGTGCAGTAGAGTAGAACAGAACACAGTACAGTAGAACAAAGTAGAACACAGTATAGTAGAACAGAGTAGAGTAGAACACAGTATAGTAGAACAGAGTAGAACACAGTATAGTAGAACAGAGTAGAACACAGTATAGTAGAACAGAGTAGAATAGAACAGTATAGTAGAACAGAGTAGAACACAGTATAGTAGAACAGAGTAGAATAGAACACAGTACAGTAGAACACAGTACAGTAGAACAGAGTAGAACACAGTATAGTAGAACAGAGTAGAGAACACAGTACAGTAGAACACAGTACAGTAGAACAGAGTAGAACACAGTACAATAGAACAGAGTAGAACACAGTATAGTAGAACAGAGTAGAACACAGTATAGTAGAACAGAGTAGAATAGAACACAGTACAATAGAACACAGTACAGTAGAACAGAGTAGAACACAGTATAGTAGAACATAGTAGAACAGAGTAGAACACAGTATAGTAGAACAGAGTAGAACACAGTATAGTAGAACAGAGTAGAACACAGTATAGTAGAACAAGTAGAATAGAACACAGTATAGTAGAGCAGAGTAGAATAGAACACAGTATAGTAGAACAGAGTAGAACACAGTATAGTAGAACAAGTAGAATAGAACACAGTATAGTAGAGCAGAGTAGAATAGAACACAGTATAGTAGAACAGAGTAGAATAGAACACAGTATAGTAGAACAGAGTAGAGTAGAACACAGTATAGTATAACACAGTAGAGTAGAACACAGTATAGTAGAACAGAGTAGAACACAGTATAGTAGAACAGAGTAGAACACAGTAGAATAGAACACAGTATAGTAGAACAAGTAGAATAGAACACAGTATAGTAGAACAGAGTAGAACACAGTATAGTAGAACAGAGTAGAATATAACACAGTATTGTAGAACAAGTAGAATAGAACACAGTATAGTAGAACACAGTAGAATAGAACACAGTATAGTAGAACAGAGTAGAACACAGTATAGTAGAACAGAGTAGAACACAGTATAGTAGAACAGAGTAGAACACAGTATAGTAGAACACAGTAGAACACAACACAGTATAGTAGAACAGAGTAGAATAGAACACAGTATAGTAGAACACAGTAGAGTAGAACACAGTCGAGTAGAACACAGTATAGTAGAACACAGTGGAGTAGAACACAGTATAGTAGAACAGAGTAGAACAGAGTATAGTAGAACACAGTATAGTAGAACAGAGTAGAACAGAGTATAGTAGAACACAGTATAGTAGAACAGAGTAGAACAGAGTATAGTAGAACACAGTATAGTAGAACAGAGTATAGTAGAACAGAGTATAGTAGAACACAGTATAGTAGAACAGAGTAGAACAGAGTATAGTAGAACACAGTATAGTAGAACACAGTATAGTAGAACAGAGTAGAACAGAGTATAGTAGAACACAGTATAGTAGAACAGAGTAGAACAGAGTATAGTAGAACACAGTGGAGTAGAACACAGTATAGTAGAACAAAGTAGAACAGAGTAGAACAGAGTAGAACAGAGTATAGTAGAACACAGTATAGTAGAACAGAGTAGAACAGAGTATAGTAGAACACAGTGGAGTAGAACACAGTATAGTAGAACAGAGTAGAACAGAGTATAGTAGAACAGAGTAGAACAGATTAGAACAGAGTAGAATAGAGTATAGTAGAACACAGTGGAGTAAAACACTTCTTTTTTACATCCCTATTAGTGAGCATTTCATCCACCTGACAGGTGTGGCATATCAAAAAGCCAATTAAACAGCATGATCATTACACAGGTGCACCTTGTGCTGGGGACAATAAAAGCCACTCTAAAATGTGCAGTTTTGTCACACAACACAATGCCACAGATGTCTCAGGTTGAGGGAGCGTGCAATTGGCATTCTGACTGCAGGAATGTCCACCAGAGCTGAAGGCTGAATGTTAATTTCTCTACCATACTGTATGTCACAACATATACCCCAAAAATGTTGTGCATCCTCACTGTCAACTGCGTTTATTTTTCACCAAACTTAACATGTGTAAATATTTGTATGAACATAACAAGATTCAACAACTGAGACATAAACTGAACAAGTTCCACAGACATGTGACTAACAGAAATGGAATAATGTGTCCCTGAACAAAGGAGGGTCAAAATCAAAAGCACCAGTCAGTATCTGGTGTGGCCACCAGCTGCATTAAGTACTGCAGTGTATCTCCTCCTCATGGACTGCACCAGATTTGTCAGTTCTTGCTGTGAGATGTTACCCCACTCTTCCACCAAGGCACCTGCAGGTTCCCAGACATTTCTGGGGGGGGGGGGGGGGGAACCCTCACCCTCCGACCCAACAGGTCCCAGACGTGCTCAATGGGATTGAGATCCGGGCTCTTCGCTGGCCGTGTCATGCCTTGCAGGAAATCCCGTACAGAACGAGCAGTATGTCTGGTGGCATCGTCATGCAGGAGGGTCATGTCAGGAGGAGCCTGCAGGAAGGGTCATGTCAGGAAGAGCCTGCAGGAAGGGTCATGTCAGGAGGAGCCTGCAGGAAGGGTCATGTCAGGAGGAGCCTGCAGGAAGGGTCATGTCAGGAGGAGCCTGCAGGAAGGGTCATGTCAGGAGGACCCTGCAGGAGGGTCATGTCAGGAGGAGCCTGCAGGAAGGGTCATGTCAGGAGGAGCCTGCAGGAAGGGTCATGTCAGGAGGAACCTGCAGGAAGGGTCATGTCAGGAGGACCCTGCAGGAGGGTCATGTCAGGATGAGCCTGCAGGAAGGGTCATGTCAGGAGGAGCCTGCAGGAAGGGTACCACATGAGGGAGGAGGATGTCTTCCCTGTAACGCAAAGCGTTGACATTACCTGCAAAGACAACAAGCTCAGTCCGATGATGCTGTAACACACCGTTCCAGACCATGACGGACCCTTCACCTCCAAATTAATCCCGCTCCAGAGTACAGGCCTCTGTGTAACGCTCATTCCTTCGACGATAAACGCCATCACCCCTGGTGAGACAAAACCGCGACTCGTCAGTGAAGAACACTTTTTGCCAGTCCTGTCTGGTCCAGCGACAGTGGGTTTCTGGGCCCATAGGCGACGTTGTTGCCGGTGATATCTGGTGAGGACCTGCCTTACAACAGGCCTACAAGCCCTCAGTCCAGCCTCTCTCAGCCTATTGCGGACAGTCTGAGCACTGATGGAGGGATTGTGCGTTCCTGGTGTAACTCGGGCAGTTGTTGTTGCCGTCCTGTACCTGTCCCGCAGGTGTGATGTTCATATGAGATGAGTAATGCCAGATATAAACATTATTAAAGTGTCTAAGATACAGTAGAATAGTATAGAATACAGTATATACATATGAGATGAGTAATGTCAGATATATAAACATTATTAAAGTGACTAAGATACAGTAGAATAGTATAGAATACAGTATATACATATGAGATGAGTAATGCCAGATATGTAAACATTATTAAAGTGTCTAAAATACAGTAGAATAATATTGAATACAGTATATACAAATGAGATGAGTAATGCCAGATATGTAAACATTATAAACATTATTAAAGTGACTAGTGTTCCATACCTTAAAGTGACCAGTGATTTCTAGTCTGTCTCTAGGCAACATCCTCTAATGTCCTAGTGGTGTCTGTTTAGCTGTCTGATGACCTTGAGATAGTAGCTGTTTTTCAATCTCTCAGTCCCAGCTTTGATGCACCTGTACTGACCTTGCCTTCAGGATGACAGCGGGGTGAACAGGCAGTGGCTCGGGTGGTTGATGTCCTTGATGATCTTTTTGCCTTCCTGTGACATCAGGTGCTGTAGGTGTCCTGGAGGGCAGGTGGATTGCCCCTCTGCTTGACTAGTCTCTCAAAGCACTTCATGATGACAGAGGTGAGTGTTACGGGGAGATAGTCATTTAGTTCAGTTACCTTTGCTTTCTTGGGTACAGGAACAATGGTGGACATCTTGAAGCAAGTGGGGACAGCAGACTGGGATAGGGAGAGATTGAATATGCCCGTAAACACTCCAGCCAGCTGGTCTGCGCATGCGCTGAGGACACGGCTAGGGATGCCGTCTGGGCCGGCAGCATTGCGAGGCTTAACATGTTTTAATGTTGGAGAAGGAGAGCCCACAGTCCTTGGTAGTGAGGCGCGTTGGTGGCACTGTGTCATCCTCAAAGCAGGCAAAGAAGGTGTTTAGCTTGTCCGGAAGCAAGACGTGGAGAAGACATGGCTGGTTTTCCTTTTGCAATCAGTGATTGTCTGTAGACCCTGCCACATACGTCTTGTGTCTGAGCCGTTGAATTGTGACTCCACTGTCTCTATACTGACATTTTGCTTGTTTGATTGCCTTGCAGAGTGAATAACTACACTGTTTGTATTCTGCCATATACCTAGTCACCTTGCCCTGGTTAAATGAGGTAGGTTTTAATAGTCACAGTCATGTGAAATCCATAGATTAAGGGCTAATTTATTTACTTAAACTGACTGATGTCCTTCTATGAACTGTAACTCGTTGAAAGAAAATTCATACGTTTGTTCAGTAGATACAGAGCCTTCGGAAAGTATTCAGAGCGGTTTACATTTTCAAAATGTTGTTAGTTTACAGCCATATTCTAAAATGCATTCAATTGTTTATTTCCCCCTCAATCTACACACAATACCCCATAATGACACAATACCCCATAATGACACAATACCCCATCATGACATCAATACCCCATCATGACACCATACCCCATAATGACACAATACCCCATAATGACACAATACCCCATCATGACACAATACCCCATCATGACATCAATACCCCATCATGACACCAATACCCCATCATGACACAATACCCCATAATGACACAATACCCCATAATGACACAATACCCCATAATGACTCAATACCCCATAATGATACAATACCCCATAATGACACAATACCCCATAATGACAAAGCAAAAACAGGTTCTTGGACATTTTTGCTAATTTATTATAAATAACTGTAATATCACATTACATAAGTGTTCAGACCCTTTACTCAGTACTTTCTTGAAGCACCTTTGGCAGCGATTACAGCCTCAAGTCTTCTTGGGTATGACGCTACAAGCTTGGCACACCTGTATTTGGGGAGTTTCTCCCATTCTTCTCTGCAGATCCTCTCTGCCAGGTTGGATGGGGAGCGTTGCTTCACAGCTATTTTCAGGTCTCTCCAGAGATGTTAGATCGGGTTCAAGTCCGGGCTCTGGCTGGGCCACTCAAGGTTATTCAGATACGTGTCCTGAAGACACTGCGTTGTCTTGGCTGTGTCCTTAAGAGTTTTTTGTATTTTAAATTTAACCTTTATCTAACTAGACAAGTCAGTTAAGAACAAATTCTTATTTACAATGACAGCCTACACCGGCCAAACTCTGATGACTCGCCCTATGGGACTCCCAATCACGGCCGGTTGTGATACAGTCTGAATTCGAACAAGAATGTCTGTAGTGACGCCTCTAGCACTGAGATGCAGTGCCTTGGACCACTGTGCCACTTGGGAGCCCTTGAGTTGTTGTCCTGTTGGAAGGTGAACCTTCCCCCCAGTCTGAGGTCCTGAGCGCTCTGGAGCAGGTTTTCATCAAGGATCTCTCTGTACTTTACTCCAGACGTGACGCTTGGCATTCAGGCCGGGCGGCCAGCTCTAGGGAGAGTCTTGGTGGTTCCACACTTCTTCCATTTAAGAATAACTGAGACCACTGTGTTCTTAGGGACCTTCAATGCTGCACACTTTTTTTGGTACCCTTCCCCAGATCTGTGCCTCGACACAATCCTGTCTCGGAGCTCTACGGACAAACAACTTCAAGGATGATCAATGGAAACAGGATGCTCAATGTCGAGTCTCATAGCAAAGGGTCTGAATAATTCATTGTTTTTTATTTTTTTATACATTGGCACAAATGGATAGATAGATAGATAGATAGATAGATAGATAGATAGATAGATAGATAGATAGATAGATAGATAGATAGATAGATACTTACTTTATTGATCCAAGAGGGGAAATTTCTTTGTCAAGCAGCTACAACAAAACACAGGGCAGGTGCAAAATGCCAGAACGAAAATACACAAAAGACAGATACACGGTACATGATACATAGAGCGGCAGTATGAAAAAGTATAGAAATACAAGATATCTGGAGTGCAAAAAAAGCTATAAAAAGACATTGCATAGTATGGGTGGTTGGCTGAATATGTACACTATACATTGGTGGATGTTGGATGATTAACTATACTATACAGGTCGATGGCAGAGAAATACTTCAGTAGCTAAAAATGCGTATGATATGAGCGAGGGTAATAATAGTTTACTTAATAGACAGTCTGGTTAAATGAACAGGTAGGTGAAAATTTTGCATGGTTAAATTAGCTGTACAGTTAGGTATACAGTTATATTTACAGATAAGTGAATACTTGCATGGTTACACAAACTGTACAGGTAAATGACAGGAAGAGATACTTTAATAGCTAAATGTGTGTATGATATCATTTAGGGTAATAATAATTCCCTTAAAATACAGTCCTTAGTGCAGGGTTTAATTACAGATAAATTGAGGATCAGTCCAGGGGGAGCAGGGGCGGAGGTGGGGAGGGGCTCGCTGATTGTCTCAACAGAGGTGTTGTGAGCAGTGGGGGTGGGACAGCCGTGAGGGTGTGTGGCCTGGGGAGCTGGAGGGGAGGTGGACAGGGCCAGTATCGAACCTGTTAAAAAATTGGTTCAGCTCATTGGCTCTGTCCTGGGTCCCCTCCGTCTGCCCACTGTTTGACCTTTTGAAGCCAGTGATATTTCTCATACCCTTCCACACCTCTCTCACCTGGCTCTGCCACAGCTTGTCCTCCATCTTCTCCTTAAACCCTCTCTTCCCCTCAGCAATCCGCAACTTCAGCTCCCTCTGGACGTATTTCAATTTGTCCCTGTCCCCCTCGAAGGCCCTCTTCTTCTCATTCAGCAGGGCCTTCAGGTCGACCCAGGGATTATTATTTGGAAAACAGCGTACCTTCCTGGTGGGTACAGTGTTGTCTACACAAAAATGTATATAGTCCGTTATGCAGTCAGTAAGTCCATCAATGTCCTCCTCATGAGCCTCACAGAACACATCCCAGTCTGTGGTTTCAAAGCAGTCCTGTAGGGCCTCATTCGCCTGCCTTCGCTTTGTCATTACGGGATATTGTGTATAGATTGCTGAGGAATAATTTCTATTTAATCCATTTTAGAATAAGGCTGTAACATAACGAAATGTGGAAAAAGTCAAGGGGTCTGAATACTTCCTGAATGCTCTGTACATTTTGGAAATTCATATAAAAATATAGAAAGCATTTAATGAGAGAACTAAAACGGTGTAATTAAATGTATTGATGGTCCCTAACGAGCCCCAGAGATAGACTATCCAAAGTAAAACCAATTTTGCTACGGTTGCACACCTGCAACACGTGTTTGAATTCAGTCATGGCCGCTAACATTTCATAACTAAACAAATCTAAAACGAGGCTAAATCAGGAAGTTCCGCCGGAATCATTCAAGGCACTTGAGCAGTAAAACAATGGTCTGGTCCACAAACACACCCTAGAGTGCAGTACAGCAATCTGCCACCGGTCTTTGCTTTTAGCACGAGAACTTCTTTCACAAACCTTTCTAAATCTACATCGTTGGTGACTTTAGGTGTCATGACAACTACAAAAGTAGTCTGACCCACAACAACTTGTAACAGTGTTTTCAGAGTGACAGCGGAACAATAATAGGTTGGATCAAGGACAAATCATACAGGTTTAGAAGCTGTGAACTTAAGAGTAAAAGTCTACATACAGACACAAGTCTCCATAAGTCACTAACACTCCTGATATCACTGACAACTTCAACAGGGAAGCTGTATTTCTATCAGAAAGAGAGGGCTGGGTACACTAGCTATAGAGTTGACTTTTGTCTGTAATAGTAGTCAGTAGAACAACGACAGGTTCAATGCCATCTTGTCCAGATATTTAGACATAAGGAAGCAATGTGTGAGTGTTTTTTACTTGACTGCTGCTAAAGGCTGAGTGTGACAACAGAGTTGTTGTTGGCTAGTTACTGCAGCCCACGTTTTATTGACAATAACATGATAAACCATTTGTCAGACATCAGAACACTCAAGAGGCAAAACACAACCCCAAACATTGGGAGTAGCTAACAAGCTGTTGCATGGTCTGAAAATCGTACATAGAACAGAAAACAGCTTGCTGGATTTCACAACGTTTTGAATCAGATAATGTAAAAATGTCTTACCGCCACACAAGTCGGGACAGAGTGCTTTGTCCTGCAATCAAATCACATATTGAAAAAGATCAACAGGCCAGATCAACAATTCATGATTTTAAAACTGAGCAGTTCTGACACATTGCTGAATGAACTAGTTCATTGGACTTTGTTTGTGCATGTCCCAATGATCAAATGTAACATTTTAAAATCATTTGTTGAATAAACAAACGTTATACTCACAATTCATTAAGTTATTTATCTAGCTAGAAAGTGTCCCCCAAAAATGTCATAACTCTTCGTGCCACAAAGATTGTCCCAATGAATGGGAGATAGTCGATTCGTCGGAAGTCACGTTTGTGGATTGGAACACTTTGACAGGCAAAATTTGTCCAAAAATTCTTTAAGCACAAAATTCAGATCCACAAGCACTTTTTGAATGAACGTTCCACAGGTGTAAAGGATAGGGATGTCTGAACGTTCCACAGGTGTAAAGGTTAGGGATGTCTGAACGTTCCACAGGTGTAAAGGTTAGGGATGTCTGCACGTTCCACAGGTGTAAAGGTTAGGGATGTCTGCACGTTCCACAGGTGTAAAGGTTAGGGATGTCTGCACGTTCCACAGGTGTAAAGGTTAGGGATGTCTGCACGTTCCACAGGTGTAAAGGTTAGGGATGTCTGAACATTTGCTCACAAATCTTTCTACATTTGTTCAAATTGTAGTTTTATTTGTTATCTATGTTGAATATATTTACAGATCATGGATGTATTTGTGACATTTTGGTGAATATTTGTTTTTACAAATATTTTGTACATATGGTTTTATTAACGAAATGTTTAATATATTGACAATTCACATTTTTATGTGAGTTATGTTGAATATACACATGGTTCATGGTAGACACAGTTACAGAACAAAGAAATATATATAACTTCAATAACCAACATCCACAAGACTCTCTGAATTCTCCCATCATGTGGTTTTCACTTATTGTTGTACAATGCACATTATTTAAAACAGTGAGTATGGCTGCATCAGTGACAGACAGACAGACAGACAGACAGACAGACAGACAGACAGACAGACAGACAGAGACAGCGAGAGAGCGAGAGAGCGAGAGAGCGAGAGAGCGAGAGAGCGAGAGAGCGAGAGAGCGAGAGAGAGCATTTTGCACAGCTTGGGTAATGTAACAGCCTACAGTGCATCTGGAAAGTATTCAGACCCCATGACATTCTCCACATTTTGTTACGTTACAGCCCTTTTCTAAAATGGATTAAATTGTTATTTTCCCCTCATCAATCTACACAAACCATAATGACAAAGCAAAAACAGGTATTTAGATATTTTTGCAAATGTATTAAAATACTGAAAATATGACATTTACATAAGTATTCAGACCCTTTCCTCAGTACTTTATTAAAAGCACCTTTGGCAGCGATTTCAGCCTCGAGCCTTCTTGGGTATGATGTGGCAGGTGGCCTGGAAGGTAAGAGTGTTGGGTCAGTAATGGAAGGTTGCTGGATCGAATCCCTGAGCTGACAAGGTAAAACTCTGTCGTTCTGCCCCTGAACAAGGCAGTGCCATTGAAGGTATTAACTGTAAAAGACCATATTTGGAAGAGTAGGTTTTTTTGGTAGTCCATTTGACAGATGTCCGTCTTTGCTCCACAGGTGCCGAAGATGTGGATGTGGATTAAGGCAGCCCCCCCCACACCTCTGATTGAGATTGGGTTAAATGTGGAAGACACATATCAGTTGAATGCATTCAGTTGTACAACTGACTAGTTTCCCCCTTTCTTACAAGTTTGTCACACCAGTATTTGGGGAGATTCTTCTCTCCAGATCCTCTCCAGCTCTGTCAGGTTGGATGGGGACCGTCTCTGCACAGCTATTTTCAGGTCTCTCCACAGATGTTAGATGGGTTCAAGTCCAGGCTCTGGCTGGGCAACTCAAGGACATTCAGAGACTTGTCCCGAAGCCACTCCTGCGTTGTCTTGGCTGTGTGCTTAGGGTCGTTATCCTGTTGGAACGTGAACTTTCACACCAGTCTGAAGTCCTGAGTGCTCTGGAGCAGGTTTTCATCAAGGATCTCTCTATACTTTGCTCCATTCATCTTTCCCTCGATTCTGACTAGTCTCCCAGTCCCTTCCGTTGAAAAACATTTCCACAGCATCATGCTGCCACCACCATGCTTCACCTTAAGGATGGTGCCAGGTGTGACTCTTGTACCTGGAATAGTATAACAGTAAATAATTCTACCCCCCCATTTAAATAATAATTAATTACTAACACTTGTCTGTCTAAACTAACACTTGAATTATTTCACCTGCTAGCACTGACTTTGCTCACAGCTGCTTGTTTAAAGAAATGTACTTCCTGTGATGGAGATGTGTTTGTCCCACTGACTATCCTAAGTTGAATGCACCAATTTGTAAGTGGCTCTGGATAAGAACGTCTGATAAATGACTACAATGTAAAATGTAATTCAGGCCAAAGAGTTCAATCTTGGTTTCATCAGACCAGAGAATCTTGTTTCTCATGGTCAGAGTCCTTTAGGTGACTTTTGGTAAACTCCAAGTGGCTGTCATGTGCCTTTTACTGAGGAGTGGCTTCTGTCTGGTCACTCTATCATTAAGGCCTGATTGGTGGAGTGCTGCAGAGATGGGAGAACCTTCCAGAAAGACAACCATCTCCACAGAGGAACTCTGGAGCTCTGTCAGAGTGACCATCGGGTTCTTGGTTACCTCGCAAACCAAGGCTCTTCTACCTTGATTGCTCAGTTTGGCCAAGAGGCCAGCTCTAGGAAGAGTCTTGGTGGTTCCAAACTTCTTCCATTTAATAATTTAAGAAGTTCTTGGGGACCTTCAATGCTGCAGACATTTTTTTGGTACCTCGACACAATCCTGTCTCGGAGCTCTACGGAAAATTCCTTCAACCTAAATGGCTTGGTTTTATCTCTGACATGCACTGTCAACTGTGGGACCTTATATAGACAGGTGCATGCCTTTCCAAATCATGTCCAAGTTGTAGAAACATCTCAAGGATGATCAATGGAAACAGGATGCACCTGAGCTCAATTTCGAGTAACGTCATTTAAAAATAAATATATATATACACACTGTACAGTTGTGGCAAAAAGTTGAGAATAACACAAGTATTGGTCTCCACAAAGTTTACTGCTTCAGTGTTCTTAGATCTTTATGTCAGTAGTTACTATGGTAACACTGAAGTATAATTACAAGTATTCCATAAGTGTCAAAGGCTTTCAATGACAATGACATTCAGTTTATGCAAAGAGTCAATAGTTGCAGTGTTGACCCTTCTTTTTCAAGACCTCTGCAATCTGCCCTGGCATGCTGTCAATTAACTTCTGGGCCACATCCTGACTGATGGCAGACCATTCTTGCATAATCAATGCTTGGAGTTTGTCAGAAGTTGTGGGTTTTTGTTTGAGGATCGACCACAAGTTCTCAATGGGATTAAGGTCTGGGGAGTTTCCTGGCCATGGACCCAAAATGTCGATGTTTTGTTCCCCGAGCCACTTAGTTATCACTTTTGCCTTATGGCAAGGTGCTCCATCATACTGGAAAAGGCATTGGTCGTCACCAAACTGTTCTTGGATGGTTGGGAGAAGTTGCTCTCGGAGGATGTGTTGGTACCATTCTTTATTCATGGCTGTGTTCTTAGGCAAAATTGTGAGTGAGCCCACTCCCTTGGCTGAGAAGCAACCCCACACATGAATGGTCTCAGGATGCTTTACTGTTGGCATGACACAGGACTGATGGTAGCGCTCACCTTGTCTTCTCCAGACAAGGTGTTTTCCGGATGGCCCAAACAATCGGAAAGGGGATTCATCAGAGAAAATGACTCTACCCCAGTCCTCAGCAGTCCAATCCCTGTACCTTTTGCAGAATATCAGTCTGTCCCTGATGTTTTTCCTGGAGAGAAGTGGCTTCTTTTCTGCCCTTCTTGACACCAGGCCATCCTCCAAAAGTCTTTGCCTCACTGTGCGTGCAGATGTGCTCACACCTGCCTGCTGCCATTCCTGAGCAAGCTCTGCACTGCCTTATTCACAACAATTGAACCTCTCTCCTTGAAGTTCTTCATGATCCGATAAATGGTTGATTTAGGTGCAATCTTACCAGCAGCAATATCCTTGCCTGTGAAGCCCTTTTTGTGCAAAGCAATGATGACCGCACGTGTTTCCTTGCAGGTAACCATGGTTGACAGAGGAAGAACAATGATTTCAAGCACCACCCTCCTTTTAAAGCTTCCAGTCTGTTATTCTGACTCAATCAGCATGACAGAGTGATCTCCAGCCTTGTCCTCGTCAACACTCTCACCTGTGTTAATGAGACAATCACTGACATGATGGCAGCTGGTCCTTTTGTGGCAGGGCTGAAATGCAGTGGAAATGTTTTTGGGGGATTAAGTTCATTTTCATGGCAAAGAGGGACTTTGCAATTAATTGCAATTCATCTGATCACTCTTCATGACATTCTGGAGTATATGCAAATTGCCATCATCAACACTGAGGCAGAAAACTTTGTGGAGACCAATACAATACAATACATTCTCAAAACGTTTGGCCACGACTGTATATATACATTTGCAAAAATATCTAAAAACCTGCTTTCGCTTTGTCATTATGGGGTATTGTGTCATTATGGGGTATTGTGTCATTATGGGGTATTGTGTCATTATGGGGTATTGTGTCATTATGGGGTATTGTGTCATTATGGGGTATTGAGTCATTATGGGGTATTGTGTCATTATGGGGTATTGTGTCATTATGGGGTATTGTGTCATTATGGGGTTTTGTGTCATTATGGGGTATTGTGCCATTATGGGGTATTGTGTCATTATGGGGTATTGTGTCATTATGGGGTATTGTATCATTATGGGGTATTGTGTCATTATGGGGTATTGTGTCATTATGGGGTATTGTGTGTAGATTGATGAGGAAAAAACAATTTAATTTATTTCAGAATAAGGTTGTAACGTAACAAAATGTGGAAAAAGTCAAGGGGTCTGAATACAGAGCAAATGCACTGTATGTTCTCAAATTCCTCACCTTAGTATGTTTAAACTTCAGGCCAGTACAAACTGCCAGTTGGTCAGCAGTATCTTAATCCCCTTGATAACAGTCACCACTGACGTGGCGGGGTTCAACTTCAACGTGTGAGCGTCTCCTTTTGTACACCTCTCTCTGAACACGTAGATGGAGCCGTTACAGCTGGCCACCTTCCAGAAGGACGGCACACAGCTCCACACCTCTGGGAAGCGTAGCCTGGTAAAGCTCTCCAGCAAGGGGTTATAACACAGCAGGGAGTCCCCCTCTGCTACGATGAACAGCAGGTCCATGTGGGCAGCAGCGTGCATCACTCCTGCCAACGGCAGCACGTAAGGCTTCAATTGGCACTTCTGCGTCTGTGTGTTGAAGCACTGGATGAGTCGTGACGGCTTGGTGAAGAAGTCCATGTCGTTCTCCTCCCCCCCCAATATGTAGATGGTTCCTCCCAGGTTAACCCCCGCCGCCCCAGACACCGCAGTATCCAGTGGGCTAGTCTCAGTCCACACATTGTCCTTCACTGTGTAGTAAATCACGGCATTGGAGAGTGTGTCCTGGAGCGTCTTACCTCCCAGACTATAGACGGCATCCTGGAGCGAGACTGAGACCATGGTGTGGCTGAGGCGGTCTCGAGGCAGGGGCGCACAGCGTTCCCAGTCCATGGTCTGCATGTTACACTTCCACATGCGGCGAGGGATAGACCCCCCCACCACGTAGAGGTCAGGCCCGTGTTTACATGCTGCTGTGATCTGGTGACACAGGCTGTTCTGGCCGCTGACGCTGATGGCATCATCCTCGTCACAGTGCAGGGAAACGGCTAGGGAGTGGGTCCTCGCCTCCTCCTTACCTATCAGGTAGATGTGCACCTTCTCACCAATCTCCTGTAAAGACAGGTCAGACACAGTGAGGGGATTAATAGTCACTACATGGATAACTATCATTTTCTAAATAGAATTATACATTCTATAATTGTAGGGGAGGAAAACATTGTTGGGTGAACAAGTTTTAGCTATGACCTCCACAAAACTGGGGGCATCTCAAAAACTCCCCATCAGATATTCAGGAGAGACCTGTAGTAAAGTTTAGGGTTCTAGAATGAGAACACTGTACCTTGAGGTTCTCCTGGAGAACAGTGGAGAACACTTCTCTCTCCACTTTGTTGTGGTTGATCCAGGATTCGATAGCTACCGTGGGGTTCTGAGAAGTTGGAACACCGTCTGGGGAACAGCAATATGGTAAGGGCCTGACAAAATGGCTGCCGTGGCATTACCCAGGTGGGTGATAAATATGTTTCCCCCATTACTACATAAAGTGCGTTGCCCTAGAAATGCTATAAAAATCTAATCAAGCAAGCAAGCAATCAATAAATGTACCTTTGATAATGTCCATGAGGAGACAAAGTGGTAGGCTAAGGAACTCATCAGTCTGGTGGAGTTGGACCAGGTGGATCTTAGCACAGTGTTTGGCTGCAGTATATAGCTCCTGGTCACTGTGTCTGTCTGCTAGCCACATCACCTACAGAAGGAAAAACTGAATAAACTGACAGTACTTCAAAAAGCTACTGTGTGGAACAAGATGGTCAGACTAACAGCAGCTACACAGATCCGATACAGTATCTTGACTATGGGCGGCAGGTAGCCTAGCGGTTAGGGCGTTGGTCCAGTAATCGAAAGGTAGCCTAGCGGTTAGGGCGTTGGTCCAGTAATCGAAAGGTAGCCTAGCGGTTAGGGCGTTGGGCCAGTAATCGAAAGGTAGCCTAGCGGTTAGGGCGTTGGTCCAGTAACCGAAAGGTAGCCTAGCGGTTAGGGCGTTGGGCCAGTAACCGAAAGGTAGCCTAGCGGTTAGGGCGTTGGTCCAGTAACCGAAAGGTAGCCTAGCGGTTAGGGCGTTGGTCCAGTAACCGAAAGGTAGCCTAGCGGTTAGGGCGTTGGTCCAGTAACCGAAAGGTAGCCTAGCGGTTAGGGCGTTGGGCCAGTAATCGAAAGGTAGCCTAGCGGTTAGGGCGTTGGTCCAGTAATCGAAAGGTAGCCTAGCGGTTAGGGCGTTGGTCCAGTAACCGAAAGGTAGCCTAGCGGTTAGGGCGTTGGTCCAGTAACCGAAAGGTAGCCTAGCGGTTAGGGCGTTGGTCCAGTAACCGAAAGGTAGCCTAGCGGTTAGGGCGTTGGTCCAGTAATCGAAAGGTAGCCTAGCGGTTAGGGCGTTGGTCCAGTAACCGAAAGGTAGCCTAGCGGTTAGGGCGTTGGGCCAGTAATCGAAAGGTAGCCTAGCGGTTAGGGCGTTGGTCCAGTAACCGAAAGGTAGCCTAGCGGTTAGGGCGTTGGTCCAGTAACCGAAAGGTAGCCTAGCGGTTAGGGCGTTGGTCCAGTAACCGAAAGGTAGCCTAGCGGTTAGGGCGTTGGGCCAGTAATCGAAAGGTAGCCTAGCGGTTAGGGCGTTGGTCCAGTAATCGAAAGGTAGCCTAGCGGTTAGGGCGTTGGTCCAGTAACCGAAAGGTAGCCTAGCGGTTAGGGCGTTGGTCCAGTAACCGAAAGGTAGCCTAGCGGTTAGGGCGTTGGTCCAGTAACCGAAAGGTAGCCTAGCGGTTAGGGCGTTGGTCCAGTAATCGAAAGGTAGCCTAGCGGTTAGGGCGTTGGTCCAGTAACCGAAAGGTAGCCTAGCGGTTAGGGCGTTGGGCCAGTAATCGAAAGGTAGCCTAGCGGTTAGGGCGTTGGTCCAGTAATCGAAAGGTAGCCTAGCGGTTAGGGCGTTGGTCCAGTAACCGAAAGGTAGCCTAGCGGTTAGGGCGTTGGTCCAGTAACCGAAAGGTAGCCTAGCGGTTAGGGCGTTGGTCCAGTAACCGAAAGGTAGCCTAGCGGTTAGGGCGTTGGTCCAGTAATCGAAAGGTAGCCTAGCGGTTAGGGCGTTGGTCCAGTAACCGAAAGGTAGCCTAGCGGTTAGGGCGTTGGTCCAGTAATCGAAAGGTAGCCTAGCGGTTAGGGCGTTGGTCCAGTAACCGAAAGGTAGCCTAGCGGTTAGGGCGTTGGTCCAGTAATCGAAAGGTAGCCTAGCGGTTAGGGCGTTGGGCCAGTAACCGAAAGGTAGCCTAGCGGTTAGGGCGTTGGTCCAGTAATCGAAAGGTAGCCTAGCGGTTAGGGCGTTGGTCCAGTAATCGAAAGGTAGCCTAGCGGTTAGGGCGTTGGGCCAGTAACCGAAAGGTAGCCTAGCGGTTAGGGCGTTGGGCCAGTAATCGAAAGGTAGCCTAGCGGTTAGGGCGTTGGTCCAGTAATCAAAAGGTCGCTGGTTTGAATACCCGAGCCGACAAGGTGAAAAACCTGTCGATGTGCCTTGAGCTTAACCCTAATTTGCTCCAGGGGCTGACCCTGTAGGTAGGCCGTCATTGTAAATAAGAATTTGTTCTTAACTGACTTGCCTAGTTAAATAAAGGTTCAATAAAATAAATAAAAATCAACAAAGGGAACACACATTCGCTCATTACTTCAGACACCAATGATTGGCTGTATCAGGTCCAGGAAATGGAAACCCAGTCAATCAGCTCACCTGTAGGCAGTTCTTGACATCTACGGTGCGTGACAGGAAGCGGGAGCATTCTTCAAACAGAGCAGTCAGCTGGTACATGTCAGCCATCTCATAGGTGTCCTGCAACTCCTCCACTGTCAGCTTCACTGTCCCGTGGTAGATGTAGTCTACCAGCAGCTGGAAGACTGACGCGCTGAATAGAATAGAAAACATACTTCTCAATTTGTGAGAAACTAATTGAGCAGATTAAGTGCCATGCTCAAGGGCACAACGGCAGGCGATGGTACCAGGGATTAGAGAGCAGCCGCCCTACCTGACATCCTTCAGATGGATGCTGTCTGAACCTCTGTAACCTAGACTACCTACCTGACATCCTTCAGATGGATGCTGTCTGAACCTCTGTAACCTAGACTACCTACCTGACATCCTTCAGATGGATGCTGTCTGAACCTCTGTAACCTAGACTACCTACCTGACATCCTTCAGATGGATGCTGTCTGAACCTCTGTAACCTAGACTACCTACCTGACATCCTTCAGATGGATGCTGTCTGAACCTCTGTAACCTAGACTACCTACCTGACATCCTTCAGATGGATGCTGTCTGAACCTCTAACCTAGACTACCTACCTGACGTCCTTCAGATGGATGCTGTCTGAACCTCTAACCTAGACTACCTACCTGACGTCCTTCAGATGGATGCTGTCTGAACCTCTGTAACCTAGACTACCTACCTGACATCCTTCAGATGGATGCTGTCTGAACCTCTGTAACCTAGACTACCTACCTGACATTCTTCAGATGGATGATGTCTGAACCTCTGTAACCTAGACTACCTACCTGACATCCTTCAGATGGATGCTGTCTGAACCTCTGTAACCTAGACTACCTACCTGACATCCTTCAGATGGATGCTGTCTGAACCTCTAACCTAGACTACCTACCTGACATCCTTCAGATGGATGCTGTCTGAACCTCTAACCTAGACTACCTACCTGACGTCCTTCAGATGGATGCTGTCTGAACCTCTGTAACCTAGACTACCTACCTGACATCCTTCAGATGGATGATGTCTGAACCTCTGTAACCTAGACTACCTACCTGACATCCTTCAGATGGATGCTGTCTGAACCTCTGTAACCTAGACTACCTACCTGACATCCTTCAGATGGATGATGTCTGAACCTCTGTAACCTAGACTACCTACCTGACATCCTTCAGATGGATGCTGTCTGAACCTCTGTAACCTAGACTACCTACCTGACATCCTTCAGATGGATGCTGTCTGAACCTCTAACCTAGACTACCTACCTGACATCCTTCAGATGGATGCTGTCTGAACCTCTAACCTAGACTACCTACCTGACGTCCTTCAGATGGATGCTGTCTGAACCTCTGTAACCTAGACTACCTACCTGACATCCTTCAGATGGATGCTGTCTGAACCTCTGTAACCTAGACTACCTACCTGACATCCTTCAGATGGATGATGTCTGAACCTCTGTAACCTAGACTACCTACCTGACATCCTTCAGATGGATGCTGTCTGAACCTCTGTAACCTAGACTACCTACCTGACATCCTTCAGATGGATGATGTCTGAACCTCTGTAACCTAGACTACCTACCTGACATCCTTCAGATGGATGCTGTCTGAACCTCTGTAACCTAGACTACCTACCTGACATCCTTCAGATGGATGCTGTCTGAACCTCTGTAACCTAGACTACCTACCTGACATCCTTCAGATGGATGCTGTCTGAACCTCTGTAACCTAGACTACCTACCTGACGTCCTTCAGTTCGATGCTCCGTGTGTGAGCCTCTCTCAGGTTGGATGTGAACATGGATCTAAAGAACCTGCTCTGGGCTGAGAGTACCAGGCGGTGCAGGTTAAAATCCCTCCCATCCACCATCACCGTCACGTCAGCAAACAGCCCATCCTGAAGACACAGGGATACAAGATGGAGGATCCGTCAATGTCATTATTACCCCCGAAAATAATGCTGCACTGAGAGACAGATTTGAAATCAAATTTAATTTAAAATGAATGAAGAGTGTATTATTCCTTGGCCCTTTCTCAAGTAATCTTTCCTTGAATACTCACATTCTCTCTCCTTGCCACCTCCTCAAAACACATTGGAGAAGAAGGCCTGAGGGGACTGAACCTTCACCTCTAATAAGGTTGAGGAGACAGGATGTGAAGAATCTGAGAAAGTTTAATTGAGAATTGAATTCCTTACCTGCAGACACAGGTCCATAATGCTCTGCACCACACGGCTGGAGTGGGAGCGGTCTGTAAAGGTGTAACCTAGGAAGTAGTTCTCCTCTGCCACCAAGGAGCCTCCTACACTCTGTTCCCCGAACCTGGCCCTGTCCCCGGCCTCACTGGACTCCATCTCACCGGCTAGCAGGGTTAGGCTACCTGAGAACCATCGAGAAACACACCTGTTAGTGTGTATAGTTTGAAACACTGCCAGTTAAGACAAAAAACTATAAAGCAGACTTCAGATTTCGAATCCGTAGATATTTAAAACACGCTGGTTCGTGTTTCTGTGTAAATTGAAATCACACTGATTTTAACTGGACTAACGTTACGTAGTTATTGTTTTAACAAAACCCCCCCAGTGGTTTGAGAATCACACTGGTTTTAAATGGACTAACGTTATGTATTGTTCAGTTTACGAAACCTGACAAATAGATCATGCTCATTCATTCCCTGTCAGTGAAAGTGAGTTAGTGTAGCTAGCTGATAGCCTAACGTTACCAATCCTGCCGAGTTGGCAAACAGTTTAATTACTATCAGATTATGGTTTAAGATATCATTTATTAGCTAGTAAACCTTTTCGGCCTACCGTTAATCCACTATGTTATCTATTTCATCATACGGAAGACGGTGAACTATTGACCGGAAGTAAATAAACATTTTTCAGGCCGATGCTGATGCCAGTGATCGGTGCTGCCACCGTGTGGCGGAGATATGTTACAACAGTCTACTTGTACTGGGGCTCACAGGGTGTAACCAACTACTACATGTTCAATCATAGGCTTAGTGTAGTTGAATAGTTGAACCTAGTAACTTGATGGAACATAAGCCTGCACACCCAGTAGGTCCCCTAGGACCAGTAAGGAACCACACTAGTAGTACTGTAGACTTATGAGCCAACTGGCCCTAATGCCTAGACTCTATCGGACTGGGCCCTAATGCCTAGACTCTATCGGACTGGGCCCTAATGCCTAGACTCTATCGGACTGGGCCCTAATGCCTAGACTCTATCGGACTGGGCCCTGATGCCTAGACTCTATCGGACTGGGCCCTGATGCCTAGACTCTATCGGACTGGGCCCTAATGCCTAGACTCTATCGGACTGGGCCCTAATGCCTAGACTCTATCGGACTGGGCCCTAATGCCTAGACTCTATCGGACTGGGTTCTTATGCCTAGACTCTATCGGACTGGGCCCTGATGCCTAGACTCTATCGGACTGGGCCCTGATGCCTAGACTCTATCGGACTGGGCCCTGATGCCTAGACTCTATCGGACTGGGCCCTAATGCCTAGACTCTATCGGACTGGGTTCTTATTCAGGAGTAGCAAAGTAAAGAGGGAGGCGGTGAAATCATCATCATTCACAGTGATACAGAAGGTGGCAATACCTCACCTAACAGTTCTCATATGGGTCACTGTAGCCACTTTGTGGTTTCAAGATCTTTTAGAATGTGAGTTAGAATTGTTTTAAAACTTACTTGGACTTAAGGATATGTGTCTTGAATGCAATGCATTCATGAGTTGATAGAAAATTGTAGTTCAAGTTGTATTGAATATCAAGATTTACATTCACATGTAATTGAATAACACAACAGGTTCAAAGTGGAAGATGAGTTAAATCCTGTTTCTGAGAGTAACATTATTCATATTTAATGACTAATTTGAATAGTGAAAATACCAACTTACAGAGTTGTACAGAGTCAATGTGAGGAGGCTATATACAGGAAGTACCAGTACAGAGTCAGTGTGAGGAGGCTATATACAGGGGTACCAGTACAGAGTCAGTGTGAGGAGGCTATATACAGGAAGTACCAGTACAGAGTCAGTGTGAGGAGGCTATATACAGGAAGTACCAGTACAGAGTCAGTGTGAGGAGGCTATATACAGGAAGTACCAGTACAGAGTCAGTGTGAGGAGGCTATATACAGGAAGTACCAGTACAGAGTCAATGTGAGGAGGCTATATACAGGGGTACCAGTACAGAGTCAATGTGAGGAAGTTATATACAGGGGTACCAGTACAGAGTCAATGTGAGGAGGCTATATACAGGAAGTACCAGTACAGAGTCAATGTGAGGAGGCTATATACAGGAAGTACCAGTACAGAGTCAATGTGAGGAGGCTATATACAGGAAGTACCAGTGCAGTCAATGTGAGGAGGCTATATACAGGAAGTACCAGTGCAGTCAATGTGAGGAGGCTATATACAGGAAGTACCAGTGCAGTCAATGTGAGGAGGCTATATACAGGAAGTACCAGTACAGAGTCAATGTGAGGAGGCTATATACAGGAAGTACCAGTGCAGTCAATGTGAGGAGGCTATATACAGGAAGTACCAGTGCAGTCAATGTGAGGAGGCTATATAGAGGAAGTACCAGTGCAGTCAATGTGAGGAGGCTATATACAGGAAGTACCAGTACAGAGTCAATGTGAGGAGGCTACATCTCATTCATGTTTTGGTGTTACTTGCCTCGATGCGAGCATAGAAGTGATTTAGCTCGTCTGGTAGGCTTGTGTCACTGGGCAGCTCGTGGCTGTGCTTCCCTTTCTAGTCTGCAATAGTTTGCAAGCCCTGCCACATCCGACGAGCTGTGTTAAACATACTGTAGACCTCTATCCATGTAGCTGTACCATAATATACAGTTGAAGTCGGAAGTTAACATACACCTTAGCTAAATACATTTAAACTCAGTTTTTCACAATTCCTGACATTTAATCCTAGTAAAAATTCCCTGTCTTAGGTCAGATAGGATCACCACTTTATTTTAAGAATGTGAAATGTCAGAATAATAGTAGAGAGAATGATTTATTTCAGCTTTTATTTCTTTCATCACATTCCCAGTGGGTCAGAAGCTTACATAAACTCAATTAGTATTTGGTAGCATTGCCTTTAAATTATTTAACTTGGGTCAAAAGTTTCAGGTAGCCTTCCACAAGCTTCCCACAATAAGTTGGGTGAATTTTGGCCCATTCCTCCTGACAGAACTGGTGTAACTGAGTCAGGTTTGTAGGCCTCCTTGCTCGCACATACTTTTTCAGTTCTGCCTACAACTTTTCTATAGGATTGAGGTCAGGGCTTTGTGATGGCCACTCCAATACCTTGACTTTGTTGTCCTTAAGCCATTTTGTCACAACTTTGGAAGTATGCTTGGGGTCATTGTCCATTTGGAAGACCCATTTGTGACCAAGCTTTAACTTCCTCACTGATGTCTTGAGATGTTGCTTCAAAATATCCACATAATTTTCCTTCCTCATGATGCCATCTATTTTGTGAAGTGCACCAGTCCCTCCTGCAGCAAAGCACCCCCACAACATGACGCTGCCACCCCCGTGGTTCACGGTTGGGATGGTGTTCTTCAGCTTGCAAGCCTCCCCCTTTTTCCTCCAAACATAACGATGGTCATTATGGCCAAACAGTTCTATTTTTGTTTCATCAGACCAGAGGACATTTCTCCAAAAAGTACGATCTTTGTCCCCATGTACAGTTGCAAACCATAGTCTGGCTTTTTTATGGCGGTTTTGCAGCAGTGGCTTCTTCCTTGCTGAGTGACCTTTCAGGTTATGTTGATATAGGACTCGTTTTACTGTGGATATAGATACTTTTGTATCTGCTTCCTCCAGCATCTTCACAAGGTCCTTTGCTGTTGTTCTGGGATTGATTTGCACTTTTCACACCAAAGAACGTTCATCTCTAGGAGACAGAATGCATCTCCTTCCTGAGCGGTATGACGGCTGTGTGGTCCCATGGTGTTTATACTTGCGTACTATTGTTTGTACAGATGAACGTGGTACCTTCAGGCGTTTGGAAATTGCTCCCAAGGATGAACCAGACTTGTGGAGGTCTACAATTTCTTTCTGAAGTCTTGGCTGATTTCTTTTGATTTTCCCCATGATGTTGATCAAAGAGCCACTGAGTTTGAAGGTAGGCCTTGATATACATCCACAGGTACACCTCCAATTGACTCAAATGATGTCAATTAGCCTATCAGAAGCATCTAAAGCCATGACATCATTTTCTGGAATTTTCCAAGCTGTTTAAAGACACAGTCAACTTAGTGTATGTAAACTTCTGACCCACTGGAATTGTGATATAGTGAATTATAAGTGAAATAATCTGTCTGTAAACAATTGTTGGAAGAATTACTTGTGTCATGCACAAAGTAGATGTCCTAACCGACTATAGTTCGTTAACATGAAATCTGTGGAGTGGTCGAAAAATGAGTTTTAATGACTTCAACCTCAGTGTATGTAAACTTACGACTTCAACTGTATGTTAAACATACTGTAGACCTCTATCCATATACAGTGGGGAGAACAAGTATTTGATACACTGACGATTTTGCAGGTTTTCCCACTTACAAAGCATGTAGAAGTCTGTAATTTTTATCATAGGTACTCTTCAACTGTGAGTGACGGAATCTAAAACAAAAATGCAGAAAATCACATTGTATGATTTTTAAGTAATTAATTTGCATTTTATTGCATGACATAAGTATTTGATACATCAGAAAAGCAGAACTTAATATTTGGTACAGAAACCTTTGTTTGCAATTACAGAGATCATACGTTTCCTGTAGTTCTTGACCAGGTTTTCACACACTGCAGCAGGGATTTTGGCCCACTCCTCCATACAGATCCTTCAGGTTTCAGGGCTGTCGCTGGGCAATACGGACTTTCAGCTCCCTCCAAAGATTTTCTATTGGGTTCAGGTCTGGAGACTGGCTAGGCCACTCCAGGACCTTGAGATGCTTCTTACGGAGCCACTCCTTAGTTGCCCTGGCTGTGTGTTTCGGGTCGTTGTCATGCTGGAAGACCCAGCCACGACCCATCTTCAATGCTCTTACTGAGGGAAGGAGGTTGTTGGCCAAGATCTCGCGATACATGGCCCCATCCATCCTCCCCTCAATACGGTGTAGTCATCCTGTCCCCTTTGCAGAAAAGCATCCCCAAAGAATGATGTTTCCACCTCCATGCTTCACGGTTGGGATGGTGTTCTTGGGGTTGTACTCATCCTTCTTTTTCCTCCAAACACGGCGAGTGGAGTTTAGACCAAAAAGCTCTATTTTTGTCTCATCAGACCACATGACCTTCTCCCATTCCTCCTCTGGATAATCCAGATGGTCATTGGCAAACTTCAGACGGGCCTGGACATGCGCTGGCTTGAGCAGGGGGACATTGCGTGCGCTGCAGGATTTTAATCCATGACGGCGTAGTGTGTTACTAATGGTTTTCTTTGAGACTGTGGTCCCAGCTCTCTTCAGGTCATTGACCAGGTCCTGCCGTGTAGTTCTGGGCTGATCCCTCACCTTCCTCATGATCATTGATGCCCCACGAGGTGAGATCTTGCATGGTGCCCCAGACCGAGGGAGATTGACCGTCATATTGAACTTCTTCCATTTTCTAATAATTGCGCCAACAGTTGTTGCCTTCTCACCAAGCTGCTTGCCTATTGTCCTGTAGCCCATCCCAGCCTTGTGCAGGTCTACAATTTTATCTCTGATGTCCTTACACAGCTCTCTGGTCTTGGCCATTGTGGAGAGGTTGGAGTCTGTTTGATTGAGTGTGTGGACAGGTGTCTTTTATACAGGTAACGAGTTCAAACAGGTGCAGTTAATACAGGTAATGAGTGGAGAACAAGAGGGCTTCTTAAAGAAAAACTAACAGGTCTGTGAGAGCCGGAATTCTTACTGGTTGGTAGGTGATCAAATACTTATGACATGCAGTAAAATGCAAATTAATTATTTAAAAATCATACATTGTGATTTTCTGGATTTTTGTTTTAGATTCCGTCACTCACAGTTAAAGAGTACCTATGATAAAATTAACAGACCTCTACATGCTTTGTAAGTAGGAAAACCTGCAAAATCGGCAGTGTATCAAATACTTGTTCTCCCCACTGTAGCTGTATCATAATATATGTTAAACATACTGTAGACATCTATCCATATAGCTGTATCATAATATATGTTAAACATACTGTAGACCTCTATCCATATAGCTGTATCATTATATATGTTAAACATACTGTAGACATCTATCCATATAGCTGTATCATAATATATGTTAAACATACTGTAGACATCTATCCATATAGCTGTATCATTATATATGTTAAACATACTGTAGACATCTATCCATATAGCTGTATCATTATATATGTTAAACATACTGTAGACATCTATCCATATAGCTGTACCATAATATATGTTAAACATACTGTAGACATCTATCCATATAGCTGTATCATAATATATGTTAAACATACCGTAGACCTCTATCCATATAGCTGTATCATAATATATGTTAAACATACTGTAGACATCTATCCATATAGCTGTATCATAATATATGTTAAACATACTGTAGACATCTATCCATTTAGCTGTACCATAATATATGTTAAACATACTGCAGCTGCAACTGACTCGTAGGTAGACCTCCAGTTGTCCTCCAATATCCCTCCTGCAAAAGCCTCCCCTGTCCCAGAAGGGTGTCTTGTCCCTGATACTATCATTCCACCCCTGTAACTCAACTTGCCTTTACGTCTTGATCACACTGAAAGCGCTGTTGCGTTTTGGTACACCAGTGTAGACTAGTCAGAAATAGTAGCAAAAGGTGAATGTTGAACTGTTGTTGCTCACATATGCAGTTACAATTTTAGATTACATAATTGTATTTCTCAACATTGATGCAATGAAGCTGTGGGTCTGGTCCAGGTGTTACATGCCATTGTGCTCAAGTTGATTTTGCGCATCCACACCAGATGCGATCAGGACACACAAGTTGAAATATCAAAACTTACTCTGAACCAACTATATTAATTTTGGGAAAGGTCGAAACACATGAAACATTCATGGACATTTAGTGAGCTTGCTGTTGCTAGGTAATTAGTCCTGGGATATAAACATTGTGTGTTCTCTACTCTGACAATTAATCACCAGATAAAAGGGGAAACCAAGTTAGTTTCTAGTCATCTCTTCCTCTTTATAGTATATTGGAGATCACACTATTATACGGATGGAACAAGGATTCAAATAATCAAACAACTTTTCTGTTAAGATACATCAATAAAACATATCTGATCCCTACACGGGCTCAAGGGAACCCTGGGAGAGCGGATCTTCCGTCACCAGTATTCCTTAAATCTACAGAAGTAAAATCCTTCAGTCCCAAAAACCTTTCTGCCGCAGCCAGTTTCTTAGTTTACAACTGTGGTAATGAACGCAACAAAATCTACCTCAACACACATGGTGTCTTTATTCTGTAACAAACATTTACAACAGGCTGTATTATATCCACTACCTTATATTTTGCATTCACTACCATATCTTCCCTAGAATCACTTGTTTTCTTCATTATCTTAATCGCCTCCACATAGGAGATCCTGTTGACCTCTAACCTTTGTCACCTATATGTCCATCAGTCTTACAGGTCAGTCCAGGAACTCAGGATCATGATCTCCACCACAACACCAACACCTTCGTCCTTCTACACATTGTTCTTCATTATACTCTGTTCTTCTACACACACTTACAACACGACCAAATCCTTTACAATGTTTACACTGCAGTGGTTTAGGAACGAAAGCTCTCACTGCATATCTTACATATCCAAGCTTCACATGTGTAGGTATTTGCTCACAATACTGACAGACTTTGTCTCCATTCACCCAGCGGGTCAGACGCCCGGCACCAACCACACCAGGAAGTCTATTCAGGGATTCAACCTGAACACCCGTCGTCAGCCTTTAGATCATTCCTCTAGTAAAACACGATACTTCTGTTGTCCTGATTCTTTTAAGGCCTGTTGTGATCCTCCTCTGCTCATTAGAAACACATTTAATCAAAATAAGACCACTCCTGATCACTCTGACAGACTCCACTTTACCAATGGCATATTTCACCATTTTCAAAAGGGTTTCCCACATATGCATCCTGGCTCAACAAACGCATCCCAACAAGAAGCGATTCATTATCATTTACACACGTTTCACTTCAATCTTAGACTATTTTCTTTTTGTTCCAGTTTCCGACACTACTGTATTCCATTCCGAACATTTATCTTCACCACATTTACTCAACGCGCTGATTCAAGACATCTCTTCTTCTTCAGACTTTATATGGCGGTTGGTGACCAACTTTAAGATGCATTAACCACTACCAGCTGGACTGGAGTCTGGACCTCAGTTCATCTTTCAGTCACCCAGGTGAAAAACAATAAGGAGATGGGAGAGGCGGGATTTGAGGCGTGTCAGGCATCAACAACAGAACCAGTGTGTGTGTGTACATTTATTTAGCAAAGCTTGCTCGGTGTAGCATGTTAACGTCCTAAAGCACACCTTCAACAACGGATTGTTACGGCCCAAGTAAGACATTGGGATTGTCCCATGAAACAATGCTGCCACCCCTCAAGCATAGCCTCATTTTACACTCCAGTATCTCTATTTGCACATCCTTCATTCCAGTGTTAATGCTAATCTGTAATTTATTTAGCCACTATGGTCTATTTATTGTCCTACCTCCTAACCTTACTGCATTTTGCACTACATTTTGCACTCTGTATATAGATTATCTATTGTGTTTTTGACTATGTTTGTTTACTGTGTAACTCTGTGTTGTTTTTGTCGCACTGCTTTGCTTTGTCTTGGCCAGGTCGCAGTTGTAAATGAGAACTTGTTATCAACTGACCTACCTGGTTAAATAAAGGTTAAATAAAACCTACCTGGTTAAATAAAGGTTAAATAAAACCTACCTGGTTAAATAAAGGTGGAATCAAAAAAGTGTAAAGAGCGCCCAGCCAAAACCCCTATATGCCTATGGCATGACCAGGATGGGTATTACTAGCAGTGTCAAGGTAAAGGTCAATGGATGACATTACAGTGACATTACTAGTTGTAGAGCTCCTTGTTATTCGTTTTATTCCATGCATACACCACAGGTGAGAAGTGCTTTACGTAAAACCACAGTGTTTTGTAACTTCTCTGTGAGTTACAGCTTCTACCCAGTAGGCAGCAGTGTTGTATAAATGGCTTTTATTTTGAAGTTGTGCACTTTTTCGTTTACCAGAAATAGTTGGGTGGAACTTCTGGTAGTCCAGTCTACTCTGATTGGTTGAATTTGAAAAATATTTAGTCCGCGAGGTGAGTGGAGGGAACGTTTGAACTGGAGGAGAAGAAGAAGGAGGAAGAAGAAGAGTCAGTTGAAGACAATCAAACCATAACAGTTCACCATGATACGACCTACGTGAGTAGAAACACTTAGTTATTATAAAGCCAGCTGGTTTCTAGTGTAACGCTGGTCGACCAGGCCAGCTAAGGAGGGTTGCTAACGTTAGCTAGCTTGATAACTGTTGTCGGCTTCATGTATTGTTTAGGAAGTGCAGAACCCTCCGTAGACCCGCTCCAAAGAAACCACCCAGCAACCAGAAAGATCCAGTTGGTGTAAGTAATCCACAGAACATTCCTTGAGAACTAGTCAGAACATTTTATCTGCCACTAAGTTGATTCCTCTTTGGTAGGTTTTTTCCTCAATTCTCTTACATGGCAATAACGACCCAACTAAATCAATTAGCAAGCATACAGCCTGTTAGAATGAGTTCTATGATCTATCTAGAACCGAGCCTCCTTTAGACAGGTGGGTTGGGGACCTGCCAGGGCCTCGTGTCGAACACCTCACTGATCCACCATCATACACTGGAATTGTGTCAATGAAATTAGAATTAATCTAATTAGCTAACCGGCTAGGTATATGATCCAGCCACCTTAAACCAATGAAAACCATGTCTGTAAGTGTTGAATAAAGTGCGCCCCAACGCAATGTCCTATGTAGTGCCCTCCTTTTGACTACAACCCTATGCTCCCTGGTCAAAGTTAGTGTACTATATAGGGAATGTGGTGCTATTTGGGCCTCAGGATTAATTCACTACTAGAGAAAGGTTTGGGGACCTCAGGCCACTCCTACATCACATTGTAATTGTTATAGTTATTTTATTGTTTTTGTGCTGTGTCTCAGGTTTACTGTCGTGTGAGAACTCTTGGGGTGGAGGATGGGGAGTGTGTTATTGAAGTGATCAGCAACACCGCCATCCAGCTACACGCTCCTGACGGACTCAAAGCCAACAGGAATGGAGAGTTCAAGGAGGTATGTGTCTGGCTGTGAAACCTCGGTGTGACACTTATTTGTGATATCTTAGCTATTAACGCTGCTGCTGCTGTGAAAAGCATGACTTTACACACCCCAAAACTTGTTGGAGTGCTGAATAACCCTTTACACTCGTACCCATATACAGGTTGTAATTGGCAGATTTGGGCACTGGTAAACACTTGAATTGGAATGCAGTGTCTGTACAGAAGCACACTATACATGATGACAGAGCTCTGGCTCTGCGCTTCACAGCACTGTATGGGTTTTGACAGCTGTCCCATCCCTCCTGCTAGTTGGGCAAATTTTGCTAATTTTTTGTTATCTGAGTGAGGGAAATTCTGTAAACTCACAAGACTCTATGTATGTTGAGGAATATAATAGATCCTGCTTTGAAGCCAAACACCCACCGTGGCACATGCACCTGAATGCACTCAAAATCAAATCACTTTTTATTGGTCACATACACGTGTTTAGCAGATGTTATTGCGGGTTTAGTGAAATGCTTGTGTTTCTAGCTCAGACAGTAAAATCTAACAAATATACACTAATCTAAAGGAATGGAATTAAGAATATATAAATATTTGGACGAGTGATGTCAGAGCAGCATGGACTAAGATACAGTAGAATAATATTGAATACAGTATATACATATGAGATGAGTAATGTCAGATATGTAAACATTATAAACATTATTAAAGTGACTAGTGTTCCATACCTTAAAGTGACCAGTGATTTCTAGTCTGTCTCTAGGCAACATCCTCTAATGTCCTAGTGGTGTCTGTTCAGCTGTTTGATGACCTTGAGATAGAAGCTGTTTTTCAGTCTCTTGGTCCCAGCTTTGATGCACCTGTACTGACCTCACCTTCTGGATGACAGCGGAGTGAACAGGCAGTGGCTCGGGTGGTTGATGTCCTTGATGATCTTTTTGCCTTCCTGTGACATCAGTAGCTGTAGGTGTCCTGGAGGGCATGTATTTTGCCCCGGTGATGCGTTGGGTAGACCGCACCACCCTCTGGAGAGCCCTGCGGTTGCGGGCGGTTATACAGGCCTACAGGATGCTCTCAATTGTGCATCTGTAAAAGTTGAAGAGCTACTGTTGCGCCTTCTTCACCACACTGTCTGTGTGGGTGGACCATATTAGTTTATCAAGGAACTTGTAGTTTTCCACCTTCTCCACTGTGGTCCCATCGATGTGGATAGGGGGTGGTGCACCTTCTGCTGTTTCCTGAAGTCCACGATCATCTCCTTAGTTTTGTTGATGTTGAGTGAGAGGTTATTTTCCTGGCACCACACTCCCAGAGCCCTCATCTCCTCCCTGTAGGCTGTCTCATCGTTGTTGGTAATCAAGCCTACTACTGTTGTGTTGTCTGCGAACTTGATGATTGAGTTGGAGGCGTGCTTGGCCACGTAGTCATGGGTGAACAGGGAGTACAGGAGGGGGCTGAGCACACACCCTTGTGGGGAAACAGTGTTGAGGATCAGCGAAGTGGAGGTGTTGTTTCCTACCTACACCACCTGGGGGCGGCCCGTCAGGAAGTCCAGGATCCAGGTGCACAGGGCGGATTTCAGAACCAGGGCCTCAAGCTTAATGATGAGCTTGAAGGGTACTATGGTGTTGAATGCTGAGCTATAGTCAATGAACAGTATTCTTACATAGGTATTCCTCTTGTCCAGATGGGACAGGGCAGTGTGTAATGTGGTGGCGATTACATCGTCTGTGGATCTATTGGGGCGGTAAGCAAATTGAAGTGGGTCTAGGGTGGCAGGTAAGGTAGAGGTGATATGATCCTTGACTAGTCTCTCAAAGCACTTCATGATGACAGAGGTGATGCTACGGGGAGATAGTCATTTAGTTCAGTTACCTTTGCTTTCTTGGGTACAGGAACAATGGTGGCCATCTTGAAGCATGTGGGGACAGCAGACTGGGATAGGGAGAGATCAACTCCTTTCTATGCACACAAATTATGATCAGCGTTGTGAAAGACTAACACTGTAAGATCATATTTTATATTTAGCTAGTTATGTTAGCAATATAACATGTTTTCAAATGATGCCTATCTGGCTGACTGCCATTTCTAATGGACCATTTTTGTATTGTGTAAACGACAACAGTAGTTGTGTGGTGGAGATGCAGGGCTGTGTTCCAAACCAAACGACAAGTGTGCTTGTTTTAGTTCCTCAACGGCACAGCTAGGAGAGATCAGTTCAAGACTCTTCTTTGTCATAAAAGTGTATTGAAATGACTTAGGACTGTGCACACTTTGGAGAGGTGTGAGACACCAGTTAGACCCCTCACTCAAACCCTTGTCATTTTGTTGTCTTATGTTGGACCTACTCCACATTTTCCAGGAATGTTCTTATCATGTTACTAAATGGATCCAGAGTATTTTCAGATTTCGTTATCAACAAATGCACCGCAAAGTACAGTAAATGTAAAATTCAGGTGAACTGTTGTGTCCTCACCTTTGGTCTAACCTTTGTAATGTAATCGCAAAACTGTTCCCTTTCAAGTGCTACCATGCTTATGTATTTCAAGAATCAACAACCAACTTGACGGAGCTTGAAGAATAAAAAAAAAAAAAAAGAATGTTCAAATATTGTCCATTACATTAGTCATTTAGCAGACGCACTTAAAGTCAGTTAGTGCATACATGTTCATACTGGTCCCCCGTGGGAATCGAACCCACAACCCTGGCGTTGCAAGCACCATGCTCTACCACCTAAGCTACACAGGACCTGTTCTACTAATCCATGTGTGCAAAGCGCTTAGAGACTTATCTAGAAATACTCACAGCTGTAACCGCTGCCAAAGGTGATTCAAACATTTATTTACTCAGGTGTGGGAATACTTATGGAAATTAGATCTCTGCATTTCATTTTCAATACATTTGCCAAATTTTCTCAACATGTTTTCACTTTGTCATTATGGGATGTTGTGTGTAGATGGGTGAGGGGGGGATCAATTTAATTCCAGTTTGATTCCAGGCTGTAACAACATATGGAATAAGTCAAGGGGGTGAATACTTCCTGAAGGCCCTGTACCCTCACACAGTGCTGGATGTGTAGTAGGATGAGACAGAAGGCCATAAACATTGCCCAAATCTCCAACAGCCAATCATTAACAGCCACTTTGCTTTGACAGACGCAGTACTCTTTCAAGAAGGTGTTTGGCATCAAGACATCCCAGATGGAATTGTTTCAGGATGTTGCCAAGCCCCTCGTTGATGACCTTATTCACAGTAAAAATGGTAAGAGGAAACCCGGTTAACCTTCCATTCAGTTGGTAACAGCTAGTCATCTGGCATCAGAGGCTCTTCAGCTGCTGTTTGAAACAAAGACAAACCAGCTTCTGAACTTTTTATAGAGGGGAATGTTGCCACAAATTTCAAGGTCAAAACATTTCTGCACTCAATTAAACCTAGGATGCATTAAACAGTGTCTGTATCCATTTCTCTTTCATGACTTGACTTGTACCCTGTATTGGTATGTTACTGGATGTGTACAGCAGCCGTTAGATCTAGACAGGTTGGTTGTGTTACTGGATGTGTACAGCAGCCGTTAGTTCTAGACAGGTTGGTTGTGTTACTGGATGTGTACAGCAGCCGTTAGTTCTAGACAGGTTGGTTGTGTTACTGGATGAGTACAGCAGCCGTTAGATCTAGACAGGTTGGTTGTGTTACTGGATGTGTACAGCAGCCGTTAGTTCTAGACAGGTTGGTTGTGTTACTGGATGTGTACAGCAGCCGTTAGTTCTAGACAGGTTGGTTGTGTTACTGGATGAGTACAGCAGCCGTTAGTTCTAGACAGGTTGGTTGTGTTACTGGATGAGTACAGCAGCCGTTAGATCTAGACAGGTTGGTTGTGTTACTGGATGTGTACAGCAGCCGTTAGTTCTAGACAGGTTGGTTGTGTTACTGGATGTGTACAGCAGCCGTTAGTTCTAGACAGGTTGGTTGTGTTACTGGATGTGTACAGCAGCCGTTAGTTCTAGACAGGTTGGTTGTGTTACTGGATGAGTACAGCAGCCGTTAGTTCTAGACAGGTTGGTTGTGTTACTGGATGTGTACAGCAGCCGTTAGTTCTAGACAGGTTGGTTGTGTTACTGGATGAGTACAGCAGCCGTTAGTTCTAGACAGGTTGGTTGTGTTACTGGATGTGTACAGCAGCCGTTAGTTCTAGACAGGTTGGTTGTGTTACTGGATGAGTACAGCAGCCGTTAGTTCTAGACAGGTTGGTTGTGTTACTGGATGAGTACAGCAGCCGTTAGTTCTAGACAGGTTGGTTGTGTTACTGGATGAGTACAGCAGCCGTTAGTTCTAGACAGGTTGGTTGTGTTACTGGATGAGTACAGCAGCCGTTAGTTCTAGACAGGTTGGTTGTTTAGCAACAACCTATGCATGCTCAACTATGGGCCAAAACACCTCAAAATAAGACATTGTATAAATAACAAGATGAAACGAGCCACCTAAGATTCCGCACATGGCAACCAAGAACCAAAATGATGTCATTGTTTCAAGCTGTCTGGCTATCCAGAATCCCAACAACCCACTTGAAGTGTGCACATCGTTTTTGTGACTGTCAGCTAACCCATCTATACACGTGGAACTAAACAGAATGAAACAGGGAGGGACTATCTGAACTTGTTTTTGTTTTCTGTTGCACTAATGGATGTACGACCCTGGAATGTCTTGCCATCCTGTGTTCATGTCTGTTAACTAGTATGTATTTTCTTCCCCTTCAGGTCTGCTGTTTACCTATGGGGTGACGGGCAGTGGGAAGACCTTCACTATGACTGGGTCTCCAGGACAAGGAGGACTCCTTCCCCGATCCCTAGACATGATCTTCAACAGCATCGGCCCCTACCAGGCCAAACGATTCGTAAGCTGGTCTAAAGTCAAGCTGAGTCCATAATGCATACCATTTGTTATAAAGCTACTACTTGAGACTTGGTTAGAGAAATCTCCAAGCTTTGATCCATATTGAATGGGACAGAATGGCACTATCTAATTCCACTGTGATGTGCAGGTGTTGAAGACTGACGATAAGAACGGTATGGAGGTCCAGAATCAGGTGGATGCTCTGTTGGAGCGTCAGAAGAGGGAAAACCAACCAACTGCTCTTCCTAAAACACCCTCCAGGTCAGTTTTTATAACGAGAAACTCAAGTCTGTTCTTTATGTGAATGATCTGCAAACATCATTTTCCCTGTGTGATTGTAAACTGTATGTCAGTGGAATGTCTTTATTTGTCTAAATGTATAAAATGTGCGATGCGGCGGCCGTGGATTTAATCCAGACATTAAAACAGAATTCAACAATATTAAAATGTATTGAACTTAGTAGGAAATCAACTAAATGTATTGAACTTAGTAGGGAATCAACTAAATGTATTGAAAATGAATTAATTTGCCCACGTTTATCATAAGACATGAACAGAATCCATCAGTGATTCGTATTTACGACAACTTTCCACTATGTAGCCGTTCACAAGGATGCTAATGAAAGGGTTAGATGGAACTGAAAAAGCAGTGGGAAGCAGAATCGGCAAAAACATAGAATCGCAGTCCGTTCATAACGTATTGGACCTGATGATGATGATGATGATGATACAGCACAACGCCTCTCCCTATTGGACCTGATGATGATGATGATGATGATACAGCACAACGCCTCTCCCTATTGGACCTGATGATGATGATGATACAGCACAACGCCTCTCCCTATTGGACCTGGATAGTTTGTGTGGATGTGTTGATATGTTAGCATTTATAAGAAACATTGATGTTGTTCTGTCCTTGAGCTGTTCTTGTGGATTTAATGTTCTGTATTATGTCATGTTCTGTGTTCTGTGTGGAACCCCAGTAAGAGTAACTGCTGTTCTTGTGGATTTAATGTTCTGTATTATGTCATGTTCTGTGTGGAACCCCAGTAAGAGTAACTGCTGTTCTTGTGGATTTAATGTTCTGTATTATGTCATGTTCTGTGTTCTGTGTGGAACCCCAGTAAGAGTAACTGCTGTTCTTGCAACAGCTAATGGGGATAAAATACCTCAATGTAATTATTTTCCGGTTCCAACCACTGATTGAAACCCCAAACAGACATTCAGTTTATCATACACTATTAAACAGTGGACATTTCTGGGGGCCATTCAGCCTCTGCCTAGAAACACCAGACGGACACATTCAGTTTACCATATACTATTACCAGAGCCTAATGTGGCAGGGCTGATGGGGAAAAATAATCTACCCGCCACTCAGATAATTTAACCAGTCACTGGCTCCCGGTCATCTATAAGTCTTTACTAGGTAAATCCCCGCCTTATCTCAGCTCGCTGGTCACCATAGCAACACCCACCCGTAGCATGCGCTCCAGCAGGTATATCTCACTGGTCATCCCCAAAGCCAACAACTCCTTTGGCTGCCATTCCTTCCAGTTCTCTGCTGCCAATGACTGGAACGAATTGCAAAAATCATTGAAGCTAGAGGTTCCTATCTCCCTCAATAACTTTAAGCATCAGCTGTCAAAGCTGCTTATCGATCACTGCACCTGTATACAGCCCTTCTGTAAATAGCCCACACTACTACCTCATCCCCATATTTATTATGCACATCATCTGCACATCCTTCATTCCAGTGTTAATGCTAATTTGTAATTATTTCACCACTATGGTCTATTTATTGTCCTACCTCCTAACCTTACTGCATTTACACACACTGTATATAGATTCTCTATTGTGTTATTGACTGTATGTTTGTTTTATTCTCATGTGTAACTCTGTGTTGTGTTTATTGTCTCACTGCTTTGCTTTGTCTTGGCCAGGTCACAGTTGTAAATGAGAACTTGTTCTCAACTGGCCTACCTGGTTAAATAAAGGTGGAATAAAACCTACCTGGTTAAATAAAAAAGAAAATTAACTTGACTTCCAATCCCTGGTTTCCAGGCAGAGGCTGGACCCAGAGTTTGCAGACATGATCAACCCAGAGGAGGCATGCAGGGCGGAGGGAGTGGATGAAGACAGTAGCTACAGTGTGTTTGTCTCCTACATCGAGATATACAACAACTACATATATGATCTCCTGGAGGAAGCCCCCTACGACCCTATCAAACCCAAGTAAGTTCAGTTACAGCCGATGTAGGGATCATTTTTTGAGGATGTTTCTGTAGATATGGCATAACTAGTGAAATGATGGATTAAATACCCCATAATGACATCAGTCTACACACAATACCCCATAATGACATCAGTCTACACACAATACCCCATAATGACATCAGTCTACACACAATACTACCCCATAATGACATCAGTCTACACACAATACTACCCCATAATGACATCAGTCTACACACAATACTACCCCATAATGACATCAATCTACACACAATACTACCCCATAATGACAAAGCAAAAACACGTTTTTAGATAATTTTTTTGCAAATGTATTAAAAGTAAAAAATTACGTAAGTGTTCAGATCCTTTACTCAGTACTTTGACACACCATTTGGCAGCAATTACAGCCTCGGGTCTTCTTGGGTTTGACGCTACAAGCTTGGCACACCTGTCTGAGGTCCTGAGCACTCAGGAGCAGTTTTTTATTTATTTATGAAACCTTTATTTAACTAGGCAAGTCAGTTAAGAACAGATTATTATTTACAATGACGGCCTCCACTGGCCAGACCCATTTAGTTAGATGTATAATATACCCCACTACAGTGCTTTGTAGTGGCATAACTGCTTAATTTAATCATTTTGAATGTCTTTATTGTTCTGTTTTGTCTAATGCTTTAGTCTTGACTGTCATACTTTCATGCATCAAAATGTAATGTGAGCATATAATGTTCAGTAGTACACAGCATTAGCCTGGTCCCAGATCTGTTTGTTCTTTTACGAATGACCATAGTGGTTGGCCAGACGACATAAACAGAACTAGGAGCAGGATAGCTCAGCAATATCAATCAGTTGACTCTCTCTTGCTGTAGACCTCCCCAATCTAAGATCCTGAGAGAGGACCAGAACCACAACATGTACGTGGCCGGATGCACCGAGCTAGAAGTCAAATCTACAGAAGAGGCCTTTGAGGTGTTCTGGAGAGGTAAGATCAGCTCAAACCTTCACTAAACACTTCACCAATCAAATTGTATTTAAAGGCTGCATTTACACAGGCATCCCAATTATGACCTTTTGCACAGTTATTGGGGGGATTTGTCTGTCTGTAAATGCAGCCCTATTTACAGCAATACTGTTTTTATAGTGCTTTGTTCATTCTAGCCTCCCATAGACCAAGCAACATTTCATTCTACCACATTAATTATTTGTTTGACCATATCATGTTCTTGAGTAGCTAATTGATGTTGAACTTGATCTCCTGTTCCTTGTTTATAGGTCAGAAGGTGTGTGTGTGTGTGTGTGTGTGTGTGGCCAACACTCTGCTCAACAGAGCCCAGTCACTCCCACAGTGTGATGTTGTGTAGGTATTGATGTTAGGTTGGCTGTGTTTGGTTCTGTTACAGGTCAGAAGAAGAGGCGTATAGCCAACACTCAGCTCAACAGAGAGTCTAGTCGCTCCCACAGTGTATTCATCATCAAATTGGCCCAGGCCCCTCTGGATGCAGATGGGGACAACATCTTACAGGTAATATCATATAGTTGTGCATGCAGTGTCTTAGGCAAATTGTGTTCCTCAGGATTAATTTTATTGTTGAACAAACAATGCTCTCAGTCAATCCTCAAACCTGAACGTGTAACAAAGGAAAAGTGAGTTGTCTTTCTCAGGGGGAATATACTGTATTAGTGTGGAGAATTATTAGGCAACTATTAGTGTGGAGAATTATTAGGCAACTATTAGTGTGGAGAATTATTAGGCAACTATTAGTGTGGAGAATTATTAGGCAACTATTAGTGTGGAGAATTATTAGGCAACTAAATTCCAAAGATAATTTCTCCCAACTCGTTTATTCTCTATTTTTTAGAGTAAGTTTAACACAAAATGATAATTACAATGTTTGGCCTTTCAAAAATATTCAGTGACCAATATAGCCACCCTTCTTTTCAATAACCTTTTCAGTCTTCCATCCATGGAGTCTGTCAGTTTCTTGATCTGTTCACTATCAACTTTCGCTGAAGCAGCAACATCAGCCTCCCAAAGGCTGTTTGAAGAGGTCTATTGTCTTCCCTCAATGCAAATCCCATGTTTGAGAAGGGCCCACAAGTTCTCAATATTATTTAAGTCGCGTGAGGAAGGGGGCCAGGTCATTATTCGGGCGTCTTTGAGGCTTCATCCAAACCAAAAATCGTGGATAGATGGCAGCATTTGCGCAAAACAAAGCACAAACCACCTAATTTAACCACGGCAAGGTGACTGGTGAGTAAGACACATAAGCATCGTAACTCTCGCAATGCTACCGGGTCAGACTGCATGTGCAGACTAGCTGGCTGGCATCTTTACGGGCATATTCATATATCTCTCCCTATGCCAGTCTGCTGTCCCCACTTGCTTCAAGATGTCTACCATTGTTGCTGTACCCAAGAAAGCAAAGGTAACTGAACTAAATGACTATCTCCCTGTAACATCACTTCTGTCATCATGAAGTGCTTTGAGAGACTAGTCAAGGATCATATCACCTCCACCCTAGACCCACTACAATCTCTCTCAACATCAACAACATCAGAGGGAGCACGCCCCAATCCGCATTGACTGGGCTGCAGTGGAGAGGTTGAAAAGCTTAATGTTTCTCAATGTGCACATCACTGACAACCTGATATGGTCCTTCCACACAGACCGTGTAGTGAAGCACCATTGAGAACATCCTGTCGGGCTGCATCACCGCCTGGTACTAAGCTTTCCCTAAAGTAAAATGTAATTGTCAAATGTATATAGCCTAGGTATCTTACTCCTGTTTATACAGATAAATAAAATAATTCAAAATAGGCTACTATACCAGAAAGGATGGTTTGGCCACAGAGGATAAAAAAAGGAATTGTTTTTAAATCACCTAGCATACAGTCAGAAGGGCCCTCACTATCTAGTATGTATCTATCTATCTATCTAGAAGGGCCCTCACTTTGGGCAGAACGTAGTGCGAATACCAAATCCACATCGATGATTGAGTTGCGACTGTCAGTGAAAAGCAAACACCCAAACGTGCATATCGCAATATTGAAAAATACAATCGCAAAAAAACTGTTTAGAAAACAAATGTCTATTGATACAAAGAGAAGACAATGAAATAACTCCAGTCTCTTAGTTATAGAAATGTTCCACTTATTGGCACCAGCGGAGAATATGGTCCATAACCCCTCTGAGTGTGTGTTCACTGTCATTACCTCTGTTTGTTTTTGGATAATAATTTACTCCTCCCAGGTTAGATGGACGTCATATTGTATTAGTTTCCCCTTTTTGTAGGTCGATTTATATGGATCATAAAGTTGTTTTTATTGATCTGTTTCCCAGTGTCAGCAGACTTTAGTCATTAAGTAGTAGAATTGCATGACATGTTTATAAAAGGCCAACATTTTCCTGTGCAAAGAAAGAAGAAATGTGGGCTGATTATAACGATATAACCGCCATCGATAAAAGACCGTACTGTGCGGCCGTCTTCATCGACCTGACCAAGGCTTTCGACTCTGTCAATCACTGCATTCTTATTGGCAGACTCAACAGCCTTGGTTTCTCAAGTGACTGCCTCGCCTGGTTCTCCAACTACTTTGCAGACAGAGTTCAGTGTGTCAAATCGGAGGGCCTACTGTCCGATCCTCTGGCAGTCTCTATGGGGGTGCCACAGGGTTCAATTCTTGGGCCAACCCTTTTCTCTATATACATCAACGATGTCACTCTCGCTGCTGGTGACTCTCTGATCAATCTCTACGCAGATGACACCATTCTGTATACATCTGGCCCCTTGTTGGACACTGTGTTAACTAACCTTCAAACAAGCTTCAATGCCATACAACACTCCTTCCGTGGCCTCCAACTGCTCTTAAATGCTAGTAAAACTAAATGCATGCTTTTCAATCAAACGCTGTCCTGTTGGAAGGTGAACTTTCGCCCCAGTCTGAGGTACTGAGCATTCCTGAGAAGGTTTTCTTCAAGGATCTTTCTGTACTTTGCTCCATTCATCTTTCCCTCTCCTGACTAGTCTCCCAGTCCCTGCCACTAAAAAACAAAAAAGCCATATCTTCCTCTGTCCAGTGTCTGTTCTTTTGCCCATCTTAATCTTTTCTTTTTATTGGCCAGTCTGAGATGTGGCTTTTTCTTTGCAACTCTGCCTATAAGGCCAGCATCCCGGAGTCGCCTCTTCCCTGTTGACGTTGAGACTGGTGTTTTGTACTATTTAATGAAGCTGCCAGTTGAGGACTTGTGAGGCGTTTGTTTCTCAAACTAGACACTAATGTACATGTCCTCTTGCTCAGTTGTGGACCGGGGCCTCCCACTCCTCTTTCTATTCTGGTTAGAGACAGTTTGCTCTGTTCTGTGAAGGGAGTAGTACACAGCGTTGCACGAGATCTTCGTTTTCTTGGCAATTTCTCACATGAAATAGCCTTCATTTCTCAGAACAAGAATAGACTGATGAATTTCAGACAAAAGTTATTTGTTTCTGGCCATTTTGAGCCTGAAATCAAACCCACAAATGCTGATGCTCCAGATACTCAACTAGTCTAAAGAAGGCCAGTTGTATTGCTTCATTAATCAGCACAACAGTTTTCAGCTGTGCTAACATAATTGCAGAAGGGTTTTCTAATGATCAATTAGCCTTTTAAAATTAACTTGGATTAGCTAACACAACGTGCCATTGGAACACAGGAGTGATGGTTGCTGATAATGGGCCTCTGTACGCCTATGTAGATATTCTATTAAAAACAGCAGTTTCCAGCTACAATAGTCATTTACAACATTAACAATGTCTACACTGTTTCAAAAACAAGGATATTTCTAAGTGACCCCAAACATTGAACGATAGTGTAAGTATAAATGTTTTATTTTGTGATCTCAGGATAAGAACCAGGTGAGTGTCAGCCAGCTGTGCCTGGTAGATTTGGCAGGGAGTGAGCGCACCAGCAGGACCCGGGCAGAGGGCAACCGCCTCAGAGAAGCAGGTGAGTTCTAGTCACTTTCCATTCAACAATATCAGGGTTCTCCCCACGGATAAGTGCCTTTTCCTTTAATCTAATTTTAAGTCTGATAAGAACAAAATATTACCCGCTAGGCTACCTGTCGGTTACTGACCCAACGCTCTAACCACTAGAATACCTGTCGGTTACTGGCCCAACTAGAATACCTGTCGGTTACTGGCCCAACTAGAATACCTGTCGGTTACTGGCCCAACTAGAATACCTGTCGGTTACTGGCCCAACTAGAATACCTGTCGGTTACTGGCCCAACTAGAATACCTGTCGGTTACTGGCCCAACTAGAATACCTGTCGGTTACTGGCCCAACTAGAATACCTGTTGGTTACTGGCCCAACTAGAATACCTGTCGGTTACTGGCCCAACTAGAATACCTGTCGGTTACTGGCCCAACTAGAATACCTGTCGGTTACTGGCCCAACTAGAATACCTGTCGGTTACTGGCCCAACTAGAATACCTGTCGGTTACTGGCCCAACTAGAATACCTGTCGGTTACTGGCCCAACGCTCTAACCACTAGAATACCTGTCGGTTACTGGCCCAACGCTCTAACCACTAGGCTACCTGTCGGTTACTGGCCCAACGCTCTAACCGCTAGGCTACCTGTCGCTCTAACCGCTAGGCTACCTGTCGCTCTAACCGCTAGGCTACCTGTCGCTCTAACCGCTAGGCTACCTGTCGCTCTAACCGCTAGGCTACCTGTCGCTCTAACCGCTAGGCTACCTGTCGCTCTAGTGCTTTAATAATGATCAAGTCAGTTGTTGGGGGAGAACCCTAAATATATATGTTATCCATTACCAGGAAACAGTCTCTACTGCTGAAGAAAGCTGCCTTTTCTACTTGTAGATTAAAATGTATATTTCTGCTTGCAGGTAACATCAACCAGTCGCTCATGACTCTGAGGACGTGTATCGAAGTGCTTCGGGAGAATCAAATGTGTGGCACAAACAAGGTTTGGGTTGTATTTATTCATTTTATCCATGTATGTATTACGTCATGTGTTGCTGTAGGTTGTGGAACATATTTATCTGCTACACCACATTATCAGCATCTTACAGGAGACGGGGCATGCTGTACCATATGGCCTGTATTTGGCAGAGGAGACGGGGCATGCTGTACCATATGGTCTGTATTTGGCAGAGGAGACGGGGCATGCTGTACCATATGGCCTGTATTTGGCAGAGGAGACGGGGCATGCTGTACCATATGGCCTGTATTTGGCAGAGGAGACGGGGCATGCTGTACCATATGGCCTGTATTTGGCAGAGGAGACGGGGCATGCTGTACCATATGGCCTGTATTTGGCAGAGGAGACGGGGCATGCTGTACCATATGGCCTGTATTTGGCAGAGGAGACGGGGCATGCTGTACCATATGGCCTGTATTTGGCAGAGGAGACGGGGCATGCTGTACCATATGGTCTGTATTTGGCAGAGGAGACGGGGCATGCTGTACCATATGGCCTGTATTTGGCAGAGGAGACGGGGCATGCTGTACCATATGGCCTGTATTTGGCAGAGGAGACGGGGCATGCTGTACCATATGGCCTGTATTTGGCAGAGGAGACGGGGCATGCTGTACCATATGGTCTGTATTTGGCAGAGGAGACGGGGCATGCTGTACCATATGCAGTTTGAAGGTCCCCAATAACACAGTGGCCTCCATCATTCTTATTTTTATTTTTTATTTAACCTTTATTTAACCAGGTAGGTCAGTTGGGAACAAGTTCTCATTAACAACTGCGACCTGGCCAAGACAAAGCAAAGCAGTGCGACAAAAACAACACAGAGTTACATAGTCAAAAACACAATAGAAAATCTATATACAGAGTGCAAAATGTAGTGCAAAATGCAGTAAGGTTAGGAGGTAGGACAATAAATAGGCCATAGTGGTGATATAAATTACATATTAGCATTAACACTGGACTGATGGATGTGCAAATTATGATGTGCAAATAGAGATACTGGAGTGCAAGATTAGTGAAAATAACAAAAATAAATATGGGGATGAGGTAGTAGTGTGGGCTATTTACAGAAGGGCTATATACAGGTGCAGTGATCGATAAGCAGCTCTGACAGCTGATGCTTAAAGTTATTGAGGGAGATGGGAAACTCTAGCTTCAATGATTTTTGCAATTCGTTCCAGTCATTGGCAGCAGAGAACTGGAAGGAATGGCGGCCAAAGGAGGTGTTGACTTTGGGGGTGACCAGTGAGATATACCTGCTGGAGCGCATGCTACGGGTGGGTGTTGCTATGGTGACCAGTGAGCTGAGATAGGGCGGGGATTTACCTAATAAAGACTTATAGATGACCGGGAGCCAGTGGGTTTGGCGACGAATATATAATGAAGGCCAGCCAACGAGAGCATACAGGTCGCAGTGATGGGTAGTGTATGGGGCTTTGGTGACAAAACGGATGGCACTGTGATAGACTACATCCAATTTGCTAAGTAGAGTATTGGAGGCTAGTTTGTAAATGACATCGCCGAAATCAAGGATCGGTAGGATAGTCAGTTTTACAAGGGCATGTTTGGCAGCATGAGTGAAGGAGGCTTTGTTGCGAAATAGGAAGCCAATTCTGCATTTAATTTTGGATTTGAGATGGTTGATGTGAGTCTGGAAGTTGAGTTTACAGTCTAACCAGATGCCTAGGTATTTGTTGGTGTCCACGTATTCTAAGTCGGACCCGTCGAGAGTAGTGATGATAGTCCGGTGGGCGGGTGCTGGCAGCGTTCGATAGAAAAGCATGCACTTAGTTTTACTAGCGTTTAAGAGCAGTTGGAGGCCACGGAAGGAGTGTTGTATGGCATTGAAGCTTGTTTGAAGGTTAGTAAACACAGTGTCCAAAGAGGGGCCAGATGTATACAGAATGGTGTCATCTGCGTAGAGATGGATCAGAGAGTCACCAGCAGCGAGAGCGACATCGTTGATGTATATAGAGAAAAGGGTTGGCCCAAGAATTGAACCCTGTGGCACCCCCATAGAGACTGCCAGAGGATCGGACAGTAGGCCCTCCGATTTGACACACTGAACTCTGTCTGCAAAGTAGTTAGAGAACCAGGCAAGGCAGTCACTTGAGAAACCAAGGCTGTTGAGTCTGCCAATAAGAAAGCGGTGATTGACAGAGTCGAAAGCCTTGGCCAGGTCGATGAAAACGGCTGCACAGTACTGTCTTTTATCGATGGCGGTTATGATATCGTTCAGTACCTTGAGCGTAGCTGAGGTGCACCCATGACCAGCTCGGAAACCAGATTGCATAGCAGAGAAGGTACGTTGGGATTCGAAGTGGTCAGTGATCTGTTTGTTAACTTGGCTTTCAAAGACTTTAGAAAGGCAGGGCAGGATGGATATTGGTCTATAACAGTTTGGGTCTAGTGTCTCCTCCTTAGATGGAAGAAGTTTGGAACCACCAAGACTTCCTAGAGCTGGCCGCCCGGACAAACTGAGCAATAGGGGGAGAAGGGCCTTGGTCAGGAAGGTGACCAAGAACCCATGGTCACTCTGACAGAGCTCCTCTGGAGATGGGAGAACCTTCCAGAAGGACAACTATCTCTGCAGCACTCTACCAATCAGGCCTTTATGGTAGTGGCCAGATGGAAGCCACTCTTCAGTAAAAGGCACATGACGGCCTGCTTGGAGTTTGACAAAAAGTATTTCTACTGCCATTTCTCGCACAATTAATTTTACAGACAGAAAAAGATCCCACCATGTCGAACAAACAAATTATCTGTCGGCTTATAAAATTATCCCGAAACTTTCAGTTTCCATCACAGCCGTCATGATTTATTTTGATTTTTTAAAAGGTATGACTTTACTCTCATAAGAACTGTGGATGGAAATATGGTTGCTATGCAGGATAACGTCTAAAGCTACAAAAAGTCTTCAGATGGAAGGGCAGGAAGTACATATCATTAGGAATTGGGTTAGTAATTTAATAGGATCGTTATGAGCAAACACTGTCTGTTTTCATAGCTTTTCTATTCAGATTTGATATATCCATGATAATAATGTTGAGTGATTTCTCCTGGATCAGAACACATGCACAGCATTCTCTGTACAAGGGAAATATCTGACATGCAACCATAACTGTTGGAAATCAAATTTTAGGCTTGAAGCAATGTTAATACACGTCGTCTTGCTTATAATAACATTGGTCGCGTGTCAGAGAATGTTGGTCCGTTAGCCCAGGGCTTGGAATACAAGTGAGTCCTTAGCCCAGCTGCTTGTGTGAACACATGCTAATCTAGCCCAGGCCCGTCTAACCTGGGGCTTAGAACATTGCAGTGTGAAAGGTCAGATGTAAAGGGTTCTCTCTCCCCTCCACACACAGATGGTTCCATACCGTGACTCCAAGGTGACTCACTTGTTCAAGAACTACTTTGACGGGGAGGGTAAAGTACGAATGGTTGTATGTGTCAACCCTAAAGCCGACGACTACGAAGAAACCATGGTGAGTCCGTTATCCCCTCCTTGGAATAATGTATTAGTAATGTATTGCACTGCATGTGTCTTTGGCCTGACCTCCTTCTATGGTGCCAACATGAACTGCCTACCAGTGGTCTTAATTTACTGTATGTTCTTAGTGTAAGTGACCTAGCAGGTGTTTATATCCTAAGTGACTTGCAGTACGGTGACTACATTTATTGTAAAATATGATTGTTACGCATCTCTTTGTCTTTACGGTCTAAAGGTGGATGGAAATGACACCGTAACGTAACTCATGCAAATTATAACAGTGAGAACAAAATAAACTGACAACCAAAGCTACCGTCACACACACACACACACACACACACACACACACACACACACACACACACACACACACACACACACACACACACACACACACACACACACACACACACACACACACACACACACACACACACACACACACACACACACACACACACACACACACACACACACACACACACACACACACAGGATACCTGTACCACACACACACACACACACACACACACACACACACACACACACACACACACACACACACACACACACACACACACACACACACACACACACACACACACACACACACACACACACACACACACACACACACACACACACACACACACACACACACACACACACACACACACACACACACACACACACACACACACACACACACACACACACACACACACACACACACACACACACACACACACACACACACACACACACACACACACACACACACACACACACACACACACACACACACACACACACACACACACACACACACACACACACACACACACACACACACACACACACACACACACACACACACACACACACACACACACACACACACACACACACACACACACACACACACACACACACACACACACACACACACACACACACACACACACACACACACACACACACACACACACACACACACACACACACACACACACACACACACACACACACACACACACACACACACACACACACACACACACACACACACACACACACACACACACACACACACACACACACACACACACACACACACACACACACACACACACACACACACACACACACACACACACACACACACACACACACACACACACACACACACAGGATACCTGTACCACACACACACACACACACACACACACACACACACACACACACACACACACACACGATACCTGTACCACACACACACACACACACACACACACACACAGGATACCTGTACCACACACACACACACACACACACACACACACACACACACGATACCTGTAACACACACACACACACACACACAGGATACCTGTACCACACACACACACACAGGATACCTGTACCACACACACACACACACACACACACAGGATACCTGTACCACACACACACACACACACACACACACACACACACACACAGGATACCTGTACCCCACACACACACACACACACAGGATACCTGTACCCCACACACACACACACACACAGGATACCTGTACCCCCCACACACACACACACAGGATACCTGTACCCCACACACACACACACAGGATACCTGTACCCCACACACACACACACACACACACAGGATACCTGTACCCCACACACACACACACACACACACACAGGATACCTGTACCCCACACACACACACACAGGATACCTGTACCCCACACACACACACACACAGGATACCTGTACCCCAAACACACACACACACACACACAGGATAACTGTACCCCACACACACACACACACACACACACACAGGATACCTGTACCCCACACACACACACACACACACACACAGGATACCTGTACCCCACACACACACACACACACACACAGGATACCTGTACCCCACACACACACAGGATACCTGTACCCCACACACACACACACACAGGATACCTGTACCCCACACACACACACACACACGATACCTGTACCACACACACACACACAGGATACCTGTACCCCACACACACACACACACACACACGATACCTGTACCCCACACACACACACACACACACAGGATACCTGTACCCCACACAGACACAGGATACCTGTACCCGTAACAGTGATCCCTGACCTTGCGGCATTTGAACCCACAATCTAGGCTTTGTGAGCTCCATGCTCTTACTGTGTGAGCCATACAGGTCCATGGGTTATCTATCTGATACGTGTTTGTTTCTGCAGCTAGTGATGCGTTTCGCCGAGATGACCCAGGAGGTAGAGGTGGCCAGGCCCGTGGACAGGCCCATCTGTGGCTTCGCTGCTGGGCGCCGGCAGAGGAACCAAGCCTTCAAAGACGAGCTGTCGCGACGGCTGGAGGAACGAGGAGGTCCTGTGGACGCAGGTAGAGATGGAGATGGAAAGCAGACTGACCCAAGTATTCCTCTAGGATTTTCTCTGTGCTGAGCTCTATTCCATTTCTTTGTATCTTAAAAATCTCCCTAGTCCTTTGACGACAAGCATACCCATAACATGATGCAGCCTCCACCATACCCATAACATGATGCAGCCTCCACCATACCCATAACATGATGCAGCCTCCACCATACCCATAACATGATGCAGCCTCCACCATACCCATAACATGATGCAGCCTCCACCATACCCATAACATGATGCAGCCTCCACCATACCCATAACATGATGCAGCCTCCACCATACCCATAACATGATGCAGCCTCCACCATACCCATAACATGATGCAGCCTCCACCATACCCATAACATGATGCAGCCTCCACCATACCCATAACATGATGCAGCCTCCACCATACCCATAACATGATGCAGCCTCCACCATACCCATAACATGATGCAGCCTCCACCATACCCATAACATGATGCAGCCTCCACCATACCCCTAACATGATGCAGCCTCCACCATACCCCTAACATGATGCAGCCTCCACCATACCCCTAACATGATGCAGCCTCCACCATACCCCTAACATGATGCAGCCTCCACCATACCCCTAACATGATGCAGCCTCCACCATACCCCTAACATGATGCAGCCTCCACCATACCCCTAACATGATGTAGCCTCCACCATACCCCTAACATGATGTAGCCTCCACCATACCCATAACATGATGCAGCCTCCACCATACCCCTAACATGATGCAGCCTCCACCATACCCCTAACATGATGCAGCCTCCACCATACCATAACATGATGCAGCCTCCACCATACCCCTAACATGATGCAGCCTCCACCATACCCCTAACATGATGCAGCCTCCACCATACCCCTAACATGATGCAGCCTCCACCATACCCCTAACATGATGCAGCCTCCACCATACCCATAACATGATGCAGCCTCCACCATACCCATAACATGATGCAGCCTCCACCATAACATAACATGATGCAGCCACCACCATACCCATAACATGATGCAGCCTCCACCATACCCATAACATGATGCAGCCTCCACCATACCATAACATGATGCAGCCTCCACCATACCCATAACATGATGCAGCCTCCACCATACCCATAACATGATGCAGCCTCCACCATACCCATAACTACACACAGAGTGAGTCATGCAACGTGTTATGTGACTTTTTACTCCTGAACTTATTTAGGCTTGCCATAACAGAGGTTAAATACTTAGTGACTCAAGACATTATCTTTTCATTTTTTATTAATTTCTAAAAACATACTTCCACTTTGACATTATAGAGTATTGTGTTTAGGCCAGTAACCAAAGAAACCCAATGTAATCCATGTTGAATTCAGGCTGTAACACAACATGTGGAAAAGTGAAGGGGTGTGAATACTTTCTGAAGACTCATCTTTTTCAAGTAGGAGTCTGTGATCCCTGTGATAATTGAACCCACAATGGTTCATGTGTCGTTAGTGCCGTGTTCTTATCCAACATGTAATGAGCAGTGTTCTGCTTTGTGCTCTGATTCCTTGTTGGTCTTTCCTGTTTCCCCTCTGGGTCTAGAATCCACCCAGTCAGTGATGCACCAGCTGCTCCAGAACCTGCCCCCGTTGCCCACCAGTGAGATCACGGACCCCCATGATGACGTCACTCTGCCCCGCCTCATAGAGGTGCTGGAGAAGAGACACAAGATCAGGCAGATGATGACCCAGGAGTACAACAGGGCTGGTAAGATGGTGACCCAGGAGTACAACAGGGCTGGTAAGATGGTGACCCAGGAGTACAACAGGGCTGGTAAGATGGTGACCCAGGAGTACAACAGGGCTGGTAAGATGGTGACCCAGGAGTACAACAGGGCTGGTAAGATGGTGACCCAGGAGTACAACAGGGCTGGTAAGATGGTGACCCAGGAGTACAACAGGGCTGGTAAGATGGTGACCCAGGAGTACAACAGGGCTGGTGAGATATGGTGGCTTTGTGCCTTCATCACATATTTAATGTATGGTCAACCACTGATGCTTATAACAAGGCTGGTGAGATCTAAGATGGTCGCTTGGTTCCTTTATCACCAACCCTGTTCCTGGAGCGTTACCGTTATCACCATCGCCCACTAATTAAGTTGTCCTTCTTGCAGATTAAGTGTTAGAGCTAGTAATGTATCAATATTTAACAATTCATGGCCAATGACTAGACAGCATGTATGGATAGCTGATCTAACGATCCGACCATGCAGTACGGATAGCTGATCTAACGATCCGACCATGCAGTACGGGTAGCTGAGCCGACCATGCAGTACGGGTAGCTGAGCCGACCATGCAGTACGGGTAGCTGAGCCGACCATGCAGTACGGGTAGCTGAGCCGACCATGCAGTACGGGTAGCTGAGCCGACCATGCAGTACGGGTAGCTGATCTAATTGCCTTGTGATGGAAATACGAACTTTACCCTCTTAGATCTATAAATTACCATATAAACATGTTGTTCCAGGCAAAACTACCAGAACTGTTGCTGATGGTGATCCTGAACAATCAAAATCCAATCTAATGTAATCCCTGAACGAGTACATGCTACCTGATGGGACTTTGATCAATGCAAAAAATCTCCAATCTAAATGCCGCGTTATGTTTGTGAAGAATATTTGGACATATAAAGTTTATATGTGGAAACTATTTATAAGATGCATAATTTGTTTTTCCGAACTCCACTCGCACTAAGGGGCTTGCGCTGCTTGTGCTAGCACATGCGCAGATCAAATGCACTGCTTTAACCCTGATTTAAGGTGTTTACATATCAGAATAATTAGAACGTTTTCTCAGAAAACCATGCGTTTTTATCCCTGCCCTTTCGTTCCCCATCTAGCCAACATGTTGAAGTTGATGCTCCAGGAACTGGACAGTAGCCTGGTCTCCAAGGAGAACTTCATCCAGGACCAGAGAGGTCAACTAGGGGAGAAGGACAAGACCCTCCATACCCAGAAGACTGAGATAGACCGTCTGGAGAAGAAGTCGAAGATGCTGGAGTACAAGGTAAACACAATGAGAGTACGTTATATACTTCACTGCTGGCCTACACCATTCACTACAAGGTATGATAAAGAGAACAAAGTCAGGTAGGTGACAGATGGACAGCCGTATTTAGTGTACCATAGGACCAAAAAAGAAATCTTGGTAGACCGAAAGTTGCCTGATCTTTGGACCAATTGGTTGATCGAACATTTTAAATGTGGGTTTTTCCATATGTGTTTTAACAAAATTAACTATATATGCATTGAGCTTGTCTGGAGCTTAAAGTGCACTTTTTGATAATACGACACAAATGACTCAAGAGGGAGCCAGAAATGTAAGATAATCAAAAAAAAAAATGTAACTGACCCAACCATCCTCCTCCCGCTCCTAACTGACCCAACCATCCTCCTCCCGCTCCTAACTGACCCAACCATCCTGCTACTAACTGACCCAACTGTCCTCCTCCTGCTCCTAACTGATCCAACCATCCTCCTCCCGCTCCTAACTGACCCAACCATCTTCCTCCCGCTCCTAACTGACCCAACCATCCTGCTACTAACTGACCCAACTGTCCTCCTCCTGCTCCTAACTGATCCAACCATCCTCCTCCCGCTCCTAACTGACCCAACCATCTTCCTCCCGCTCCTAACTGACCCAACCATCCTGCTACTAACTGACCCAACTGTCCTCCTCCTGCTCCTAACTGATCCAACTGTCCTCATCCTGCTCCTAACTGATCCAACCATCTTCCTCCCGCTCCTAACTGACCCAACCATCCTCCTCCCGCTACTAACTGACCCAACTGTCCTCCTCCTGCTCCTAACTGATCCAACCATCCTCCTCCCGCTCCTAACTGACCCAACCATCTTCCTCCCGCTCCTAACTGACCCAACCATCCTGCTACTAACTGACCCAACCATCCTCCTCCCGCTACTAACTGATCCAACCATCTTCCTCCCGCTCCTAACTGACCCAACCATCCTCCTCCCGCTCCTAACTGACCCAACCATCCTCCTCCCGCTCCTAACTGACCCAACCATCCTCCTCCCGCTCCTAACTGAAACAGGCTGTCATGGCTTACCATTTAAGTGTTCCTAATCACTCAGGTAAACTTAAAGCTTAGCTTAAAGTGCACTTTTTGATAATACGACACAAATGACTCAAGAGGGAGCCAGAAATGTAAGATAATCAAAAAAAAAAATGTAACTGACCCAACCATCCTCCTCCCGCTCCTAACTGACCCAACCATCCTCCTCCCGCTCCTAACTGACCCAACCATCCTCCTCCCGCTCCTAACTGACCCAACCATCCTCCTCCCGCTCCTAACTGACCCAACCATCCTGCTACTAACTGACCCAACTGTCCTCCTCCTGCTCCTAACTGATCCAACCATCCTCCTCCCGCTCCTAACTGACCCAACCATCTTCCTCCCGCTCCTAACTGACCCAACCATCCTGCTACTAACTGACCCAACTGTCCTCCTCCTGCTCCTAACTGATCCAACTGTCCTCCTCCTGCTCCTAACTGATCCAACCATCTTCCTCCCGCTCCTAACTGACCCAACCATCCTCCTCCCGCTACTAACTGACCCAACTGTCCTCCTCCCGCTCCTAACTGATCCAACCATCCTCCTCCCGCTCCTAACTGACCCAACCATCTTCCTCCCGCTCCTAACTGACCCAACCATCCTGCTACTAACTGACCCAACCATCCTCCTCCCGCTCCTAACTGACCCAACCATCTTCCTCCCACTCCTAACTGACCCAACCATCTTCCTCCCGCTCCTAACTGACCCAACCATCCTCCTCCCGCTCCTAACTGACCCAACCATCCTCCTCCCGCTCCTAACTGACCCAACCATCCTCCTCCCGCTCCTAACTGACCCAACCATCCTGCTACTAACTGACCCAACTGTCCTCCTCCTGCTCCTAACTGATCCAACCATCCTCCTCCCGCTCCTAACTGACCCAACCATCTTCCTCCCGCTCCTAACTGACCCAACCATCCTGCTACTAACTGACCCAACCATCCTCCTCCTGCTCCTAACTGACCCAACTGTCCTCCTCCTGCTCCTAACTGATCCAACTGTCCTCCTCCTGCTCCTAACTGACCCAACCATCCTCCTCCCGCTACTAACTGATCCAACCGTCCTCCTCCCGCTCCTAACTGATCCAACCATCCTCCTCCCGCTCCTAACTGACCCAACCATCTTCCTCCCGCTCCTAACTGACCCAACCATCCTGCTACTAACTGACCCAACCATCCTCCTCCCGCTCCTAACTGACCCAACCATCTTCCTCCCGCTCCTAACTGACCCAACCATCCTCCTCCCGCTCCTAACTGACCCAACCATCCTCCTCCCGCTCCTAACTGACCCAACCATCCTCCTCCCGCTCCTAACTGACCCAACCATCCTCCTCCCGCTCCTAACTGACCCAACCATCCTCCTCCCGCTCCTAACTGACCCAACCATCCTGCTACTAACTGACCCAACTGTCCTCCTCCTGCTCCTAACTGATCCAACCGTCCTCCTCCCGCTCCTAACTGACCCAACCATCTTCCTCCCGCTCCTAACTGACCCAACCATCCTGCTACTAACTGACCCAACTGTCCTCCTCCTGCTCCTAACTGATCCAACTGTCCTCCTCCCGCTCCTAACTGATCCAACCATCTTCCTCCCGCTCCTAACTGACCCAACCATCCTCCTCCCGCTACTAACTGACCCAACTGTCCTCCTCCCGCTCCTAACTGATCCAACCATCCTCCTCCCGCTCCTAACTGACCCAACCATCTTCCTCCCGCTCCTAACTGACCCAACCATCCTGCTACTAACTGACCCAACCATCCTCCTCCCGCTCCTAACTGACCCAACCATCTTCCTCCCGCTCCTAACTGACCCAACCATCCTCCTCCCGCTCCTAACTGACCCAACCATCCTCCTCCCGCTCCTAACTGACCCAACCATCCTCCTCCCGCTCCTAACTGAAACAGGCTGTCATGGCTTACCATTTAAGTGTTCCTAATCACTCAGGTAAACTTAACGTTAAACATGAATGCGAATATACATTTTATTTTCACAGCCCGTTTTTCTCATATTTACTAAGGGTGCCAATAGATAGATAGATAGATAGATAGATAGATAGATAGGTACTTTATTGATCCCCCGGGGGGGCACTGTACAGACCTACTGCTATCCTTAATATCAGTGGAGGGCACTGTACAGACCTACTGCTATCCTTAATATCAGTGGAGGGCACTGTACAGACCTACTGCTATCCTTAATATCAGTGGAGGGCACTGTACAGACCTACTGCTATCCTTAATATCAGTGGAGGGCACTGTACAGACCTACTGCTATCCTTAATATCAGTGGAGGGCACTGTACAGACCTACTGCTATCCTTAATTCGGTTACTCAACATTGACAGAACTCCAAACTAAAGACTTTGACTAAATTGACAAAAGGTATAAATGGAATGAAATAAACTACAAGGTGTTTCTCAGAAGTGTAGCTGAGGTTCTGCAAACAACGTGTCCATTCCCACAATGACAGGAAGACTGGAATAATAATATGGAATGCATTAACAGAAATTAGCGTAACAAACATTGTAGATGATAAATGATGGTAATTAACAGTGGATGTACTACTGGTGATGTAATGGTGAAGTGACAGACACTAAGTCTATCTACCAGTCGGCTCAATGGGTGCAGCTCTAGTGTACCAGTCAGGTAGGGTGCAGCTCTAGTGTACCAGTCAGGTAGGGTGCAGCTCTAGTGTACCAGTCAGGTAGGGTGCAGCTCTAGTGTACCAGTCAGGTAGGGTGCAGCTCTAGTGTACCAGTCAGGTAGGGTGCAGCTCTAGTGTACCAGTCAGGTAGGGTGCAGCTCTAGTGTACCAGTCAGGTAGGGTGCAGCTCTAGTGTACCAGTCAGGTAGGGTGCAGCTCTAGTGTACCAGTCAGGTAGGGTGCAGCTCTAGTGTACCAGTCAGGTAGGGTGCAGCTCTAGTGTACCAGTCAGGTAGGGTGCAGCTCTAGTGTACCAGTCAGGTAGGGTGCAGCTCTAGTGTACCAGTCAGGTAGGGTGCAGCTCTAGTGTACCAGTCAGGTAGGGTGCAGCTCTAGTGTACCAGTCAGGTAGGGTGCAGCTCTAGTGTACCAGTCAGGTAGGGTGCAGCTCTAGTGTACCAGTCAGGTAGGGTGCAGCTCTAGTGTACCAGTCAGGTAGGGTGCAGCTCTAGTGTACCAGTCAGGTAGGGTGCAGCTCTAGTGTACCAGTCAGGTAGGGTGCAGCTCTAGTGTACCAGTCAGGTAGGGTGCAGCTCTAGGGTACCAGTCAGGTAGGGTGCAGCTCTAGGGTACCAGTCAGGTAGGGTGCAGCTCTAGGGTACCAGTCAGGTAGGGTGCAGCTCTAGGGTACCAGTCAGGTAGGGTGCAGCTCTAGGGTACCAGTCAGGTAGGATGCAGCTCTAGTGTACCAGTCAGGTAGGGTGCAGCTCTAGTGTACCAGTCAGGTAGGGTGCAGCTCTAGGGTACCAGTCAGGTAGGGTGCAGCTCTAGTGTACCAGTCAGGTAGGGTGCAGCTCTAGTGTACCAGTCAGGTAGGGTGCAGCTCTAGTGTACCAGTCAGGTAGGTTTGGTATTTCTTGGACTGTAGAGCCATCAGTCACTTTAACATCACTGTCTCTTGCTGCATCAGATTGACATCCTGCAGAAGACCACCACCATCTATGAGGATGACAAGCGTACGTTGCAGCAGGAGCTGGAGAGCAGAGAGCAGCGTCTACAGAGAGAGCAGTCGGAGAAGAGACGCATGGAGCAGCGAATGCAGGGCGTGGTCCAGGACACCAAGCACAAGTGGGAGAAGGAGTGTGTGAGTAGACTAGAGAAGGATGATCTCTCTCTGTGCTGCAGGAGGATGATCTCTCTCTGTGCTGCAGGAGGATGATCTCTCTCTGTGCTGCAGGAGGATGATCTCTCGCTCTCTGTGCTGCAGGAGGATGATCTCTAGCTCTCTGTGCTGCAGGAGGAGGATCTCTCGCTCTCTGCGCTGCAGGATAATATTTAGTAGTATTAGTGTGTTGACCCTGGCTGGTCCTGTTTGTGTTTCCAGGAGCGTCGTGTGTGTGCCAAGCAGCTGGAGATGCAGAACAAGCTGTGGGTGAAAGATGAGAAACTGAAACAGCTGAAGGCCATCGTGACAGAGAGCAAGACCCCCTCAGACCAGCGCCCCTCCCGGGAGAGGGACCGTGCCCCCGCCAAAAGATCGGCCTCGCCATCGCCCGTTCCTGTACGTTACTACGACACGCGCTTCTAGAGCACTGACTCATCCAGCTAATATACCCTACTAACGGTTTTTCCTTGTAGAGCACGAGATCTTCAGTTTATTGGCAATTTCTCGCACAGAATAGCCTTAATTTCTCAGAACAAGAATAGACTGACGAGTTTCAGAAGAAAGTTATTTGTTTCTGGCCATTTTGAGCCTGAAATCAAACCCACAAATGCTGATGCTCCAGATACTCAACTAGTCTAAAGAAGGCCAGTTTTATTGCTTCTTTAATCAGCACAACAGTTTTCAGCTGTGCTAACATAATTACAAAAGGGTTTTCTAATGATCAATTAGCATTTTAAAATGATAAACTTGGATTAGCTAACACAACGTGCCATTGGAACACAGGAGTGATGGTTGCTGATAATGGGCCTCTGTACGCCTATGTAGATATTCTATTAAAAACAGCAGTTTCCAGCTACAATAGTCATTTACAACATTAACAATGTCTACACTGTATTTCTGATCAATTTCATGTTATTTTAACGGACAACATTTTTTTGAACTGTAATGTATGCATGTTAGTGTGTGCAGCCAGCCATGTATGTATCCTAACTAGCTGGCTGGGTTTATCTGCACCACCATCAGACTGTGTACTCTGTTCTGCAGCCGGTCCCCTCCAGGTCCAGCCAGGCCCTAGACCCGGTGTACGCCCCACCCTATCCCCAGCAGATCAGGCAGTGGCCAGGTTCAGGCTCCCACCCCACCTCCCCTCTTCAGAGCGCTAGCACCGGCACCAGTTCTCTTTCTGTAACCTCCTGCATCTCAGAGTGGGAGCAGAGAGTCCCTCAGGACAGACAGACTTGCGCTATGCAGGCACAGTACCAGTCCCCTAACATTAGAACCCCAGCTCAGTCCCACGGTCTACCCAGCAGCCTTAGCAGGAGGAGAGGCAGGTGTTGGGAGAGGGCCAGAGGAAGAGAGGAAGAGCGAGAGGTTCCTGACCAGGCCTGTGATTTAGAGGAGCAGCAGGGAGGAGCTTACAGGGTCAGTGAGTCTCAACATATTAAGGTGGTAAGGTCAGTGGTAGGGTTTTCAAAGCTGCAGTCAAAGTAGATTACACTGACCATTCAGTTTGTGGGGTAATGCTGCCTCTATAGAGCTGCTACATGTTCTTGTTTGCATTGATTTCCTAACATCCTCTAAACCACCAACATGTCCACTGCAAACCATGAATCAGATGTTGCTTCGTTTGGTTGGCTAGATTTCACCTCCTGTAGAGTTGATGCTTTTTTTTAGTGTCCCTAACTCCAGCAGTGGTTTCACATGATTCTCTGTCGCTGACTTTCCCTCTGCTTCACTTCCGTCGACGACTAGACCTGTCCCCCGGTGCGTGCGGTCCACAGGCGCTCCCACTCTGCGGGTGGGGAGAGGTGGGTGGACCACAAGCCATCGTCAAACGTGGAGCTGGACACGGTGATGCAGCCCGTCCTGGGATCCAACTCCATCAAGGTCTCGGCCCCCAGCGAGAAGGCCCTGGCCAAGTGTGACAAGTACATGCTCACTCACCAAGACGTGGCCTCTGATGGAGAGATACAGACCAAACTCATTAAGGTTGGTATTATTTGAGACTGCGTTTAACGGTCCTCTGTGTCTGCTTGTTATAGTGTATTGGAAGAGAAGGTCAGAGGTCAGGGACCTCGGATGGCTGAGAATAATATAAGAGTAGTCCAATCAATTCAAATCAAATGTTATTTGTCACGTGCTTGATAAACAACAGGTGTAGATTAACAGTGAAATGTGAAATAATAACACAAGGACTAACGATAACACGGGGTACCAGTACTGAGTGGATCTGCAGGGAGTACCAGGTAATAACATGGTTATATACAGGGAGTACCAGGTAATAACGTGGCTCTATACAGGGAGTACCAGGTAATAACGTGGCTCTATACAGGGAGTACCAGGTAATAACGTGGCTCTATACAGGGAGTACCAGGTAATAACGTGGCTCTATACAGGGAGTACCAGGTAATAACATGGTTATATACAGGGAGTACCAGGTAATAACATGGTTATATACAGGGAGTACCAGGTAATAACGTGGTTATATACAGGGAGTACCAGGTAATAACATGGTTATATACAGGGAGTACCAGGTAATAACATGGTTATATACAGGGAGTACCAGGTAATAACATGGTTATATACAGGGAGTACCAGGTAATAACATGGTTATATACAGGGAGTACCAGGTAATAACATGGCTATATACAGGGAGTACCAGGTAATAACATGGCTATATACAGGAAGTACCAGGTAATAACATGGTTATATACAGGGAGTACCAGGTAATAACGTGGTTATATACAGGGAGTACCAGGTAATAACGTGGCTATATACAGGAAGTACCAGGTAATAACGTGGTTATATACAGGGAGTACCAGGTAATAACGTGGTTATATACAGGGAGTACAGGTAATAACGTGGTTATATACAGGGAGTACCAGGTAATAACGTGGTTATATACAGGGAGTACCAGGTAATAACGTGGTTATATACAGGGAGTACCAGGTAATAACGTGGTTATATACAGGGAGTACCAGGTAATAACGTGGTTATATACAGGGAGTACCAGGTAATAACGTGGTTATATACAGGGAGTACCAGGTAATAACGTGGTTATATACAGGGAGTACCAGGTAATAACGTGGTTATATACAGGGAGTACCAGGTAATAACGTGGTTATATACAGGGAGTACCAGGTAATAACGTGGTTATATACAGGGAGTACCAGGTAATAACGTGGTTATATACAGGGAGTACCAGGTAATAACGTGGTTATATACAGGGAGTACCAGGTAATAACGTGGTTATATACAGGGAGTACCAGGTAATAACGTGGCTATATACAGGGAGTACCAGGTCTGAGTGGATGTACAGGGGTATGTGTGTGTATAGGTAGTGATAAAGTCACTAGTCAACAGGATAGATGAAGTAACAGCAGCGTATGTGGAGAGTCTAAATGTTGTCACCATGGCCTTCAGGTTAAACAATAGCTGCCCAGACTAGCTATTTAGTCTTATAGCTTGGTGGTAGAAGCTGTTACGGGTCCTGTTGGTTCCGACCTTGAAGCTCTTGACCTGCTACACTACAGCCCCCTTGATGTGGATGGGGGCGTGCTCTGCCCTCAGTTTCCTGTAGTCCACGATCAGCTCCTTTGTCTTGCTGACATTGAGGGAGAGGTTGTTGTCCTGGCACCACACTGCCGGGTGTCTGACCTCCTCCCTATAGGCTGTCTCATCGTCGATCAGATCTGCCGTGTCGTCAGAACTTAATGATGGTGTTTGAGTCGTACACGGCCACGCAGTCGTGTTTGAACAGGAGGAGACCAAGCACGCACCCGAGTGGGTCCTGTGTTGAGGGTCACCTGGGGCGGCCCGTCAGGAAGTCCAGGATCCAGTTGCAGAGGGAGGTGTTCAGTCCCAGGGTCCTTAGCTTAGTGATGAGCTTTGAGGACACTATGGTGTTGAACGCTGAGCTGTAGTCAATGAACAGCATTCTCACGTAGGTGTTCCTTTTGTCCAGGTGGGAAAGGGCAGTGTGGAGCGCAATAGAGATTGCATCATCTGTGGCTCTGTTCAAGCGGTATATTAATTGGATTGGGCCCAGGATATCGGATGATGGTTTTGATGTGAGCCATGTCAGCCTTTCAAAGCATTTCATGGCTACAGATGTGAGTCTTACGGTCGGTAGTCATTTAGCCAAGTTAGCTTGGCGTTCTTGGGCACAGGGACCACGGTGGTCTGCTTGAAACATGTAGGTATTACAGCCTGTGTCAGGGACATGTTGACAGTGTCAGGGACATGTTGACAGTGTCAGGGACATGTTGACAGTGTCAGGGACATGTTGACAGTGTCAGGGACATGTTGACAATGTCAGTGAAGACACTTGCCAGTTGGTCAGCGCATGCTCTGAGTACACGTTTGGCCCCGCGGCCTTTTGAATGTTCACCTGTTTTAAGGTCTTACATCGGCTACGGAGAGCGAGATCAGTCGTTCTGAACAGCTGCTGCTCTCATGCATGGTACGGTGTTGCTTGCCTCGAAGTGAGCTTAGAAGGAATATAGATCGTCTGGTAGTCTCGCATCACTGGGCAGCTTGTGGCTGTGCTTCCCTTTGTAATCCGTGATAGTTTGCAAACCCTGCCACATCCGACGCGCATCATAGCTGGTGTAGTAGGATTCGATCTTAGTCCTGTGTTGATATTTTGACTGTTTGATGTGTTGTCTGTGATAGCAGGATGTGATAGGCGTCCGGATTAGTGTCCCGCTCCTTGACATCGGCAGGTGTAGCCTTTAGCTCAGTGCGGATGTTGCCTGTCATCATGACTTCTACTAACTTGCTGCTTCTACTACTATTAATGTACTACTACTATTAATGTACTACTACTATTAATGTACTACTACTATTAATGTACTACTACTATTAATGTACTACTACTATTAATGTACTACTACTATTAACGTAATACTATTAACGTACTACTACTATTAACGTACTACTACTATTAACGTACTACTACTATTAACGTACTACTACTATTAAGCTGCTACTACTACTATTAAGCTGCTACTACTACTATTAAGCTGCTACTACTACTATTAAGCTGCTACTACTACTATTAACGTACTACTACTACTATTAACGTACTACTACTATTAAGCTACTACTATTAAGCTACTACTATTAAGCTGCTACTACTACTATTAAGCTGCTACTACTATTATTAAGCTGCTACTACTATTATTAAGCTGCTACTACTATTATTAAGCTGCTACTACTACTATTAACCTACTACTATTATTAACCTACTACTATTATTAACCTACTACTATTAACCTACTACTACTATTAACCTACTACTACTATTAACCTACTACTACTATTAATGTACTACTACTATTAATGTACTACTACTATTAACGTACTACTGCTATTAACGTACTACTGCTATTAACGTACTACTACTATTAACGTACTACTACTACTATTAACGTACTACTACTACTATTAACGTACTACTACTACTATTAACGTACTACTACTACTATTAACGTACTACTACTACTATTAACGTACTACTACTACTATTAACGTACTACTGCTATTAACGTACTACTACTATTAACGTACTACTACTACTATTAATGTACTACTACTATTAATGTACTACTACTATTAATGTACTACTACTACTATTAACGTACTACTACTATTAACGTACTACTACTATTAACGTACTACTACTAACTTCCGACTAGGACGAAGGGATGCCGAGGCAGAATAGGTCAGGGGCCCCTAAAGGCGGCAGCTATCCATCTCTCATGCCTGTGTTCCTGCTGTCTGTGTTCCCGTGTGGCTCAGTTGGTAGAGCTTGGCACTTGCAACATCAGGATTGTGGCTTCTATTCCCACGGGTGACCAGTTTGAAATATTTATGCTCTCACTACTGTAAGTCACTCTGGATAAGAGTGTCTGCTAAATGACTAAGATGTAAGTGTATTCTTATGCCTGTATTGTGAACTTTTAGGGTGAAGTGTTTAAGACCAGAGGTGGAGGACAGGCGGTTCAGTTCACTGATATAGAAACTCTGAGACAGGAGTTGCCCACTGGACCAAGGTAGGTGTCCTGTCTACTGTGAATTTGTTTTTTTGTTTTTACTGCTGCTGCTGCTAACGTGCTGCTGCTGCTGCTGCTGCTGCTGCTAACGTGCTGCTGCTGCTGCTAACGTGCTGCTGCTGCTGCTAACGTGCTGCTGCTGCTGCTAACGTGCTGCTGCTGCTGCTAACGTGCTGCTGCTGCTGCTGCTAACGTGCTGCTGCTGCTGCTAACGTGCTGCTGCTGCTGCTAACGTGCTGCTGCTAACGTGCTGCTGCTAACGTGCTGCTGCTAACGTGCTGCTGCTGCTGCTAACGTGCTGCTGCTGCTGCTAACGTGCTGCTGCTGCTAACGTGCTGCTGCTGCTGCTAACGTGCTGCTGCTGCTGCTAACGTAGCGCTCCAAGACAGGATTGTGTCGAGGCACAGATCTGGAGAAGGGAACCAAGAAAGGTCTGCAGCGTTGACGGTCCCGAAGAACACAGTGGTCTCCATCATTCTTAGATGGAAGAAGTTTGGAACCACCAAGACTTCCTAGAGCTGGCAGCCCAGGCCAAACTGAGGTTGATCAGGGAGGTGACCAAGAACCCTATGGTCACTCGTGACAGAGCTCCAGAGTTCCTCTGCGGAGATTGGAGAACCTTCCAGAAGGACAACCATCTCTGCGGCACTCCACCAATCAGGCCTTTATGCTAGTGGCCAGACGGAAGCCACTCCTCAGTAAAAGGCGCCTAAAGACTCTCAGACCATGAGAAATAAGATTCTCTGGTCTGATGAAACCAAGATTGAACTCTTTGACCTGAATGCCAGGAGTCACATCTGGAGGAAACCTGGCACCATCCCTACGGTGAAACATGGTGGTGGCAGCATCATGCTGTGGGGATGTTTTTCAACGGCAGGGACTGGGAGACTAGTCAGGATTGAAGCAAAGATGAATGGAGCAAAGTACAGAGATATCCTTGATGAAAACCTGCTCTAGAGCGCTCAGACTGGGGCGAAGGTTCAACTCCCAACAGGACAATGACCCTAAGCACACAACCAAGACAACGCAGGAGTGGCTTCGTGACAAGTCTCTGAATGTCCTTGAGTTGCCCAGCCAGAGCCCGGACTTGAACCCATCTAACATCTGTGGAGAGACCTGAAAATAGCTGTCCAGCAACGCTCCCCATCCAACCTGACAGCTTGAGAGGATCTGCAGAGAAGAATGGGAGAAACTCCCCAAATACAGGTGTACCAAGCTTGTAGCGTCATACCCAAGACTCAAGGCTGTAATCGCTGTCAAAGGTGCTTCAACAAAGTACTGAGTAAAGGGTCTGAACACTTATGTAAATGTGATATTTCCGTTTTTTTATTTTTTATAAATGTGCAGAAATGTCTAAACTAGTTTTGGATTTGTCATTATGGGATATTGTGTGGAGATTGAGGAAACTGTTTTAATCAATTTTAGAATAAGGCTGTAATGTAACAAAAATGTGGAAAAAGTCAAGGGGTCTGAATACTTTCCGAATGCATTGTACATGCATCGAGACTGAGACAGGAGCTCACCACTGGACCTACGTAGGTGTCCACTCACTGTGCTAAATACTAAACCTCTGTTTCTGTATAGGAAATGTGCTTGTTGACTGTGCATGAATGTGTGAATGTATCAGTTTGAGCAAGGCAACAACGTGCAAATGGATCATCTTGATCCCATAATGATAGTTTAGTGATGCAACGATAAGGTGAACATCAGTGATTCTGTCTCATGTAGTTGATTTCAGACCCTTACTGTGTTCCTCCATTCAGCCGTAAGAGGAGGTCGTCAGAGGGCAACACTGCCCAGGGGGTTGACAGTCTGGAGGGAGACTGGACAGATGTGGAGACCAGGGTAAGAGACAGGATTCACTATTGTACTGTTTAGTCTGGTCTCAGGTCGGTTTCTGCGGTCTTGCCAACTCCTAGCTTTACCAAATCATAACAAGCCTACTGAAATTCCTGCACTGGTCTGGAACCTGAATCATTATGTCTAGGGTCTTAGGCCTAGTTAACTGGTCTGGAACCTGAATCATTATGTCTAGGGGTCTTAGGCCTAGTGGAGAATCACCCTAATTGGCAGCACCTGATGTGCTTTTCAACCAGGCTCAGCACCTGGACAAGGTTTCTGCTGCCCCCTGGGGGATGGAGTGTGGAAGTGTATCCTGGCCATTTGTGCTAATACAGTACCACTATCTGCTACATAGCACTATATTCATAGTCACGCATTGACCTGTGACTGACCATAGGACAATGACCTGACCGTTCAGTTTGGTCACTGAATGATTGGATGAGCATGAAAAGGGTTGTAAACCGTATGCCATGGCTGTCTGTCACCAGATCAGGGTTGTAAACCGTATGCCATGGCTGTCTGTCACCAGATGCTGTCTGTCACCAGATCAGGGTTGTAAACCGTATGCCATGGCTGTCTGTCACCAGATCAGGGTTGTAAACCGTATGCCATGGCTGTCTGTCACCAGATCAGGGTTGTAAACCGTATGCCATGGCTGTCTGTCACCAGATCAGGGTTGTAAACCGTATGCCATGGCTGTCTGTCACCAGATCAGGGTTGTAAACAAACCATATGCATTGAAGCTGTTCTGGCTTGGTGGCTCAACATCCTATTAAGACACTATGTTGATGTTGGGCCAGTTATTGTGGCAGCTTCCACATTGTGTGTGTTCTGTGTTCCATGGCTATAGAGATGAAGGCTGGGTCTAACCTGTGTTCTATGGCTGTAGAGATGGGGGCTGGTTCTAACCTGTGTTCCAGTGTTCTATGGCTGTAGAGATGAGGGCTGGTTCTAACCTGTGTTCTATGGCTGTAGAGATGGGGGCTGGGTCTAACCTGTGTTCTATGGCTGTAGAGATGAGGGCTGGGTCTAACCTGTGTTCCAGTGTTCTATGGCTGTAGAGATGAGGGCTGGTTCTAACCTGTGTTCTATGGCTGTAGAGATGGGGGCTGGTTCTAACCTGTGTTCCAGTGTTCTATGGCTGTAGAGATGAGGGCTGGGTCTAACCTGTGTTCCAGTGTTCTATGGCTGTAGAGATGGGGGCTGGGTCTAACCTGTGTTCCTGTGTTCTATGACTGTAGAGATGAGGGCTGGTTCTAACCTGTGTTCTATGGCTGTAGAGATGGGGGCTGGGTCTAACCTGTGTTCTATGGCTGTAGAGATGAGGGCTGGGGTCTAACCTGTGTTCCAGTGTTCTATGGCTGTAGAGATGAGGGCTGGTTCTAACCTGTGTTCCAGTGTTCTATGGCTGTAGAGATGAGGGCTGGTTCTAACCTGTGTTCCCGTGTTCTATGGCTGTAGAGATGAGGGCTGGTTCTAACCTGTGTTCTGTGTTCCAGTGTTCTATGGCTGTAGAGATGAGGGCTGGTTCTAACCTGGGTCCAGGCTACCAGCACCATGGATATCAGAAGTAAGGGTCATTTCTTCCATAGGTTTTATTGGATAAAATGCGCATGTATAATCCCTTCAAAAGTGTCCGCATTAATATACACGGAGTGAACAAAACATTAGGAACACCTGCTCTTTCTGACAGACTGACCAGGTGAATCCAGGTAAAAGATATGATCCCTTATTGAGGTCACTTGTTAAATCTACTTCAATCAGTGTAGATGAAGGGGAGGAGTCAGGTTAAAGAAGGCATTTTAATCCTTGAGACAATTAGTTTTTTATTTAGTCAACTCAATAAGAAGATGGGCCTAATGTTGACTGTCCTCTGTATTTCTAAAGTGAGTAAATAACTATAATGTGTTTTGTGTTTTAGGCGCAGAAAACCCTGAGAGGGTCCTGTCAGGGCTGCTCCATACACCTCCCTACCTCCCTACCTCCTCACCTCCCCTCCCTACCTCCTCACCCCCACACGGCTGGTGTGCAATATCTAACACTGGAAACCTTTTTCTTTTTTCTTTTTAATCTTAATCTTTAGTAACAACTATTTAAACATTTCCTATTGCTTTTTTTATACATGAAAAACAATGTGTGTTTGTGTGTATATATGCATACTTCACCAAAGCTTATTTTATATTTTGGTGTGTCGTGTGGTCACGTATAAAGCCAGTATTAACTGAATGCATGCATCATGATTCAGCCAAAGATGGACTGCTGTGTTGATAACTGTTGACAATATAACAATAGTTAAATGTTTTCAGATGTACTTTTGTATTTTCTGTGATTTTAGGACTGTTGTATTTTGTTACCTGGCACATAGAGGCAGTCAGTGGAGAGTAGCCTGGTCCCAGATCTGTTTGTGGTGTTGCTAAATACTAGTTATTGTGCCGTGACAATGACCATAGGAGTTGTCAAGATGACATAAACTGATCTGGGACCAGGCTAATATTGGGATACATTTTGTTCAGTGAAATATCTTTTCTGTTTTTCTGTCTCTTGCTTGAAACTATTAAGTTAAAGCCTTGGTTCATGTTCAGTTTATTTTTGAATCAGCTAGTATATTATATTTACACAATTCTCTGATCGTTTTGTAAATATATTTTCTTCTGAGTTGAACTAAACTGATCTGCACAGCTTTCATTGTAACACTTGTTTAGGAATTAAATTCCTTTCAAAGCACCTTTTTTGTGTTTTTATTTTTATGATATGGAATGAGTTTTGCGACGTAAAAATCAATTAGTTATGGTGTAAAGTGATAAAACAGCTGACAAACTAAGTTAGATACTTTATTGATCCCTGAGGGGAAATATCTTCATCAAGCAGCTACAACAAAACACAGGGCAGGTGCAAAATGCCACAACGAAAGTACACAAAAGACAGATACACGGTACATGATACATAGAGCGGCAGTATGAAAAAGTATAGAAATACAAGATATCTGGAGTGCAAAAAGCTATAAAAAGACATTGCATAGTATGGGTGGTTGGCTGAATATGTACACTATACATTGGTGGATGTTGGATGGTTAACTATACTATACAGGTTGATGGCAGAGAAATACTTCAGTAGCTAAATGCACGTATGATAAGTGAGGGTAATAATAGTTTACTTAATATACAGACTGGGTAAATGAACAGGTAAGTGAACATTTTGCATGGTTAAATTAGCTGTACAGTTAGGTATACAGTTATATTTACAGATAAGTGAATACTTGCATGTTTACACAAACTGTACAGGTAAATGACAGGAAGAGATACTTTAATAGCTAAATGTGTATATGATATAATTTGGGGTAATAATAGTAATTCCCTTAAATACAGTCCTTAGTGCGCAGGGTTTAATTACAGATAACTGCACTTATTGCACATTCGATATACTAAAAGCAATGAGAAAAGGTGCAACTGACAGGATACTAATATGCATTCCTGAGTGAATGCCTACGTAAATTCAGTCCAAGAATTACTTACATTATTGCACGTGATATGATATAACAACTGTACATGAGTATGTATATACAGACCTGAATGAATAAATAGGTCCTGAGTGAATGAGTGATGACGGACCAGAGTTACTCACGGATGGATGCATAATTGTTAAACTAGGTTCTAGCACCCCAACAGTTCCAGATCTATGTTGCCGACGGCACGGCACCCCGGTGAGGCATTATATAGTCTAATAGCCGCCGGCAGGAAGGACATCCTGTAGCGCTCTCTGGTACACCGTGGTGGGATCAGTCTGTGACTGAAGGTGCTCCTCTGCATCATAACCATGGCATGCAGAGGGTGGGTGACGTTGTCCATGATGGCCAGCAGTTTGGCCAGGATCCGTCTCTCCGCCACAATTCTAACGGTGAAAAGTCTCATTTGGCTCAGTTGGTAGAGCATGGCGCTTGCAACGCCAGGGTTGTGGGTTTGATTCCCACGGGGGACCAGTACCAGTACTGTAATCCCTCTGGATAAGAGCTTTTAAGTGACTAAAATGTAAAAAGTGTCAATTACAATGAATGAACAGTAGATGGCAGAGATGAGTCATTTAGCAGACCCTCTTATCCATATCATCTACGGTGCCTCGCTCTAGGGCACAGTCAGCTCTTATCCAGATCATCTACGGTGCCTCGCTCTAGGGCACAGTCATCTCTTATCCAGATCATCTACGGTGCCTCGCTCTAGGGCACAGTCATCTCTTATCCAGATCATCTACGGTGCCTCGCTCTAGGGCACAGTCATCTCTTATCCAGATCATCTACGGTGCCTCGCTCTAGGGCACAGTCATCTCTTATCCAGATCATCTACGGTGCCTCGCTCTAGGGCACAGTCATCTCTTATCCAGATCATCTACGGTGCCTCGCTCTAGGGCACAGTCATCTCTTATCCAGATCATCTACCTTTCAATTACTGGCCCAACACTCTTAACCACTACCTGCTGCTTATAGGGTTCATACAATACAGTGCATTCAGAAAGTATTCAGACCTGTTCACTTTTTCCACATTTTGTTACGTTACAGCCTTATTCTAATATGGATTAAATGTAATTGTTTTCCTCATCAATCTACATACAATACCCCATAATGACAAAGATAAAACACGATTAGAATTTATAGCAAATGTTTTACAAATAAAAAACAGACCTTATTTACGTAAGTATTCTGTACCTTTTGTTATGAGACTCAATTGAGCTCAGGTGAATCCTGTTTTCATTGATCATCGACTTTAAAAACCAAAGTCTATCAGGATTCCAGTAAATGGTATACCCCTTGATCTTCAAGAATAGGATGTACCTCCAAGCGTTTATTCAAATCTTTGGATGCCGACAGCAGTCGCACCATTGGAAGACATAGTTTAGACTGTAGCCTACAAAAGCCTATTCCTGCTCTTTTCCCACAATCCATCAAACACGTTTGGTGTGTCATCATAGTGTCTCTGACTTGTGGTCAGACTCGCTCAGGTGGAACAAACTTTTCCACTGATTTGAATGTCATTGAGAAAACAAACATCCTTTATGAATTTTAAAGTAATCATATTGTTTTTCTAAAGTAACTGTAATCTGATTACAATATTTTAGCTGGTAATGGATTACAGTTACCGCTTTTTGTAATCCATTACTCCCCAACCCTGACCACTAATATACTACTACTATACTACTACACTACTATCCTATACTACTATACTACTACCCTATACTACTATACTACTACACTACTATACTACTACACTACTATCCTATACTACTATACTACTACCCTATACTACTATACTACTATACTACTACACTATACTACTAAACTACTAAACTACTACACTATCCTATACTACTATACTACTACACTATACTACTATACTACTACACTATACTACTAAACTACTACACTACTATCCTATACTACTATACTACTACCCTATACTACTATACTACTACACTACTATACTACACTACTATACTACTAAACTACTACACTACTATCCTATACTACTATACTACTATACTACTACACTACTATACTACTATCCTATACTACTATACTACTACACTAATATACTACTATACTAAACTACTAAACTACTACACTACTACACTACTACACTATACTACTAAACTACTACACTACTATCCTATACTACTATACTACTACCCTATACTACTATACTACTACCCTACACTACTATACTACTACACTATACTACTAAACTACTACACTACTAAACTACTACACTACTATCCTATACTACTATACTACTATACTACTACCCTATACTACTATACTACTACACTAATATACTACTATACTACACTACTAAACTACTACACTACTATACTACTACACTACTATCCTATACTACTATACTACTACCCTATACTACTATACTACTACACTACTACACTATACTACTAAACTACTACACTACTATCCTATACTACTATACTACTATACTACTACACTAATATACTACTACACTAATATACTACTATACTACACTAATAAACTACTACACTACTACACTACTACACTATACTACTAAACTACTACACTACTATCCTATACTACTATACTACTACCCTATACTACTATACTACTACACTACTATACTACTACACTATACTACTAAACTACTACACTACTAAACTACTATCCTATACTACTATACTACTACCCTATACTACTACACTACTATACTATACTACTATACTACTATACTACTACCCTATACTACTATACTACTACCCTATACTACTATACTATACTACTATCCTACTACACTACTACCCTATACTACTATACTACTACACTACTATACTACTAAACTACTACACTACTACCCTATACTACTATCCTATACTACTATACTACTACACTACTATACTATACTACACTACTATACTACTATCCTATACTACTATACTACTATACTACTACACTACTACCCTATACTACACTATACTACTATACTACTACACTACTACCCTATACTACTAAACTACTACACTACTACACTACTACCCTATACTACTACACTATACTACTATACTACTATACTACTACACTACTATCCTATACTACTATACTACTACACTACTATCCTATACTACTATACTACTACACTACTACCCTATACTACACTATACTACTATACTACTACACTACTACCCTATACTACTATACTACTACACTACTACCCTATACTACTATACTACTACACTACTATACTACTATACTACTACACTACTACCCTATACTACTATACTACTACACTACTACACTACTATACTACTAAACTACTACACTACTATACTACTATCCTATACTACTATACTACTACACTACTATCCTATACTACTATACTACTACACTACTATCCTATACTACTATACTACTACCCTATACTATACTACTATCCTATACTACTATACTACTATCCTATACTACTATACTACTAAACTACTACACTACTACACTACTATCCTATACTACTATACTACTACACTACTACCCTATACTACACTATACTACTATACTACTATACTACTACACTACTACCCTATACTACTATCCTATACTACTGTCCTACACTACTACACTACTACCCTATACTACACTATACTACTACACTACTATACTACTACACTACTACACTATACTACTATACTACTACACTACTACCCTATACTACTATACTACTATCCTATACTACTATCCTATACTACTATACTACTACACTACTACCCTATACTACTACTTTCGTTGTGGCATTTTGCACCTGCCCTGTGTTTTTGTTGTAGCTGCTTGATAATGAAATTTCCCCCCCGGGGGATCAATAAAGTACCTATCTATCTATCTATCTATCTATCTATCTATCTATCTATACTACTACACTACTATACTACACTACTATACTACTAAACTACTACACTACTATCCTATACTACTATACTACTACCCTATACTACACTACTATCCTATACTACTATACTACTACACTACTACCCTATACTACACTATACTACTATACTACTACACTACTACCCTATACTACTATACTATACTACTACACTACTATACTACTAAACTACTACACTACTATACTACTATACTACTACACTACTATCCTATACTACTATACTACTAAACTACTACACTACTATACTACTATCCTACACTACTACACTACTACACTACTATCCTACACTACTACAATACTACTACTATACTACTACACTATCATATTAATATACTACTACTACTACAATACTACTACTATTCTACTACACTATTATATTAATATACTACTATTCTCCAACACTATTATATTAATATACTACTACACTACTACAATACTACTACTATACTACTACACTATCATATTAATATACTACTACACTACTACTACAATACTACTACTATTCTACTACACTTATATTAATATACTACTACACTCCTACTACTACAATACTACTACTATTCTACTACACTATCATATTAATATACTACTACACTACTACACTCCTACTACTACAATACTACTACTATTCTACTACACTATCATATTAATATACTACTACACTACTACACTCCTACTACTACAATACTACTACTATTCTACTACACTATTATATTAATATACTACTATACTACTACACTACTACTATACTACTACACTTCTTTTCTACTATACTACTACATTACTATACTACTGTAGGACTACTACACTACTACATTACTATACTACTGTAGGACTACTATACTATACTACTGTAGGACTACTACACTACTACATTACTATACTACTGTAGGACTACTATACTACTACATTACTATACTACTACATTACTATACTACTGTAGGACTACTACACTACTACATTACTATACTACTGTAGGACTACTATACTACTACATTACTATACTACTGTAGGACTACTATACTACTACATTACTATACTACTGTAGGACTACTATACTACTACATTACTATACTACTGTAGGACTACTATACTACTACATTACTATACTACTACATTACTATACTACTACATTACTATACTACTGTAGGACTACTACACTACTACATTACTATACTACTACATTACTATACTACTGTAGGACTACTATACTACTACATTACTATACTACTATACTACTACATTACTATACTACTGTAGGACTACTACACTACTACATTACTATACTACTGTAGGACTACTACACTACTACATTACTATACTACTGTAGGACTACTACATTACTATACTACTGTAGGACTACTACATTACTATACTACTGTAGGACTACTATACTACTACATTAATATACTACTGTAGGACTACTACACTACTACATTACTATACTACTGTAGGACTACTACACTACTACATTACTATACTACTGTAGGACTACTACACTACTACATTACTATACTACTGTAGGACTACTATACTACTACATTACTATACTACTGTAGGACTACTATACTACTACATTACTATACTACTGTAGGACTACTATACTACTACATTACTATACTACTGTAGGACTACTACACTACTACATTACTATACTACTGTAGGACTACTATACTACTACATTACTATACTACTGTAGGACTACTACACTACTACATTACTATACTACTGTAGGACTACTACACTACTACATTACTATACTACTATACTACTACATTACTATACTACTGTAGGACTACTACACTACTACATTACTATACTACTGTAGGACTACTATACTACTACATTACTATACTACTGTAGGACTACTACACTACTACATTACTATACTACTGTAGGACTACTATACTACTACATTACTATACTACTACATTACTATACTACTGTAGGACTACTACATTACTATACTACTGTACGACTACTATACTACTACATTACTATACTACTGTAGGACTACTACACTACTACATTACTATACTACTATACTACTATACTACTACATTACTATACTACTGTAGGACTACTATACTACTACATTACTATACTACTGTAGGACTAATATACTTCTACATTACTATACTACTGTAGGACTACTATACTACTACATTACTATACTACTATACTACTACATTACTATACTACTGTAGGACTACTATACTACTACATTACTATACTACTATACTACTACATTACTATACTACTGTAGGACTACTACATTACTATACTACTGTACGACTACTATACTACTACATTACTATACTACTGTAGGATTACTATACTACTACATTACTATACTACTGTAGGACTACTATACTACTACATTACTATACTACTGTAGGACTACTATACTACTATACTGTCACAGTGAACAGCAAGACCTGCCAGTGGCACAGAATGGATGAATAGAAAATACTGAATGTTTTAGCTAAATGTTTTTAATCATTTTCCTCCTCCTCCAGTGGAATATCCCAGCTGTGACTCACTGCTCTCACATTACTGTTTGGTAGTTTACTTTTCGCTGTTGCCGCGACTACAGCCATTTCTGGTCTAACTAAAGAATGCACCACAGAGGAAGTGAGAGTGAGAGAGTGAGAGAGAGATCAGCCAAATAATGTTTCAGCCTCACTGAGTTGGACTTTTCTGTGCTGCTTGAAGTTATCTGCTGTGGAGGGAGCTGAGAGAGTTTCATGTTATCTGTAACTAAGGAATCTGTTAGGGACCCACCCTGGTGTTATCACTGACCCTGTTGTACAGGTCATAGTCAATGATTGCTTTCGCAATGTATCCTAATAGTACCCTCCTAGTAGACTGTTACACACTGTGGTACAATGTATCCTAATAGTACCCTCCTAGTAGACTGTTACACACTGTGGTACAATGTATCCTAATAGTACCCTCCTAGTAGACTGTTACACACTGTGGTACAATGTATCCTAATAGTACCCTCCTAGTAGACTGTTACACACTGTGGTACAATGTATCCTAATAGTACCCTCCTAGTAGACTGTTACACACTGTGGTACAATGTATCCTAATAGTACCCTCCTAGTACTATCAGTGACTCCGCTGTCCTGGCGTCGTGGGGGAGCTTGTTCCACCATTGTGGTTCCAGAGCAGAAAATAGCTTTGACTGGGATGAGCCCGAACTGTGCTTCCGTAGAAGTAGGGGGGCTAGCAGGCCAGAGGTGGATGAACATAGTGTCCTCGTTTGGGTGTAGGGACTGATCAGAGCCTGGAGGTAAGGAGGTGCCATGGTTTTGTAGTGGATGCGAGCTTCAACTGGAAGCCAGTGGAGTGTGCGGAGGAGCGGGGTGACATGAGAGAACTTGGGAAGGTTGAACACCAGATGGGCTGCAGAGTTCTGGATAAGTTGTAGGGTTTAATGGTGCAGGCAGGGAGCCCAGCCAACAGAGTTACAGTAATCCAGACGGGAGATGACAAGTGTCTGGATTAGGACCTGTGCCGCTTTCTGTGTAAGGTAGGGTCGTACTCTGAGAATGTTGTAGAGAATGACAGGGTGTTGTCCAGGGTCACACCAAGGTTCTTTGATATTAACAGAGAATGACAGGGTGTTGTCCAGGGTCACACCAAGGTTCTTTGATATTAACAGAATGACAGGGTGTTGTCCAGGGTCACACCAAGGTTCTTTGATATTAACAGAGAATGACAGGGTGTTGTCCAGGGTCACACCAAGGTTCTTTGATGTTAACAGAATGACAGGGTGTTGTCCAGGGTCACACCAAGGTTCTTTGATATTAACAGAGAATGACAGGGTGTTGTCCAGGGTCACACCAAGGTTCTTTGATATTAACAGAGAATGACAGGGTGTTGTCCAGGGTCACACCAAGGTTCTTTGACATTAACAGAGAATGACAGGGTGTTGTCCAGGGTCACACCAAGGTTCTTTGATATTAACAGAGAATGACAGGGTGTTGTCCAGGGTCACACCAAGGTTCTTTGATGTTAACAGAATGACAGGGTGTTGTCCAGGGTCACACCAAGGTTCTTTGATGTTAACAGAATGACAGGGTGTTGTCCAGGGTCACACCAAGGTTCTTTGATATTAACAGAGAATGACAGGGTGTTGTCCAGGGTCACACCAAGGTTCTTTGATATTAACAGAGAATGACAGGGTGTTGACCAGGGTCACACCAAGGTTCTTTGACATTAACAGAGAATGACAGGGTGTTGTCCAGGGTCACACCAAGGTTATTTGATGTTAACAGAGAATGACAGGGTGTTGTCCAGGGTCACACCAAGGTTCTTTGCACTCTGGGAGGAGGACACAATGGAGTTGTCAACCGTGACGGTGAGATCATGGAGCAGGCAGTCCTTCCCTGGGAGGAAGAGCAGCGCCGTCTTGCCAAGGTTCAGCTTGAGGTGGTGATCGGACATCCTAACTGATATGTCTGCCAGGCATGCAGAGATGCGATTCGCCACCTGGTTATCAGAAGGGGGAAAGGAGAAAATTTGTTGTGTCGTCTGCGTAGCAAAGATAGGAGAGACCATGTGAGGATATGACAGAGCCAAGTGACTTGGTGTATAGGAGAGGGCCTAGAACTGAGCCCTGGGGGACACCAGTGGTGAGAGCATGTGGTGCGGAGACAGATTCTCGCCACGACACCTGATAGGAGCAACCTGTCAGGTAGGACGCAATCCAAGAGTGTGCAGCACTGGAGATGCCCAACTCAGAGAGGGTGGAGAGGAGGATCTGATGGTTCACAGTATCAAAGGCAGCAGATAGGTCTAGAAGGATAAGAGAAGAGGAGAGAGAGTTAGATTTGGCAGTACGGAGAGCCTCCGTGATAGAGAGAAGAGCAGTCTTAGTTGAATGACCAGTCTTGAAACCTGACTGGTTAGGATCAACAGTCATTCTGAGAGAGATAGCAGGAGAGTTGGTTAGAGACGGCACGCTCAAGAGTTCTGGAGAGAAAAGAAAGAAGGAATACTGGTCTGTAGTTGGGGGATCGAGTGTAGGTTTTCTGAGGAGGGGTGCAACTCTCTCCCTCTTGAAGACTGAAGGGTCACAGCCAGCGGTCAAGGATGAGTTGATGAGCAAGGTGAGGTAAGGGAGAAGGTCTCTGGAATGGTCTGGAGAAGAGAGGAGGGGATAGGGTCAAGCAGGCAGGTTGTTGGGCGGCCGGCCCGTCACAAGACACAAGATTTCATCTGAAGAGAGAGGGGAGAAAGAAGTCAGAGCATAGGGTAGGGCAGTGTGAGCAGGACCAGTGGTGTCAATAGGCTTAGTAAATGAGGATCTTTTCAAAATGGTTGACGAAGTCATCCACAGAGGGAGGAGGAGGAGGATTCAGCAGGGAGGAGAAGGTGGCAAAGAGCTTCCTAGGGTTAGAGGCAGAGGCTTTAAATGTAGAGTGGTAGAAAGTGTCTTTAGCAGCAGAAACAGAGGAAGAAAAAGTAGAGAGAAGAGAGTGAGAAGATGACCGGTCCACAGGGAGTTTAGTTTTCCTCCATTTCCACTCGGCAGCCCGGAGCCTTGTTCTGTGAGCTCACAATGAGTCGTCTAGCCACGGAGCAGGAGGGGAGGACCGAGCCGGCCGGGAGGAGAGGGGACATAGAGAGTCAAAAGATGCAGAAAGGGAGGAGAGGAGGGTCAAGGAGGCAGAATCAGGAGACAGGAGGGAGAAGGATTTAGCAGAGGGAAGAGATGATAGGATGGAAGAGGAGAGAGGAGCAGGAGAGAGAGCGAAGGTTGCGACGGCGCATTACTATCTGAGTAGGGGCAGAGTGAGTAGTGTTGGAGGAGAGCATTACCATCTGAGTAGGGGCAGAGTGAGTAGTGTTGGAGGAGAGCATTACCATCTGAGTAGGGGCAGAGTGAGTAGTGTTGGAGGAGAGCATTACCATCTGAGTAGGGGCAGAGTGAGTAGTGTTGGAGGAGAGCATTACCATCTGAGTAGGGGCAGAGTGAGTAGTGTTGGAGGAGAGCATTACCATCTGAGTAGGGGCAGAGTGAGTAGTGTTGGAGGAGAGCATTACCATCTGAGTAGGGGCAGAGTGAGTAGTGTTGGAGGAGAGCATTACCATCTGAGTAGGGGCAGAGTGAGTAGTGTTGGAGGAGAGCATTACCATCTGAGTAGGGGCAGAGTGAGTAGTGTTGGAGGAGAGCATTACCATCTGAGTAGGGGCAGAGTGAGTAGTGTTGGAGGAGAGCATTACCATCTGAGTAGGGGCAGAGTGAGTAGTGTTGGAGGAGAGCATTACCATCTGAGTAGGGGCAGAGTGAGTAGCGTTGGAGGAGAGCAAGAGAGAAAAGGATACAAAGTAGTGGTCGGAGACTTGGAGGGGAGTTACAGTGAGATTAGTAGAAGAACAGCATCTAGTAAAGATGAGGTCAAGTGTATTGCCTGCCTTGTGAGTAGGGGGGGACGGTGAGAGGGTGAGGTCAAAAGAGGAAAGAGTGGAAAGAAGGAGGCAGAGAGAAATGAGTCAAAGGCAGACGTCGGGAGGTTAAAGTCCCCCAGAACTGTGAGGGGTGAGCCATCATCAGGAAATGAACTTATCAAGGCGTCAAGCTCATTGATGAACTCTCCAAGGGAACCTGGAGGGAGATAAATGACAAGGATGTTAAGTTTGAATGGGCTAGTGACTGTGACAGCATGGAATTCAAATGAGGAGAGAGACAGATGGGTCAGGGGGAAAAGAGAGAATGTCCACTTGGGAGAGATTAGAATTCCTGTGCCACCGCCACGCTGACCAGATGCTCTCTGGGTATGAGAGAACACATGATCAGGCGAGGAAAGAGCAGTAGGAGTAGCAGTGTTTTCTGTGGTAATCCATGTTTCCGTCAGCGCCAAGAAGTCAAGGGACTGGAGGGCAGCATAGGCTGAGATGAACTCTGCCTTGTTGGCCGCAGAACGGCAGTTCCAGAGGCTGATGGAGACCTGGAACTCCACGTGGGTCGTGTTCACAGGGACCACCAGATTAGAGTGGTTGCAGCCACGCAGTGTGAAGCGTTTGTATGGCCTGTACAGAGAGGAGAGAACAGGGATAGACAGACACATAGTTGGTCTGTACAGAGAGGAGAGAACAGGGATAGACAGACACATAGTTGGTCTGTACAGAGAGGAGAGAACAGGGATAGACAGACACATAGTTGGTCTGTACAGAGAGGAGAGAACAGGGATAGACAGACACATAGTTGGTCTGTACAGAGAGGAGAGAACAGGGATAGACAGACACATAGTTGACCTGTACAGAGGAGAGAACAGGGATAGACAGACACATAGTTGACCTGTACAGAGGAGAGAACAGGGATAGACAGACACATAGTTGACCTGTACAGAGGAGAGAACAGGGATAGACAGACACATAGGACGGACAGACAGAACCAACACAGTTTACAGGTTCTAACTAATTATACTTCCAAGACTACATGTTGTCTCAGACTAGGTATCTACTAACTAACTGGGACGGACAGACAGAACCAACACAGTTTACAGGTTCTAACTAAGACTACATGTTGACACACCATTCAATCTTCGTCCTGAGAAGTGAAATCCTTCTGCATCTAATTCTAGTCCTTTATCATTCAAGGATGTAGATAGATAGATAGATAGATAGATAGATAGATAGATAGATAGATAGATAGATAGATAGATAGATACTTTATTGATCCCCCGGGGGGGGAATTTCATTGTCAAGCAGCTACAACAAAACACAGGGCAGGTGCAAAATGCCACAACGAAAGTACACAAAAGACAGATACACGGTACATGATACATAGAGCGGCAGTATGAAAAAGTATAGAAATACAAGATATCTGGAGTGCAAAAAAATAAAAGCTATAAAAAAGACATTGCATAGTATGGGTGGTTGGCTGAATATGTACACTATACATTGGTGGATGTTGGATGGTTAACTATACTATACAGGTCGATGGCAGAGAAATACTTCAGTAGCTAAAAATGCGTATGATATGAACGAGGGTAATAATAGTTTACTTAATAGACAGACTGGCTAAATGAACAGGTAAGTGAAAATGTTGCATGGTTAAATTAGCTGTACAGGTAAGTATACAGTTATATTTACAGATAAGTGAATACTTGCATGGTTACACAAACTGTACAGGTAAATGACAGGAAGAGATACTTTAATAGCTAAATGTGTGTATGATATCATTTGGGGTAATAATAGTAATTCCCTTAAAATACAGTCCTTAGTGCGCAGGGTTTAATTACAGACAAATGCACTTATTGCACATTCGATATACTAAAAGCAATGAGAAAAGGTGCAACTGACAGGATACTAATATGCATTCCTGAGTGAATGCCTACGTAAGTTAGGTCCAAGAATTACTAGCAATATTGCACGTGATATGATATAACAACTGTACATGAGTATGTATATACAGACCTGCATGAATAAATAAGTCCTGAGTGAATGAGTGCTGACGGACCAGAGTTACTCACGGATGGATGCATAATTGTTAAACTAGGTCCTAGCACCCCAACAGTTCCAGATCTATGTTGCCGACGGCACGGCACCCCGGTGAGGCATTATATAGTCTAATAGCCGCCGGCAGGAAGGACCTCCTGTAGCGCTCTCTGGCACACTGTGGTGGGATCAGTCTGTGACTGAAAGTGCTCCTCTGCGTCATAACCATAGCGTGCAAAGGGTGGGTGACGTTGATCTGTCTCTCCGCCACCTCCTCTAGAGTGTCAAGGCTCATCCCCAGGACAGAGCTAGCCTTCCTGATCAGCTTATTTACCCGAGAAGCATCACCGGCTTTGATGTTTGCTCCCCAGCACACCACTGCAAAAAAGATGGCACTGGCCACCACAGACTGGTAGAAGGTATGCAGTAGTTTACTGCACACGTTGGAAGGACCTGAGCCTCCTCAGAAAGTAGAGTCTGTATGTTGTCCGTATGGACTCCCAGGAACTTGTATGACCCAACCATTTCCACATCCATCCCCTGTATAGGGACTGCAGTCAGTTGTCCTGAAGTCCACCACCATCTCCTTTGTTTTGCTGATGTTGAGCTGAAGGTGGTTCTGCTCACACCACAACACAAAGTCACTGATTGTGCTCCTGTACTCCTCCTCCTGCCCACCCCTGATGCACCCTACAATGTCGTTAGAATGTTGAAGATAAGAATGTTGAAGATAAGGACAGCGAAAGAGGAGCGGCTTAATAACATTAGGGGAAAGGTATATACAGTGGGGAGAACAAGTATTTGATAACCTGCCAATTTTGCGGGTTTTCCTACTTACAAAGCATGTAGAGGTTTGTAATTTTTATCATAGGTACACTTCAACTGTGAGAGACGGAATCTAAAACAAAAATCCAGAAAATCACATTGTATGATTTTTAAATAATTAATTTGCATTTTATTGCATGACATAAGTATTTGATCACCTACCAACCAGTAAGAATTTCCGGCTCTCACAGACCTGTTAGTTTTTCTTTAAGAAGCCCTCCTGTTCTCCACTCATTACCTGTATTAACTGCACCTGTTTGAACTCGTTACCTGTATAAAAGACACCTGTCCACACACTCAATCAAACAGACTCCAACCTCTCCACAATGGCCAAGACCAGAGAGCTGTGTAAGGACATCAGGGATAAAATTGTAGACCTGCACAAGGCTGGGATGGGCTACAGGACAATAGGCAAGCAGCTTGGTGAGAAGGCAACAACTGTTGGCGCAATTATTAGAAAATGGAAGAAGTTCAAGATGACGGTCAATCTCCCTCGGTCTGGGGCACCATGCAAGATCTCACCTCGTGGGGCATCAATGATCATGAGGAAGGTGAGGGATCAGCCCAGAACTACACGGCAGGACCTGGTCAATGACCTGAAGAGAAATGGGACCACAGTCTCAAAGAAAACCATTAGTAACACACTACGCCGTCATGGATTAAAATCCTGCAGCGCACGCAAGGTCCCCCTGCTCAAGCCAGCGCATGTCCAGGCCCGTCTGAAGTTTGCCAATGACCATCTGGATGATCCAGAGGAGGATTGGGAGAAGGTCATGTGGTCTGATGAGACAAAAATAGAGCTTTTTGGTCTAAACTCCACTCGCCGTGTTTGGAGGAAGAAGAAGGATGAGTACAACCCCAAGAACACCATCCCAACCGTGAAGCATGGAGGTGGAAACATCATTCTTTGGGGATGCTTTTCTGCAAAGGGGACAGGACGACTGCACCGTATTGAGGGGAGGATGGATGGGGCCATGTATCGCGAGATCTTGGCCAACAACCTCCTTCCCTCAGTAAGAGCATTGAAGATGGGTCGTGGCTGGGTCTTCCAGCATGACAACGACCCGAAACACACAGCCAGGGCAACTAAGGAGTGGCTCCGTAAGAAGCATCTCAAGGTCCTGGAGTGGCCTAGCCAGTCTCCAGACCTGAACCCAATAGAAAATCTTTGGAGGGAGCTGAAAGTCCGTATTGCCCAGCGACAGCCCCGAAACCTGAAGGATCTGGAGAAGGTCTGTATGGAGGAGTCATACAATGTGATTTTCAGTTTTTTTGTTTTAGATTCCGTCACTCACAGTTGAAGTGTACCTATGATACAAATTACAGACTTCTACATGCTTTGTAAGTGGGAAAACCTGCAAAATCGGCAGTGTATCAAATACTTGTTCTCCCCACTGTAAGCTCCAGCATACTAATTATACAAATAGGCCCTATTATATTTCAAAATTAAAATACAATTCGCTAGCCTATATTTGTAACTTTTGTAGGCTGCATGTGCTGCACCAGCATCACGTTTTCTTCTGCTTTATCATTACAGTATAATACAATACAGTACATTAATACATCTAATACAGTATAATACAGTGCAGTAATACATTGAATACAGTATAATACAATACAGTAATACATTGAATACAGTATAATAAAATACAGTACAGTAATACATCCAATACAGTATAATACAATACAGTAATACATCCAATACAGTATAACACAGTACAGTAATATGTTGAATACAGTATAGTATAATACAGTACAGTAATACATATATTACAGTTTAATACATTACACTACATTAATACATCTAATACTGTATGATACAATATAGTACAGTAATACAATTCACACTCAAAAAGATTAGCCTACTGGAGATCGTTTCATGTATTTACCTAAGAGAGCATATAGCTAGCCACATCTATGGGCCTGTTGTGTGTAATGTGCAGTGGCCTACTGTATATCATATATGTATTGGATAGCGGCACAATCATTAGGGTTTTTGGGCTTGGGTTCATTAAATGTATTTAATACATTAATAATACATTTAATGAATGTACATGCTGATCAAAGCACTAATCAAATCCAGACATTGAAGTCGGAAGTTTACATACACCTTAGCCAAATACATTTAAACTCAGTTTTTCACAATTCCTGACATTTAATCCTAGTAAAAATTCACTGTCTTAGGTCAGTTTACTTTATTTTAAGAGTGTGAAATGTCAGAATAATAGTAGAGAGAATGATTTATTTCAGCTTTTATTTCTTTCATCACATTCCCAGTGGGTCAGAAGTTTACATACACTCAATTAGTATTTGGTAGCATTGCCTTTAAATTGTTTAACTTGGGTCAAACATTACGGGTAGCCTTCCACAAGCTTCCCACAATAAGTTGGGTGAATTTTGGCCCATTCCTCCTGACAGAACTGGTGTAACTGAGTCAGGTTTGTAGGCCTCCTTGCTCGCACACGCTTTTTCAGTTCTGCCCACAAATTTGTGGAGGAGCAACGTAGTGTGTTATAAAAGCCGTGGGTGACAGATCTATTGTGAGGAAATGGAGCAGAAGAGTGTTACATTATGTAACCTGCTGTTAAACCTGCTGTTAAACCAACAGAAACATGCTCTGGCCTGAACCTCCATTCACCCAGGACCCTCAGTGCTGACAGGCTGTGATGAAACAAAGTCCCATTCTGACAGACATGTACAGGCAGAAGTATCATCCAATGAGCAGCCCTGCCTCTGCAGTCTCCTGCAACAGTAATGCCATACATGCAGTAGAGTACAGAGCCTTTCAGACATTGATAAAATATGTACAGGCAGAACAGAAGAATCATCCAATCAACAGGCCTGAACATTTAAAACAGACCCAACTGGACGCAGACAATTTATGAGACTCTTAGCTTGGCGATAAGAAAATGCTCTGTGCTGCACCAAACAGCACCTTTTATTTATTTGTTTAACCTTTAATTTCACCTTGTCCGCTCGGGTATTTGAACCAGCGACCTTTCGGTTACTGGCCCAAAGCTCTAACTGCTAGGCGACCTGCTGCCCTCACCTATCCAGTAACTTCCAGTAATGGATACCAACAATCTTTGGTTAAATCACATATCTGGTGTACCAATCTGTAGCTAGTAGTGGGACATGAGGGAGGAGTCTGAGTCTGTGGGTAAAGTAAAAAAAACTCCAAGGCTATTTACAATGTAGGTTAGTCTAGGTAATATGTACATGTAGGTAGAGGTAAAGTGACTATATATATACAAGGGGTACCGGTACTGAGTGAATGTGCAGGGGTACAGGTTAGTCTAGGTAATATGTACATGTAGGTAGAGGTAAAGTGACTATATATATACAGGGGGTACCGGTACTGAGTGAATGTGTGGGGGTACAGGTTAGTCTAGGTAATATGTACATGTAGGTAGAGGTAAAGTGACTATATATATACAAGGGGTACCGGTACTGAGTGAATGTGCAGGGGTACAGGTTAGTCTAGGTAATATGTACATGTAGGTAGAGGTAAAGTGACTATATATATACAGGGGGTACCGGTACTGAGTGAATGTGCAGGGGTACAGGTTAGTCTAGGTAATATGTACATGTAGGTAGAGGTAAAGTGACTATATATATACAAGGGGTACCGGTACTGAGTGAATGTGCAGGGGTACAGGTTAGTCTAGGTAATATGTACATGTAGGTAGAGGTAAAGTGACTATATATATACAGGGGGTACCGGTACTGAGTGAATGTGCAGGGGTACAGGTTAGTCTAGGTAATATGTACATGTAGGTAGAGGTAAAGTGACTATATATATACAGGGGGTACCGGTACTGAGTGAATGTGCAGGGGTACAGGTTAGTCTAGGTAATATGTACATGTAGGTAGAGGTAAAGTGACTATATATATATATATATACAAGGGGTACCGGTACTGAGTGAATGTGTGGGGGTACAGGTTAGTCTAGGTAATATGTACATGTAGGTAGAGGTAAAGTGACTATATATATACAAGGGGTACCGGTACTGAGTGAATGTGTGGGGGTACAGGTTAGTCTAGGTAATATGTACATGTAGGTAGAGGTAAAGTGACTATATATATACAGGGGGTACCGGTACTGAGTGAATGTGCAGGGGTACAGGTTAGTCTAGGTAATATGTACATGTAGGTAGAGGTAAAGTGACTATATATATACAAGGGGTACCGGTACTGAGTGAATGTGCAGGGGTACAGGTTAGTCTAGGTAATATGTACATGTAGGTAGAGGTAAAGTGACTATATATATACAGGGGGTACCGGTACTGAGTGAATGTGCAGGGGTACAGGTTAGTCTAGGTAATATGTACATGTAGGTAGAGGTAAAGTGACTATATATATATATATACACAAGGGGTACCGGTACTGAGTGAATGTGCAGGGGTACAGGTTAGTCTAGGTAATATGTACATGTAGGTAGAGGTAAAGTGACTATATATATACAGGGGGTACCGGTACTGAGTGAATGTGTGGGGGTACAGGTTAGTCTAGGTAATATGTACATGTAGGTAGAGGTAAAGTGACTATATATATACAAGGGGTACCGGTACTGAGTGAATGTGCGGGGGTACAGGTTAGTCTAGGTAATATGTACATGTAGGTAGAGGTAAAGTGACTATATATATACAAGGGGTACCGGTACTGAGTGAATGTGTGGGGGTACAGGTTAGTCTAGGTAATATGTACATGTAGGTAGAGGTAAAGTGACTATATATATACAAGGGGTACCGGTACTGAGTGAATGTGTGGGGGTACAGGTTAGTCTAGGTAATATGTACATGTAGGTAGAGGTAAAGTGACTATATATATACAAGGGGTACCGGTACTGAGTGAATGTGCGGGGGTACAGGTTAGTCTAGGTAATATGTACATGTAGGTAGAGGTAAAGTGACTATATATATACAAGGGGTACCGGTACTGAGTGAATGTGCGGGGGTACAGGTTAGTCTAGGTAATTTATTGTGTAGGTAAAATGACTATGCATAGATAATAAACAGAGTGTAGCAGCAGTGTAAAAGGGGGGGCGTGTCAATGCAATTGTTCTGGTGGCCATTTTATTAATTGTTCAGCAGTCTTATGGCTTGGGGGTAGAAGCTGTTAAGGAGCCTTTTGTCCTAGACTTGGTGCTCCGGGACCGCTTGTCGTGAGGTAGCAGAGAGAACAGTCTGACTTAGGTCCGGAGTAAAGGTGGTCTAGAGTTTTTTTTCCTCTGGTTGCACATGTGACCTGCTGGTAGAAATGAGGTAAAACAGATTTAAGTTTGCCTGCATTAAAGTCCCCGGCCAATAGGAGCGCCGCTTCTGGATGAGCATTTTCTTGTTTGCTTATGGCCTTATACAGCTGGTTGAGTGCGGTCTTAGTGCCAGCATCGGTCTGTGGTGGTAAATAGACGGCTAAAAAAAATATAGATGAGAACTCTCTTGGTATATAGTGTGGTCTACAGCTTATCATGAGGTGCTCTACCTCAGGCGAGCAATACCTTGAGACCTCTTTAATATTAGACATCGCGCACCAGCTGTTATTGACAAACAGACACACACCCCCACCCCTGGTCTTACCAGACCTAGCTTTTCTGTCCTGCCGATGCACGGAAAACCCAGCCAGCTCTATATTATCTATGTCTTCGTTCAGCCACGACTTGGTGAAACATAAGATTACAGTTTTTAATGTCTCGTTGGTAGGATAGTCTGGATCGGAGCTCATCCAGTTTATTCTCCAGTGATTGGAGCTCATCCAGTTTATTCTCCAGTGATTGGAGCTCATCCAGTTTATTCTCCAGTGATTGCAGCTCATCCAGTTTATTCTCCAGTGATTGCAGCTCATCCAGTTTATTCTCCAGTGATTGCAGCTCATCCAGTTTATTTTCCAGTGATTGGAGCTCATCCAGTTTATTCTCCAGTGATTGGAGCTCATCCAGTTTATTCTCCAGTGATTGGAGCTCATCCAGTTTATTCTCCAGTGATTGGAGATCATCCAGTTTATTCTCCAGTGATTGGAGCTCATCCAGTTTATTCTCCAGTGATTGGAACTCATCCAGTTTATTCTCCAGTGATTGGAGATCATCCAGTTTATTCTCCAGTGATTGGAGCTCATCCAGTTTATTCTCCAGTGATTGGAACTCATCCAGTTTATTCTCCAGTGATTGCACATTGGCCAATAGGATGGATGGTAGAGGCGGGTTACCCACTCGCCGACGAATTCTCACAAGGCACCCTGATCTGAGCCCCCTGTATTTCCTTATTTTCTTCATGCGAATGACGGTGATTTGGGCCTATTTTGTGTATTTTCTTTTCACATAATGTTGATGCTATCGTCTCTTATGACCGAAAAGAGCTTCTGGATATCAGAACAGCGATAGTTCCAGTTCGAGATGAGTCTCCACCAGTACCTCAGGTTCCCTCAGTCTCCACCAGTACCTCAGGTTCTCTCAGTCTCCACCAGTATCTCAGATTCCCTCTGTCTCCACCAGTACCTCAGGTTCTCTCAGTCTCCACCAGTATCTCAGGTTCTCTCAGTCTCCACCAGTAACTCAGATTCCCTCTGTCTCCACCAGTACCTCAGGTTCTCTCAGTCTCCACCAGTACCTCAGGTTCCCTCAGTCTCCACCAGCATCTCCCTCAGGTTCCCTCAGTCTCCACCAGTATCTCAGTACGTCCAACCGGCCTCACAACTGCAGACCACATGTATGGCGTTGTGTGGGCAAGCGTTGTGTGCCAAATGGTCGCGGTGGGGTTATGGTATGGGCAGGCATAAGCTACGGACAACGAACACAATTGCATTTTATCAGTGACATTTTGAATGCACAGAGATACGAGAACCTGAGGCCCATTGTCGTGCCGTTCATCCGCCGCCATCACCTCATGATAATGCACAGCCCCATGTCACAAGGATCTGAATACAATTCCTGGAAGCTGAAAATGTCCCAGTTTTTCCATGGCCTGCAGACTCACAAGACATGTCACCCAATGAACATGTTTGGGAAGCTCTGGATCAACGTGTACAACATCGTGTTCCAGTTCCCGCCAATATCCAGCAACTTCGCCCCTTTGCTTGGGCAGACCGCACCACCCTCTGGAGAGCGGGCGGTGCAGTTGGGTTCAAGCCAAATTTCTTCAGCCTCCCGAGGTGTTGTTGCACCTTCTTCACCACATTGTCTGTGTGGGTGGACCATTTAATATTGTTAGTGATGTGTACTCTGAGGAACTTGAAGCTTTTCACCTTCTCCACTGCGGTCCCGTCGATGTGGCTAGGGGCGTGCTCTGTAAAATTGTTGAAATAGTTCCATGTTGCGTTTATATTTTTGTTCAGTATAGATGCATTTTTTTGGGTGGTCCTAGGCTGAAAATGCTGTCGACCACCTAACTAGCTAGCATTATCATCTACAACCCAAACACACTATCATGTCAACAATCTGCATATCTAGCTTTAGCTATCTAATGTTAGCTAGTTAAAATAAAGGTATCTTGTGGGGTTTATGCAGTGTAGCTACATGTAGGGTGTACAGAGTAGGTGAAAACGTGCTTTGGTGATGAAATGTCACTTCCTTATCTTATAAAGTACATTTTACCAAGACAAGTATGATTATTCATGTTCTGAATCGTTCAGTGGGGTCTTTCTATAACATATAATTAATATTATATCCAAAAAGTCGGATTTCGTAATCTAATATATCCAATAGTAAGCACTGTGTTGACAGAGCTGTGCCACTATCTAGCAGCGGATTTTGCGGATTTTACATGTTGTGGTTGTCGTCTGCAAAGTTGTTTCCGTGGGTTGCAAAAAGCCAAATGAAGATGACACTAACTGAATTAAATGTAAAAGGCTTTGAACATAATAGTTTGCGGTATGCTCAGTGCTCTGTTGACATTTCACAGAGATGCTTGTTTTGTGAGACATTTTCAAAAAAGAAGAGGAATTTTGCATTAATATGAAAAACGTATACTAAAATATGAAAATACTACATGTCATGTCTCCAAATTGATATATATCTTACCTCTATCTTGTTTAATGTCCTCCGGATTCAATAAAAAATATGAGGAGTTCAATGGTGAGCCTGTCAGTTAGCATTCTCTCACAGCATCCAGCCTAGCTGATGCTATTTTACTGATTTCTGACCACTTTTTGGCTGCCATTGATTTAGTCAAGTAATATTGGCCATCCTACATTTAGACTGAAAATCTGGCATTTATGGCAGCCAGACAGGTTAAGCCTGCTCTGATAATGTTTTTACTGATAACAACCAAAATACAAAGACTTCCAGTACTGATCTTTCCGGATCCTCCCCTATGTGAAAGACAGGCAATATATGGCACTTCTGCGTGTAAATAGACAATTTACATTTTCAGGGAATTGATCACAATCTTCATGCAACCCAAAAAATACTCCTGACTTCTCGATGTGCCTTTACTGTCAATCCCTGTTTACCTTCCGTTGCTTCTCATGGTTACATAAAGACTGTCTCCTTTAATCATGTCTTTAGCTATGGAAATAATGGTTGATCATAAGGCCTTAGCTATGGAAATAATGTTTTCTTGTTAAAGGAGAGGTTTACCCAAAATCCAGAAACTCCCAAGTGATTCCGTACATTGAAACTACTTCAGTATAGTTTGCCCTCAATGATGTAGGATTCTATGTGTAATTTAGATGTTGTCCACCAGATGGCAGCAGTGTGTGCGCAAAGATTCAGGCTGATTCAGTGAAGAATTACATCACAACACAATATCTTTTCCCAAATGTTGGTCAATGTATACATTTTAAAGTACATACACTACCGTTCAAAAGTTTGGGGTCACTTAGAATTTTTTTAGTTTTTGAAAGAAAAGCACTTTTGTTGTCTATTAAAATATCATCAAATTGATCAGAAATACAGTTTAGACATTGTTAATGTTGTAAAGGACTATTGTAGCTGGAAACGCCTGATTCTTTTATGGAATATCTACATAGGCGTACAGAGGCCCATTATCAGCAACCATCACTCCTGTGTTCCAATGGCACGTTGTGTTAGCTAATCCAAGTTTATCATTTTAAAAGGCTAATTGATCATTAGAAAACCCTTTTGCAATTATGTTAGCACAGCTGAAAACTGTTGATCTGATTAAAGAAGCAATAAAACTGAACAGTGTAAACTGTCTCTAACCAGAATAGAAAGAGGAGTGGGAGGCCCCGGTGCACAACTGAGCAAGAGGACAAGTACATTAGTGTCTAGTTTGAGAAACAGACGCCTCACAAGTCCTCAACTGGCAGCTTCATTAAATAGTACAAAACACCAGTCTCAACGTCAACAGTGAAGAGGCGACTCCGGGATGCTGGCCTTCTATGCAGAGTTGCAAAGAAAAAGCCATATCTCAGACTGGCCAATAAAAAGAAAAGATTAAGATGGGCAAAAGAACACAGACACTGGACAGAGGAAGATATGGCTTTTTCTTTGCAACTCTGCTTAGAAGACCAGCTTTTCTTCCCATATTGTTTACAACACCATTCTAGTCACATCGCATATTGAGCAGCAATACACATCAGCAACCACAGCTAAAGAACTCACTGAAACCCTTAACAAGGAGTTGCAGTCTGTTGTGGAATGGATGGCCAGTAATAAACTGGTCCTGAACATCTCTAAAACTAAGAGCATTGTATTTGGTACAAATCATTCCCTAAGTTCTAGACCTCAGCTGAGTCTGGTAATGAATGGTGTGTCTGTTGAACAAGTTGAGGAGACTAAGTTACTTGTTGTTACCTTAGATTGTAAACTGTCCTGGTCAACACATATAGATTCAATGGTTGTAAAGATGGAGAGAGGTCTGTCTGTAGTAAAGAGATGCTCTGCTTTTTGACACTGCTGGTTCTAGTTTTGTCTTATATTGATTTTAGTTCAGTCATGTGGTCCAGTGCTGCAAGGAAAGACCCAGTTAAGCTGCAGCTGGCCCAGAACAGAGCGGCACGTCTTGCTCTACATTGTAATCAGTGGGCTGATATAAATACTCTGCATGCTAGACTCTCTTGGCTAAGAGTTGAGGAGAAGCTGACTGCATCACTTCTTCTTTTAATAATAAATGTGTTGAAAATTCAAAATTGTTTGCGTAGTCAACTTACACACAGCTCTGACACACACACTTACCCCACCAGACATGCCACCAGGGGTCTTTTCACACTTACCCCACCAGACATGCCACCAGGGGTCTTTTCACACTTACCCCACCAGACATGCCACCAGGGGTCTTTTCACACTTACCCCACCAGACATGCCACCAGGGGTCTTTTCACACTTAACCCACCAGACATGCCACCAGATACAGCAACACCTCACAGCACAACGCCTCTCCCTATTGGACCTGATGATGATGATGATGATGATGATGATACAGCACAATGCCTCTCCCTATTGGACCTGATGATGATGATGATGATGATACAGCTCAACGCCTCTCCCTATTGGACCTGATGATGATGATACAGCACAACGCCTCTCCCTATTGGACCTGATGATGATGATGATGATGATGATACAGCACAACGCCTCTCCCTATTGGACCTGATGATGATGATGATGATGATGATGATGATACAGCACAACGCCACTCCCTAAGAAACATTGATGTTGTTCTGTCCTTGATGTTCTTGTGGATTTAATGTTCTGTATTATGTCATGTTCTGTGTTCTGTGTGGAACCCCAGTAAGAGTAACTGCTGTTCTTGCAACAGCTAATGGGGATCCTAATAAAATACCAAATACCTCTAACCCCTGTGTTGTGTCCAGAACAACCAACACAGCAGGACAATAGAGACATAATTAGCTATAGAATGTATCAACATGAAGGGTATCATCATGGTGGAGTAATGACATCTAAAACAGGGTTGTCGGTTGTGCTGCTACAGGCCTTCAGGGTAACACACCATGACCTCTAACCTCTAAGTCATACAACACACTACCTGCCTCTCAGCCATAGTCCTAACCCCTTCACCTCTCAGCCCTAATCCTAACCCCCTCACCTCTCACCCCCTCCACCTCTCAGCCCTAGTCCTAACCCCCTCACCCCCTCCACCTTTCACCTCTCAGCCCTAGTCCTAACCCCCTCACCTCTCACCCCCTCCACCTCTCAGCCCTAGTCCTAACCCCCTCACCTCTCACCTCTCAGCCCTAGTCCTAACCCCCTCACCTCTCACCCCCTCCACCTCTCAGCCCTAGTCCTAACCCCCTCACCTCTCACCTCTCAGCCCTAGTCCTAACCCCCTCACCTCTCACCCCCTCCACCTCTCAGCCCTAGTCCTAACCCCCTCACCTCTCACCCCCTCCACCTCTCAGCCCTAGTCCTAACCCCCCTACCTGCTCTCAGTGGTAGCCAGTCCAGTTTGTCCCCGGTAGCACCTCTCCTCTCTCCTCTCCTCCCAGGCAGAGAAGGGCAGGGCTGGAGGCCCAGGGAAGGCGGGACCAACTCGGGGGAAGGCGGGGTTAGCCTCCAGTCTGGTAGTGAAGAATTAGAAGTATAAAGTATGAATTGTGGGCCTCCCGAGTGGTGCAGTGTTCTAAGGCACTGCATTACTACAGATGCGGGTTCGAGCCCCGTCTGTGTCGCAAAAGTGTCTGTGCATTTGGAAAATTAATAGACACTGCAGTAAATAAAACCTAATAAAAAAACGTGTCAGTCTTGTCCAGGGCTGCGCTTGGTAAGTTTTTTAGGTTCTGGAACAAGCGGTGCTGTACTGACAAACTGGGAGGGGTTGAGTTGTGAGTTGGGGAACGACGTCAGCATGGCCACTGCCTTTAAATACGTCACTCATTACTTCCTGCCACACCTTGCCACGCCCACCAAACGGGAGGTAAAATACCTCAAAGTCTGTTCCAGAATGTTTTAGGGAAATGAGTCATTCAGTACAAACCGTTCCACAACATAGCAAACGTTCAAGCGAACTAAACGCACCGTAGGAGCAGACTCCACACAGACCGGTGTGCCACAGCCAATCACAGCTAACGTAGGAGCAGACTCCACACAGACCGGTGTGCCACAGCCAATCACAGCTACCGTAGGAGCAGACTCCACACAGACCGGTGTGCCACAGCCAATCACAGCTAACGTAGGAGCAGACTCCACACAGACCGGTGTGCCACAGCCAATCACAGCTACCGTAGGAGCAGACTCCACACAGACCGGTGTGCCACAGCCAATCACAGCTAACGTAGGAGCAGACTCCACACAGACCGGTGTGCCACAGCCAATCACAGCTACCGTAGGAGCAGACTCCACACAGACCGGTGTGCCACAGCCAATCACAGCTACCGTAGGAGCAGACTCCACACAGACCGGTGTGCCACAGCCAATCACAGCTACCGTAGGAGCAGACTCCACACAGACCGGTGTGCCACAGCCAATCACAGCTACCGTAGGAGCAGACTCCACACAGACCGGTGTGCCACAGCCAATCACAGCTAACGTAGGAGCAGACTCCACACAGACCGTTGTGCCACAGCCAATCACAGCTACCGTAGGAGCAGACTCCACACAGACCGTTGTGCCACAGCCAATCACAGCTACCGTAGGAGCAGACTCCACACAGACCGGTGTGCCACAGCCAATCACAGCTACCGTAGGCCTATATGCCAATAAGCCATTTGCCACACGGGCCGGCCATCATTCACTTTGAACTGGACTGTGTGTTTACAGGCAGTAGCAACATCACAACTTTAGATCATTAGAACACATTCATCAAAAGCCACAAAATACACCTGAATGGATTTCTGTAAATGTTTCAACACCAAGGTCCTCTTACCTTTAGAAACTTTACAGTCCTATTGATCAAACAACCATGAAAAGGTCGTCTCTCTCTCCCTCAGTTCTGCACATCAACAACAAGACCAACAGATAATGCTAGCCAGAGCCAGATGAGCTCAAATCTAACGAGTGAACATTAGATAAACCCTCTCAAATGTTTTTGGCTTGTAGTTTTTTTTTTTTACTGATATGATTGTCTGTTTCATATTTTCAAAGTAGTTAAAACCCTGTCTATTCCACTTTAAGGCATGTATTTGTGTGGGGGGGCCAGACTCAGGGGTGGAGACTAAGAGGAGAGCTTTATTATAGGTTCTAGAAGTAAATGTAGAACCTCCCTGTGGTATTTAAGAACCACACCCAAGCCACATAGCAAGGACTGTTCTACAGCACCACAGCACAGCTCAGCACAGTCAGGTAAGCTGACAATACCTTTACATTTCATTACAATAGATATACAGAACAAACTGCTTCATGTAGCTCTTGGAAGGATTTATATCAAACCATAAAACCAGTAGGAGACTAAACCCATGTTAGATTCACAGTGTTGTCTTTCATTGTATCAGTTGATGTTATCTTCATGCCCAGTAGAATATATATATATATATATATGTTCAGAATGCAGTCTTTTCTCTGTATGAACAGTCCTGAGAAGGCAGTGATACAGCTGTTCTACTTCCCCTGAGACACAGCTCTCTGCTGCTAACTTCAGGGTGTGTCTGTGCTGGCTGTCTGCCAAATGGGTTAGGGTGTGGTAGTAGGGTTAGTGTTAGGGCTTAGGGTGTAGGGCTTAGGGTGTAGGGGTTAGTAGTAGTAGTAGTAGTAGTAGTAGTAGCTGTTAGGGTTAGTAGTAGTTGTTAGGGTTAGTAGTAGTTGTTAGGGTTAGTAGTAGTAGAAGTTAGGGTTAAATCTCTGTGCTAGTTAGTGTTTCATCAGGGTGTGTCTAGGCTGTTTGTCTGCCAGATGGGTTACGGTGTAATAGTACACAAACTTTGTTACTGCTAGTTAGTCATTTTGATAAACAGACAGAGGGCTTGGTGCCTTAGATATCAACAGAGAGATGATTGGTTCAGAGACGCTGCAGTTAGTAGAAGAATGTAATAATCTCCTGAGAGAACCAATAAGACCTTTGGATTGTCTCATAGTTACCCAACTCCCAGTGATAATGTGGTGATCAGGAGATTTAACTACATGGTTCTCAACAGGGGGATAACTGACTGTAAAACAATCATTCCCCTCTACAGGACAGTCAACATGGCGCTGGTATCTGAGTTTCTGGGACAGCTATCTCTTAATGTCGGGGTAAGTAGTATTGATGTTACAATGTTGGTGTTAAACTCCAGTAGGAAATTACACTATAGTACTACTACTAGTACTACTAGTACTACTACTAGTACTACTACTACCAGTACTACTACTAGTACTACTACTAGTACTCCACTACTGTAACAGTGTCCATCAATCCTCTGATAATTATGTTTTCTGAATCTCCAGTCCTGTCAGCCCAAATACTTGACTGTTGTCCCTAATATTACACTATATTAATATAAACTATTATATATCACAGTCCTGTGAGCCCAAATACCCAACTGTCGTTCCTGCATTTGACTTTGACCCGGACAAAGATGCTGCCAGAATAGAGACTGCTATCAAGACAAAGGGTAAGAGAGACATCAATAAAACATCTGTTGTTTGTTCTGCTGTAAGACTGGGTTTAAACTTGTCTGGGTTAGAGGCTGGGTTTGGCCTTGTCTGGGTTAGAGGCTGGGTTTGGTCTTGGCTGGGTTAGAGGCTAGGTTTGGCCCTGGCTGGGTTAAAGTAATCCATCTGGCAACAGTCTGTAGTATTTGTGAGTCAGCTTCCTGACTGAACTGGGAATGTTCCCAAGGCAACGCCTCAGTACTGCCAGCAGCCTCATAATACCAGCTAGTGGCAGACAGAGCGGCATCCAGCCAAGCTAGATACAACCCAGATACCAGTCATCACGCTCCAGAGTGACATAACGGATAGCCAGTTCACTATCATTGATGCCTAGCCACTAAAGAATTCATTAGGCAACATTTTTATTAAGATTTACTGATATGTTATTCAATGAACAATGCATAGTTATCTAGAACAATGTCCAGTTATTCCTGAATGATCTGATGTTATGTATATCTGGGATGTCACCTTAGGAGTGGATGAAGTGACCATCATCAATGTTCTAACTAAGAGGACCTACAGCCAGAGGAGAGAGATTGCTTTTGCTTATGAGAGGAGAGCCAAGAAGGTAAAGGAAGACATCTCAACCAATCAGATCAACCAGTGTCTACAAGGTCAACTAATCAGACCTAACTAAGGTCAACTGGCTCAACCAATCAGATAAGCTAGGGTCAACTGGCTCAACCAATCAGATGACTCTTCACTGATGGTCTAATGTCACGTGAACTGTCATGACACCTGTGAGGAATGTCTCTTCTGTTCAAACTGTTACTCTAACTGTAACATGTCCTGTCTCCTCTGTTCTAACTGTAACATGTCCTGTCTCCTCTGTTCTAACTGTAACATGTCCCGTCTCCTCTGTTCTAACTGTAACGTGTCCCGTCTCCTCTGTTCTAACTGTAACGTGTCCCGTCTCCTCTGTTCTAACTGTAACGTGTCCCGTCTCCTCTGTTCTAACTGTAACGTGTCCCGTCTCCTCTGTTCTAACTGTAACGTGTCCCGTCTCCTCTGTTCTAACTGTAACGTGTCCCGTCTTTAAGTAACATGCTCTGTGTTCCTGTACTATAGGATCTGATGACGGCCCTGAAGGGAGCTCTGTCTGGGTCTCTGGAGACTGTGATCTTAGGTCTGATGAAGAGTACAGCTCAGTACGATGCCTCAGAGATCAAAGGCTCCATTAAGGTACAGGACACTTCCTTTCAAGCAAGTCTACATTAACTAACCCTAATATCATCTGAGGGCTGTGTAGTGGTCTGTGCTGCCCTCTCCTGGTAGTATGTCTACAGTGCAGTTGGGAGGGAAAAAGATAACATACCTTATAATTGAATCCTAACCTTATAGTACAATGTAATGGTTATGTAACATACCTGTGTATCTGCAGGGTCTAGGAACTGACGAGGAGGTGCTGATAGAGATTGTCTGTTCTCGCAGCTCCTCAGAACTGTCTGAGATTAAGACAGTCTACAAGGAACGTGAGTTTGAACCCACAGAGCTACATAAATAATATATGATGTTATAATTGTATTTCTATGTCTGAAACCTGCCATCAGCAGGAGGTCCTACCACCATCATTAGACAACACGTGAGTTTTAGGCTTGTGGGAAAATGATGATGTAGGTGAATGTATCATGTTGTCCTTTGTAGTGTGAAATCTATCTATCTATCTATCTCCTCAGTGTTCAAGAAGGATCTGGAGAAGGATGTAGCTGGGGACACCTCAGGAGACTTCGCCAAGCTGCTGCTGGCCCTGGTGCAGGTACGACCCTAACCCTAACTGTCCCTGGTGCAGGTATGACCCTAACCCTAACTGTCCCTGGTGCAGGTATGACCCTAACCCTAACTGTCCCTGGTGCAGGTATGACCCTAACCCTAACTGTCCCTGGTGCAGGTATGACCCTAACCCTAACTGTCCCTGGTGCAGGTATGACCCTAACCCTAACTGTCCCTGGTGCAGGTACGACTGCAGTAACTTGTCTGTCATTACTTTGATACAGTTGTATTTCATTGATCCTGTTCTATTCTCATCTGTTGACAGGCCAAGAGGGCAGAACCCTCCAGTGTGGTGGACTATGAAAAGATAGATGAAGATGCCAGAGTAAGAACAATATGATGTCTAGTCTTGTAGGCTGTCACTATGAATACATCAACCATATCTATAAACCCAGCTGTTTGAAAAGTTGAGTAAGGTTCACTACAATAAGAGTTTTATACTATGGTGTCCAGTATTATACCCTGTATGTTTATTGGTGTAAGGCCCTTTACATACTGTATATACCATGGTGTGTATTTCCTCTCCAGTATTGTTAAGGTTATGTAATAGATAGATGTTCTATAACTTCCCAGGCCCTGTATGACGCTGGAGTGAAGAGAAAAGGGACGGATGTGGCCACCTGGATCTCCATCATGTCAGAGAGGAGTGTTCCCCACCTGCAGAAAGGTACGTACCTGACTAACACCTTCAGAAAGGTACGTACCTGACAGACTGACTAACAGAGACTATAAGCATATACCAGCTACATGAACCAAACTCATATGAATAGTACATAGCATCAGTATGAGCATGTTCTGTCTCTGTGGATGTTAAGATCCCTTTCCTCCTGCAGTGTTTGACAGGTATAAAAGCTACAGTCTGAATGTGTGATGTCTGCTCCAGTGTTTGACAGGTATAAAAGCTACAGTCTGAATGTGTGATGTCTGCTCCAGTGTTTGACAGGTATAAAAGCTACAGTCCCTATGACATGCAGGAGAGCATCAGGAAGGAGGTGAAAGGAGATCTGGAGAAGTCCTTCCTCACACTCGGTAAATCACTACTTTAATCCAGGCGTGTCAGACTCATTCCATGGAGGGCAGAGTGTCTGCTGGTTTTAGTTTTTTCTTTCAATTAAGACCTAGACCACCAGGTGAGGGGAGTTCCTTACTAATTAGTGACCTTAATTAATCAATCAAGTACAAGGGTGGAGTGAAACCCTGCAGATACTCAGCTCTCTGTGGAATGATATTAACGTAGCAGGTTCTGTCTCTGTGTTCCAGTTGAGTGTTTTGAGAACAAGCCGCTGTACTTCGCCAACAGACTTGCGGAGGCCATGAAGGTAATTCATGAAACATATATTCTTGGGTCTTTTGAATATTCTAGTTAATTTAGGGACAGATGTAGAAACAGTACCACATGTTTCTGAGGAATACAGCAGTTAGCAGCAGATAGTAATATGTATAATATGCAGGTGATTATAATAATCGGTATATTTATAATCTGCGGGTGATTATAATAATCGGTATATTTATAATCTGCGGGTGATTATAATTGGTATATTTATCATCTGCAGGGTAAAAGTGCGAAGGAGAAGGTTGTGACGAGGATCATGGTGTCTCGCTGTGAAGTCGACCTCATGAAGATCAGAACAGAGTTCAAGAGTCAGACCGGCAAGTCTCTGTTCCAGACCATCTCTGTGAGTACTACACTACAATAATACCCCACATCAATACCTCTACACCCTAGCACCTCCCCACACTAACACAGTCTCTGTAGCAGACCATCACTGTCAGTAACACACCACATCACCCTACTGTACCTCCTCCTCAGATGTCTCCATGGGAAGATCTCAATTGCATACTTATCTCCTTCTACAAACCCATTGGAGGAGAAAGCCAGAGGACTCTCCCCTCTGACATTCTCATCCAATGGGTTTTGAGAAGGAGAGAATATGTGCATGTCTGCCCTGATCCTGATGTCTCTGCCCTCCCACCACCAGGCCTAACTTGACCCTGTGCCTCTCTCCTCTCCAGGAGCACACTAAGGGCGATTACCAGAAGGCCATGCTGGCTCTGTGTGGAGGAGACGACTGAACATTGTCTGGACTTCATTACCTACAAGCCTTCGGTGTACTGGTCATTATGTCCCCCACTGGACTACAATTTCCAGGTATTAGTTAGGAAGCCAATGGACTACAACTCCCTACAGCACCTCAACTAAATTGGAGGTTTACTCCTACTATTGGACATTACCATATGGATATTAATAGCTTCAAAGAGACGGCATCATTCTACTGAAGTCTTTCATTAGATGAAGATGGTGAACCCACTGCTTACATGTAACAAATCTAGCCAACTGGTAATAAAGTCAACTGGGTTTCTTCACATTATACTTTACATTTGAGTCATTTAACAGATTATCTTATCCAGAGCGACTAACAGTAGTGAGAGGATACAGTTTCTTGCTGGTCCCCAGCGGGAATCGAACCCACAATGCTGACGTTGCAAGTGCCATGCTCTACCAAGTCATTTTCAATATCACATCTTGACACAAGAGGCAGGAAATAGTCAGCTTGTAAATGTTACCACTAGATGGTGCTAGAGTAATGTATTTGGGTAGCCACTCTAGAGACACTTCTTCTCTGGCCTGAAACTATCTGACATGCTTTCAACCAGTCTATTTTATCTGTTGAATAAAATGAAATATTTGACCACATTTTTTTTTTGTTATTCCCTAATTATAAGAGGAAAGTTAACTGCGACGTTGAATCCATAATTAATATTCTATATTCAGACTGAATACATCACTTTTACTGGAAATCATTAGTGGTAGTTCTGCTCTATACAAGCTGCTGTATGCAGTTCTGCTCTATACAAGCTGCTGTATGCAGTTCTGCTCTATACAAGCTGCTGTATGCAGTTCTGCTCTATACAAGCTGCTGTATGTAGTTCTGCTCTATACAAGCTGCTGTATGTAGTTCTGCTCTATACAAGCTGCTGTATGTAGTTCTGCTCTATACAAGCTGCTGTATGTAGTTCTGCTCTATACAAGCTGCTGTATGTAGTTCTGCTCTATACAAGCTGCTGTATGTAGTTCTGCTCTATACAAGCTGCTGTATGTAGTTCTGCTCTATACAAGCTGCTGTATGTAGTGGTCAGTTGAGTCTGCTGTTCTATCAGGATGAAGACTTCCGCCATACTGTTGATAAGGCACTGCTATACAGTATTACAGACGGCACAATATACCCAAAATACTCTGTCAAAGTGTAAGAAAAATAAAACATTTTAATAACTAGTCATTGCACATGTTAAGTCAATTTTGGCTAAACCAATCACCAGTTATATGGACTGTGTGATTAATAGGGGTAGATGTGAAATAGGGGTAGATGTGAATTTTAAATGACCTCAGTTAAGTATTGCAACTCAAGCACAGATTGAACTACAAAGACCAGGGAGCTTTTGGAAAGCCTCAAAGGGCAGTGATTGGTAGATGGGTAACAATAACCAATCAGACATTGAATATCTATTTTATTTATGTATTTATTTATTTCACCTTTATTTAACCAGGTAAGTCAGTTGAGAACTAGTTCTCATTTACAACTGCGACCTGGCATGGTCAAGTTAATAATTATGCAGTGCATGATGTATTAAACCCCCCAGACACCTCAAAGATACAGTCGTCCTTCTGAACTGAGCTGCAGGACAGGAAGGAAACCTCTCAGGGATGTCACCATGAGGCCGTTGCTGATTTTAAAACAGTAACAGAGCTGAATGTCTGTGACGGTATAGAGCTGAGGATGGATCAACACTGTAGTGACTCCACAGTAATGAGTGAAAAGAAGACAAATAAACAGAATACTAATACTCCCCAACATGCATCTTGTCTGTAACAAAGCACTGAAGTAACACTGGAAAACAACATGGCAAAGGAACACACTTTGTGGCCTGAATGAAAGCCTTACGTCTGGGGCAAATCCAACACATCACTGATTAACTGCCTCCATATTTTTAAGCGCGCTGGAGGCTGCATCATGGTATGGGTATGCTTGTCATCTGCAAATACTTTTTCAGGATAAAAAGAAACGGGATAGAGTTAAGCACAGGCAAATTCCTAGAGGAAAACTTGGTTCAGTCTGCTTTACACCAGACACTAGGAGATTAATTCACCTTTCAGCAGGACACCTACAACACAAGGCCAAATCTACTCTGGAGTTGCTGACCAAGAAGACTGTGTGTGTTCTTAAATGACCAAATTACAGCTCTGACTTAAACAGGCATGCTCCCCAACATCTTGACAGAGTTTGAAAATATTGCCATATCCAGGTGTGCAAAGCTCTTAGAGACTTACCCAAGAAGACTCACAGCTGTCATTTCTGCCAAACATGTTGCTAACATGTATGGACTCAGCGAGCTGGGTCAACAACTACAGAGTACACATGACAGACTGACCAGGTGAATCCAGGTGAAAGCTATCATCCCTTATTGAGGTCTCTTGTTAAATCCACTTCAATCAGTGTAGGTGAAGGGGAGGAGTCAGGTTAAAGAAGGATTTTTATGCCTTGAGACAATTGAGACATGGATTGTGTATGTGTGCCATTCAGAAGGTGAATGGGCAAGACAAAATATATAAGTGCTTTTGAACGGGGTCTGGTAGTTGGTGCCAGGCACACCAGTTTGTGTCAAGATCTGCGATGCTGCTGGGTTTTTCACGCTCAACACGCTCAACAGTTTCCCATGTGTATCAAGAATGGTCCACCACCCAAAGGACATCCAGCCAACTTGACATAACTGTGGGAAGCATTGGAGTCAACATGGGCCAGAATCCTTGTGGAACGATTTCGACATCTTGTAGAGTCCATGCCCCAACGAATTGAGAATGTTCTGGTGGCAGGTAGCCTAGCGGTTAGAGCATTGGGACAGAAGCCGAAAGGTTGCTTGTTCAAATCTCCGAGCCGGCAAGGTGGATATATCTGCCATTCTGCCTTTGAGCAAGGCAGTTAACTCCCACAACTGCTCCATGGGTGTGGATGAGGTGGATTTAAGCCACACCTCCCTGATTCAGGGGGAAACACATTTAACTTGAATGCAGTCAGTTGTGTAACTGACTAGTATCTCCTTCTATATAAAGTATGTTGTGTAACTGACTAGTATCCCCTTCTATATAAAGTATGTTGTGTAACTGACTAGTATCCCCTTCTATATAAAGTATGTTGTGTAACTGACTAGTATCCCCTTCTATATAAAGTATGTTGTGTAACTGACTAGTATCCCCTTCTATATAAAGTATGTTGTGTAACTGACTAGTATCTCCTTCTATATAAAGTATGTTGTGTAACTGACTAGTATCCCCTTCTATATAAAGTATGTTGTGTAACTGACTAGTATCTCCTTCTATATAAAGTATGTTGTGTAACTGACTAGTATCCCCTTCTATATAAAGTATGTTGTGTAACTGACTAGTATCCCCTTCTATATACATTTAAATCCACTTTAACTAGCTAGAGTAGCCAACTAACTAGAGTAGCCAAGTAGCTAGAGTAGCCAACTAACTAGAGTAGCCAAGTAGCTAGAGTAGCCAACTAACTAGAGTAGCCAACTAACTAGAGTAGCCAAGTAGCTAGAGTAGCCAAGTAGCTAGAGTAGCCAACTAACTAGAGTAGCCAAGTAGCTAGAGTAGCCAACTAACTAGAGTAGTCAACTAACTAGAGTAGCCAAGTAGCTAGAGTAGCCAAGTAGCTAGAGTAGCCAACTAACTAGAGTAGCCAAGTAGCTAGAGTAGCCAACTAGCTAGAGTAGCCAACTAACTAGAGTAGCCAACTAACTAGAGTAGCCAAGTAGCTAGAGTAGCCAACTAACTAGAGTAGCCAAGTAGCTAGAGTAGCCAACTAACTAGAGTAGCCAACTAACTAGAGTAGCCAAGTAGCTAGAGTAGCCAACTAACTAGAGTAGCCAACTAACTAGAGTAGCCAACTAACTAGAGTAGCCAAGTAGCTAGAGTAGCCAACTAACTAGAGTAGCCAAGTAGCTAGAGTAGCCAACTAACTAGAGTAGCCAACTAACTAGAGTAGCCAAGTAGCTAGAGTAGCCAACTAACTAGAGTAGCCAACTAACTAGAGTAGCCAACTAACTAGAGTAGCCAAGTAGCTAGAGTAGCCAACTAACTAGAGTAGCCAAGTAGCTAGAGTAGCCAACTAACTAGAGTAGCCAACTAACTAGAGTAGCCAAGTAGCTAGAGTAGCCAACTAACTAGAGTAGCCAAGTAGCTAGAGTAGCCAACTAACTAGAGTAGCCAACTAACTAGAGTAGCCAAGTAGCTAGAGTAGCCAACTAACTAGAGTAGCCAAGTAGCTAGAGTAGCCAACTAACTAGAGTAGCCAAGTAGCTAGAGTAGCCAACTAACTAGAGTAGCCAAGTAGCTAGAGTAGCCAACTAACTAGAGTAGCCAAGTAGCTAGAGTAGCCAACTAACTAGAGTAGCCAAGTAGCTAGAGTAGCCAACTAACTAGAGTAGCCAAGTAGCTAGAGTAGCCAACTAACTAGAGTAGCCAAGTAGCTAGAGTAGCCAACTAACTAGAGTAGCCAAGTAGCTAGAGTAGCCAACTAACTAGAGTAGCCAAGTAGCTAGAGTAGCCAACTAACTAGAGTAGCCAAGTAGCTAGAGTAGCCAACTAACTAGAGTAGCCAAGTAGCTAGAGTAGCCAACTAACTAGAGTAGCCAAGTAGCTAGAGTAGCCAACTAACTAGAGTAGCCAAGTAGCTAGAGTAGCCAAGTAACTAGAGTAGCCAAGTAGCTAGAGTAGCCAACTAACTAGAGTAGCCAAGTAGCCAACTAGCTAGAGTAGCCAACTAACTAGAGTAGCCAACTAACTAGAGTAGCCAAGTAGCTAGAGTAGCCAAGTAGCCAACTAGCTAGAGTAGCCAACTAACTAGAGTAGCCAACTAATTAGAGTAGCCGAGAAGCCAACTAACTAGAGTAGCCAACTAACTAGAGTAGCCAACTAGCTAGAGTAGCCAACTAACTAGAGTAGCCAACTAGCTAGAGTAGCCAACTAACTAGAGTAGCCAACTAGCTAGAGTAGCCGAGTAGCCAACTAGCTAGAGTAGCCAGCTAACTAGAGTAGCCAACTAACTAGAGTAGCTAAGTAACCAACTAACTAGAGTAGCCAACTAGCTAGAGTAGCCAAGTAACCAACTAACTAGAGTAGCCAACTAACTAGAGTAGCCGAGTAGCCAACTAACTAGAGTAGCCAACTAACTAGAGTAGCCAACTAACTAGAGTAGCCAAGTAGCCAACTAGCTAGAGTAGCCAACTAACTAGAGTAGCCAACTAACTAGAGTAGCCGAGTAGCCAACTAGCTAGAGTAGCCAGCTAACTAGAGTAGCCAACTAACTAGAGTAGCCAACTAGCTAGAGTAGCCGAGTAACCAACTAGCTAGAGTAGCCAACTAACTAGAGTAGCCAACTAACTAGAGTAGCCAACTAACTAGAGTAGCCAAGTAGCTAGAGTAGCCAAGTAGCCAACTAGCTAGAGTAGCCAACTAACTAGAGTAGCCGAGTAGCCAACTAACTAGAGTAGCCAACTAACTAGAGTAGCCAACTAACTAGAGTAGCCAAGTAGCCAACTAGCTAGAGTAGCCAACTAACTAGAGTAGCCAACTAACTAGAGTAGCCGAGTAGCCAACTAGCTAGAGTAGCCAGCTAACTAGAGTAGCCAACTAACTAGAGTAGCCAACTAGCTAGAGTAGCCGAGTAACCAACTAGCTAGAGTAGCCAACTAACTAGAGTAGCCAACTAACTAGAGTAGCCAACTAACTAGAGTAGCCAAGTAGCTAGAGTAGCCGAGTAACCAACTAGCTAGAGTAGCCAACTAACTAGAGTAGCCAACTAACTAGAGTAGCCGAGTAGCCAACTAGCTAGAGTAGCCAGCTAACTAGAGTAGCCAACTAGCTAGAGTAGCCGAGTAACCAACTAGCTAGAGTAGCCAACTAACTAGAGTAGCCAACTAACTAGAGTAGCCGAGTAGCCAACTAGCTAGAGTAGCCAGCTAACTAGAGTAGCCAACTAACTAGAGTAGCCAACTAGCTAGAGTAGCCAGCTAACTAGAGTAGCCAACTAACTAGAGTAGCCAAGTAACTAGAGTAGCCGAGTAGCCAACTAACTAGAGTAGCCAACTAACTAGAGTAGCCAACTAACTAGAGTAGCCAACTTGCCAGCTGGGTCATTCCTACAATGTGGTGCCTTTTCTGTCCCCAGAAAATGTCACTTCTTATTTAGTGTAAAAATGTGCATTCCAAAAGGCTTGTAGGTAGGTAGGTAGGTAGGTAGGTAGGTAGGTAGGTAGGTAGGTAGGTAGGTAGGTAGGTAGGTAGGTAGGTAGGTAGGTAGGTAGGTAGGTAGGTAGGTAGGAGTGTGGCAAAGTGCAGAATAACTGATGAATTTACGAACGCTCAACACCCGTTGAATACAGCCGGTGTCAGTAAACGTGGTCAAAAATTGGTAATTAAATTGTTTCCAGCAGCACAGTTACAGTCACCAACGCTCTGGATAATATAAAAACAGCCAAACCAGCTCTGTTAAATGTTCAGAGTGCCTGGAAGTAATGTTAGCTTGGGTGTTTGACTGCCGTTGTGATGTGTGATGTACCAACACATCCCTAGTTAATTTCTCTGGCACTCCAGACTGAATGTACCAACACATCCCTAGTTAAATTCTCTCTCATATTTTTTTCATGATTATTGTATTTTTAACATTTTATTTAAGATTTTCTGTGTCCCTGATATCACTTTCCACCCTGTTAGTTTGTTGTAATTCTCCATTTAAGAAAACACCCCCTTTCTAAAATGACACCACATTCAGGAAGTATCATCATTTATTTACCATCCTACCCATGCTAGATTACAGAGACATCATTTATAGATCAGCTAGATGTTCTTTACCATTCGGCCATCAGATTCACCACCAATGCTCCTTATAGGACACATCACTGCACTCTATACTCCTCTGTAAACTGGTCATCTCTATAAACCCGTCACAAGACCCATTGGTTGATGCTTATTTATAAAACCCTCTTAGGCCTCACTCCCCCTTATCTGAGATATCTACTACCATCAGTAATCATGGACACTCTTACTGACAGTTGTGGCTGCTTTGTGTGATGTATTGTTGTCTCTACCTTCTTGGTAATGTTTGTACCATGTTGTGTTGCTACCATGTTGTCTTAGGTCTCTCTTTATGTAGTGTTGTGGTGTCTCTCTTTATGTAGTGTTGTGTTGTCTCTCTTTATGTAGTGTTGTGGTGTCTCTCTATGTAGTGTTGTGGTGTCTCTCTTTATGTAGTGTTGTGGTGTCTCTCTTTATGTAGTGTTGTGTTGTCTCTCTTTATGTAGTGTTGTGGTGTCTCTCTTTATGTAGTGTTGTTTTGTCTCTCTTTATGTAGTGTTGTGGTGTCTCTCTTTATGTAGTGTTGTGGTGTCTCTCTTTATGTAGTGTTGTGGTGTCTCTCTTTATGTAGTGTTGTGGTGTCTCTCTTTATGTAGTGTTGTGGTGTCTCTCTTTATGTAGTGTTGTTTTGTCTCTCTTTATGTAGTGTTGTGGTGTCTCTCTTTATGTAGTGTTGTTTTGTCTCTCTGTATGTAGTGTTGTTTTGTCTCTCTGTATGTAGTGTTGTTTTGTCTCTCTTTATGTAGTGTTGTGGTGTCTCTCTTTATGTAGTGTTGTTTTGTCTCTCTTTATGTAGTGTTGTGTTGTCTCTCTTTATGTAGTGTTGTTTTGTCTCTCTTTATGTAGTGTTGTTTTGTCTCTCTGTATGTAGTGTTGTTTTGTCTCTCTTTATGTAGTGTTGTGGTGTCTCTCTTTATGTAGTGTTGTCTCTCTTTATGTAGTGTTGTTTTGTCTCTCTTTATGTAGTGTTGTGGTGTCTCTCTTTATGTAGTGTTGTTTTGTCTCTCTTTATGTAGTGTTGTTTTGTCTCTCTTTATGTAGTGTTGTTTTGTCTCTCTTTATGTAGTGTTGTGGTGTCTCTCTTTATGTAGTGTCTCTCTTTATGTAGTGTTGTTTTGTATCTCTTTATGTAGTGTTGTGGTGTCTCTCTTTATGTAGTGTTGTGTTGTCTCTCTTTATGTAGTGTTGTGGTGTCTCTCTTTGTGTAGTGTTGTAGTGTCTCTCTTTATGTAGTGTTGTTTTGTCTCTCTTTATGTAGTGTTGTGTTGTCTCTCTTTATGTAGTGTTGTTTTGTCTCTCTTTATGTAGTGTTGTTTTGTCTCTCTTTATGTAGTGTTGTTTTGTCTCTCTTTATGTAGTGTTGTTTTGTATCTCTTTATGTAGTGTTGTGTTGTCTCTCTTTATGTAGTGTTGTTTTGTCTCTCTTTATGTAGTGTTGTTTTGTATCTCTTTGTGTAGTGTTGTTTTGTATCTCTTTATGTAGTGTTGTGGTGTATCTCTTTATGTAGTGTTGTGGTGTCTCTCTTTATGTAGTGTTGTGGTGTCTCTCTTTATGTAGTGTTGTTTTGTCTCTCTTTATGTAGTGTTGTGGTGTCTCTCTTTATGTAGTGTTGTTTTGTCTCTCTTTATGTAGTGTTGTTTTGTCTCTCTTTATGTAGTGTTGTGGTGTCTCTCTTTATGTAGTGTTGTTTTGTCTCTCTTTATGTAGTGTTGTTTTGTATCTCTTTATGTAGTGTTGTGGTGTCTCTCTTTATGTAGTGTTGTTTTGTCTCTCTTTATGTAGTGTTGTTTTGTCTCTCTGTATGTAGTGTTGTTTTGTCTCTCTTTATGTAGTGTCTCTCTTTATGTAGTGTTGTTTTGTCTCTCTTTATGTAGTGTTGTTTTGTCTCTCTTTATGTAGTGTTGTGTTGTCTCTCTTTATGTAGTGTTGTGGTGTCTCTCTTTATGTAGTGTTGTGGTGTCTCTCTTTATGTAGTGTTGTGGTGTCTCTCTTTATGTAGTGTTGTGTTGTCTCTCTTTATGTAGTGTTGTGGTGTCTCTCTTTATGTAGTGTTGTGGTGTCTCTCTTTATGTAGTGTTGTTTTGTCTCTCTTTATGTAGTGTTGTTTTGTCTCTCTTTATGTAGTGTTGTGGTGTCTCTCTTTATGTAGTGTTGTTTTGTCTCTCTTTATGTAGTGTTGTTTTGTATCTCTTTATGTAGTGTTGTGGTGTCTCTCTTTATGTAGTGTTGTTTTGTCTCTCTTTATGTAGTGTTGTTTTGTCTCTCTGTATGTAGTGTTGTTTTGTCTCTCTTTATGTAGTGTTGTTTTGTCTCTCTTTATGTAGTGTTGTTTTGTCTCTCTTTATGTAGTGTTGTTTTGTCTCTCTTTATGTAGTGTTGTTTTGTCTCTCTTTATGTAGTGTTGTGGTGTCTCTCTTTATGTAGTGTTGTGGTGTCTCTCTTTATGTAGTGATGTGGTGTCTCTCTTTATGTAGTGTTGTGTTGTCTCTCTTTATTTAGTGTTGTGTTGTCTCTCTTTATGTAGTGTTGTGGTGTCTCTCTTTATGTAGTGTTGTGGTGTCTCTCTTTATGTAGTGTTGTGGTGTCTCTCTTTATGTAGTGTTGTTTTGTCTCTCTTTATGTAGTGTTGTTTTGTCTCTCTTTATGTAGTGTTGTGGTGTCTCTCTTTATGTAGTGTTGTTTTGTCTCTCTGTATGTAGTGTTGTTTTGTCTCTCTTTATGTAGTGTTGTTTTGTCTCTCTTTATGTAGTGTTGTTTTGTCTCTCTTTATGTAGTGTTGTGGTGTCTCTCTTTATGTAGTGTTGTGTTGTCTCTCTTTATGTAGTGTTGTGGTGTCTCTCTTTATGTAGTGTTGTGGTGTCTCTCTTTATGTAGTGTTGTGGTGTCTCTCTTTATGTAGTGTTGTGGTGTCTCTCTTTATGTAGTGTTGTGGTGTCTCTCTTTATGTAGTGTTGTGGTGTCTCTCTTTATGTAGTGTTGTTTTGTCTCTCTTTATGTAGTGTTGTTTTGTCTCTCTTTATGTAGTGTTGTGGTGTCTCTCTTTATGTAGTGTTGTTTTGTCTCTCTTTATGTAGTGTTGTTTTGTATCTCTTTATGTAGTGTTGTGGTGTCTCTCTTTATGTAGTGTTGTTTTGTCTCTCTTTATGTAGTGTTGTGGTGTCTCTCTTTATGTAGTGTTGTGTTGTCTCTCTTTATGTAGTGTTGTGGTGTCTCTCTTTATGTAGTGTTGTGGTGTCTCTCTTTATGTAGTGTTGTGGTGTCTCTCTTTATGTAGTGTTGTGTTGTCTCTCTTTATGTAGTGTTGTGGTGTCTCTCTTTATGTAGTGTTGTGGTGTCTCTCTTTATGTAGTGTTGTTTTGTCTCTCTTTATGTAGTGTTGTTTTGTCTCTCTTTATGTAGTGTTGTGGTGTCTCTCTTTATGTAGTGTTGTTTTGTCTCTCTTTATGTAGTGTTGTTTTGTATCTCTTTATGTAGTGTTGTGGTGTCTCTCTTTATGTAGTGTTGTGGTGTCTCTCTTTATGTAGTGTTGTTTTGTCTCTCTTTATGTAGTGTTGTTTTGTCTCTCTGTATGTAGTGTTGTTTTGTCTCTCTTTATGTAGTGTTGTTTTGTCTCTCTTTATGTAGTGTTGTTTTGTCTCTCTTTATGTAGTGTTGTGTTGTCTCTCTTTATGTAGTGTTGTGGTGTCTCTCTTTATGTAGTGTTGTGGTGTCTCTCTTTATGTAGTGTTGTGTTGTCTCTCTTTATGTAGTGTTGTTTTGTCTCTCTTTATGTAGTGTTGTTTTGTCTCTCTTTATGTAGTGTTGTTTTGTCTCTCTTTATGTAGTGTTGTTTTGTCTCTCTTTATGTAGTGTTGTTTTGTCTCTCTTTATGTAGTGTTGTGGTGTCTCTCTTTATGTAGTGTTGTGGTGTCTCTCTTTATGTAGTGATGTGGTGTCTCTCTTTATGTAGTGTTGTGTTGTCTCTCTTTATGTAGTGTTGTTTTGTCTCTCTTGATGTAGTGTTGTTTTGTCTCTCTTTATGTAGTGTTGTGGTGTCTCTCTTTATGTAGTGTTGTGGTGTCTCTTTATGTAGTGTTGTTTTGTCTCTCTTTATGTAGTGTTGTGGTGTCTCTCTTTATGTAGTGTTGTTTTGTCTCTCTGTATGTAGTGTTGTTTTGTCTCTCTTTATGTAGTGTTGTTTTGTCTCTCTTTATGTAGTGTTGTTTTGTCTCTCTTTATGTAGTGTTGTGGTGTCTCTCTTTATGTAGTGATGTTTTGTCTCTCTTTATGTAGTGTTGTTTTGTCTCTCTTTATGTAGTGTTGTTTTGTCTCTCTTTATGTAGTGTTGTGGTGTCTCTGTATGTAGTGTTGTTTTGTCTCTCTTTATGTAGTGTTGTGGTGTCTCTCTTTATGTAGTGTTGTGGTGTCTCTCTTTATGTAGTGTTGTGGTGTCTCTCTTTATGTAGTGTTGTTTTGTCTCTCTTTATGTAGTGTTGTTTTGTCTCTCTTTATGTAGTGTTGTGGTGTCTCTCTTTATGTAGTGTTGTTTTGTCTCTCTGTATGTAGTGTTGTTTTGTCTCTCTTTATGTAGTGTTGTTTTGTCTCTCTTTATGTAGTGTTGTTTTGTCTCTCTTTATGTAGTGTTGTGGTGTCTCTCTTTATGTAGTGTTGTGTTGTCTCTCTTTATGTAGTGTTGTGGTGTCTCTCTTTATGTAGTGTTGTGGTGTCTCTCTTTATGTAGTGTTGTGGTGTCTCTCTTTATGTAGTGTTGTGGTGTCTCTCTTTATGTAGTGTTGTGGTGTCTCTCTTTATGTAGTGTTGTGGTGTCTCTCTTTATGTAGTGTTGTTTTGTCTCTCTTTATGTAGTGTTGTTTTGTCTCTCTTTATGTAGTGTTGTGGTGTCTCTCTTTATGTAGTGTTGTTTTGTCTCTCTTTATGTAGTGTTGTTTTGTATCTCTTTATGTAGTGTTGTGGTGTCTCTCTTTATGTAGTGTTGTTTTGTCTCTCTTTATGTAGTGTTGTGGTGTCTCTCTTTATGTAGTGTTGTGTTGTCTCTCTTTATGTAGTGTTGTGGTGTCTCTCTTTATGTAGTGTTGTGGTGTCTCTCTTTATGTAGTGTTGTGGTGTCTCTCTTTATGTAGTGTTGTGTTGTCTCTCTTTATGTAGTGTTGTGGTGTCTCTCTTTATGTAGTGTTGTGGTGTCTCTCTTTATGTAGTGTTGTTTTGTCTCTCTTTATGTAGTGTTGTTTTGTCTCTCTTTATGTAGTGTTGTGGTGTCTCTCTTTATGTAGTGTTGTTTTGTCTCTCTTTATGTAGTGTTGTTTTGTATCTCTTTATGTAGTGTTGTGGTGTCTCTCTTTATGTAGTGTTGTGGTGTCTCTCTTTATGTAGTGTTGTTTTGTCTCTCTTTATGTAGTGTTGTTTTGTCTCTCTGTATGTAGTGTTGTTTTGTCTCTCTTTATGTAGTGTTGTTTTGTCTCTCTTTATGTAGTGTTGTTTTGTCTCTCTTTATGTAGTGTTGTGTTGTCTCTCTTTATGTAGTGTTGTGGTGTCTCTCTTTATGTAGTGTTGTGGTGTCTCTCTTTATGTAGTGTTGTGTTGTCTCTCTTTATGTAGTGTTGTTTTGTCTCTCTTTATGTAGTGTTGTTTTGTCTCTCTTTATGTAGTGTTGTTTTGTCTCTCTTTATGTAGTGTTGTTTTGTCTCTCTTTATGTAGTGTTGTTTTGTCTCTCTTTATGTAGTGTTGTGGTGTCTCTCTTTATGTAGTGTTGTGGTGTCTCTCTTTATGTAGTGATGTGGTGTCTCTCTTTATGTAGTGTTGTGTTGTCTCTCTTTATGTAGTGTTGTTTTGTCTCTCTTGATGTAGTGTTGTTTTGTCTCTCTTTATGTAGTGTTGTGGTGTCTCTCTTTATGTAGTGTTGTGGTGTCTCTTTATGTAGTGTTGTTTTGTCTCTCTTTATGTAGTGTTGTGGTGTCTCTCTTTATGTAGTGTTGTTTTGTCTCTCTGTATGTAGTGTTGTTTTGTCTCTCTTTATGTAGTGTTGTTTTGTCTCTCTTTATGTAGTGTTGTTTTGTCTCTCTTTATGTAGTGTTGTGGTGTCTCTCTTTATGTAGTGTTGTTTTGTCTCTCTTTATGTAGTGTTGTTTTGTCTCTCTTTATGTAGTGTTGTTTTGTCTCTCTTTATGTAGTGTTGTGGTGTCTCTGTATGTAGTGTTGTTTTGTCTCTCTTTATGTAGTGTTGTTTTGTCTCTCTTTATGTAGTGTTGTTTTGTCTCTCTTTATGTAGTGTTGTTTTGTTTCTCTTTATGTAGTGTTGTGGTGTCTCTCTTTATGTAGTGTTGTTTTGTCTCTCTTTATGTAGTGTTGTGGTGTCTCTGTATGTAGTGTTGTTTTGTCTCTCTTTATGTAGTGTTGTGGTGTCTCTGTATGTAGTGTTGTTTTGTCTCTCTTTATGTAGTGTTGTTTTGTCTCTCTTTATGTAGTGTTGTTTTGTCTCTCTTTATGTAGTGTTGTTTTGTTTCTCTTTATGTAGTGTTGTGGTGTCTCTCTTTATGTAGTGTTGTGGTGTCTCTGTATGTAGTGTTGTTTTGTCTCTCTTTATGTAGTGTTGTTTTGTATCTCTTTATGTAGTGTTGTGGTGTCTCTCTTTATGTAGTGTTGTTTTGACTCTCTTTATGTAGTGTTGTGGTGTCTCTCTTTGTGTAGTGTTGTAGTGTCTCTCTTTATGTAGTGTTGTTTTGTCTCTCTTTATGTAGTGTTGTGTTGTCTCTCTTTATGTAGTGTTGTTTTGTCTCTCTTTATGTAGTGTTGTTTTGTCTCTCTTTATGTAGTGTTGTTTTGTCTCTCTTTATGTAGTGTTGTTTTGTATCTCTTTATGTAGTGTTGTGTTGTCTCTCTTTATGTAGTGTTGTTTTGTCTCTCTTTATGTAGTGTTGTTTTGTATCTCTTTGTGTAGTGTTGTTTTGTATCTCTTTATGTAGTGTTGTGGTGTATCTCTTTATGTAGTGTTGTGGTGTCTCTCTTTATGTAGTGTTGTGGTGTCTCTCTTTATGTAGTGTTGTTTTGTCTCTCTTTATGTAGTGTTGTGGTGTCTCTCTTTATGTAGTGTTGTTTTGTCTCTCTTTATGTAGTGTTGTTTTGTCTCTCTTTATGTAGTGTTGTGGTGTCTCTCTTTATGTAGTGTTGTTTTGTCTCTCTTTATGTAGTGTTGTTTTGTATCTCTTTATGTAGTGTTGTGGTGTCTCTCTTTATGTAGTGTTGTTTTGTCTCTCTTTATGTAGTGTTGTTTTGTCTCTCTGTATGTAGTGTTGTTTTGTCTCTCTTTATGTAGTGTCTCTCTTTATGTAGTGTTGTTTTGTCTCTCTTTATGTAGTGTTGTTTTGTCTCTCTTTATGTAGTGTTGTGTTGTCTCTCTTTATGTAGTGTTGTGGTGTCTCTCTTTATGTAGTGTTGTGGTGTCTCTCTTTATGTAGTGTTGTGGTGTCTCTCTTTATGTAGTGTTGTGGTGTCTCTCTTTATGTAGTGTTGTTTTGTCTCTCTTTATGTAGTGTTGTTTTGTCTCTCTTTATGTAGTGTTGTGGTGTCTCTCTTTATGTAGTGTTGTTTTGTCTCTCTTTATGTAGTGTTGTTTTGTCTCTCTGTATGTAGTGTTGTTTTGTCTCTCTTTATGTAGTGTTGTGGTGTCTCTCTTTATGTAGTGTTGTCTCTCTTTATGTAGTGTTGTTTTGTCTCTCTTTATGTAGTGTTGTGGTGTCTCTCTTTATGTAGTGTTGTTTTGTCTCTCTTTATGTAGTGTTGTTTTGTCTCTCTTTATGTAGTGTTGTTTTGTCTCTCTTTATGTAGTGTTGTGGTGTCTCTCTTTATGTAGTGTCTCTCTTTATGTAGTGTTGTTTTGTATCTCTTTATGTAGTGTTGTGGTGTCTCTCTTTATGTAGTGTTGTGTTGTCTCTCTTTATGTAGTGTTGTGGTGTCTCTCTTTGTGTAGTGTTGTAGTGTCTCTCTTTATGTAGTGTTGTTTTGTCTCTCTTTATGTAGTGTTGTGTTGTCTCTCTTTATGTAGTGTTGTTTTGTCTCTCTTTATGTAGTGTTGTTTTGTCTCTCTTTATGTAGTGTTGTTTTGTCTCTCTTTATGTAGTGTTGTTTTGTATCTCTTTATGTAGTGTTGTGTTGTCTCTCTTTATGTAGTGTTGTTTTGTCTCTCTTTATGTAGTGTTGTTTTGTATCTCTTTGTGTAGTGTTGTTTTGTATCTCTTTATGTAGTGTTGTGGTGTATCTCTTTATGTAGTGTTGTGGTGTCTCTCTTTATGTAGTGTTGTGGTGTCTCTCTTTATGTAGTGTTGTTTTGTCTCTCTTTATGTAGTGTTGTGGTGTCTCTCTTTATGTAGTGTTGTTTTGTCTCTCTTTATGTAGTGTTGTTTTGTCTCTCTTTATGTAGTGTTGTGGTGTCTCTCTTTATGTAGTGTTGTTTTGTCTCTCTTTATGTAGTGTTGTTTTGTATCTCTTTATGTAGTGTTGTGGTGTCTCTCTTTATGTAGTGTTGTTTTGTCTCTCTTTATGTAGTGTTGTTTTGTCTCTCTGTATGTAGTGTTGTTTTGTCTCTCTTTATGTAGTGTCTCTCTTTATGTAGTGTTGTTTTGTCTCTCTTTATGTAGTGTTGTTTTGTCTCTCTTTATGTAGTGTTGTGTTGTCTCTCTTTATGTAGTGTTGTGGTGTCTCTCTTTATGTAGTGTTGTGGTGTCTCTCTTTATGTAGTGTTGTGGTGTCTCTCTTTATGTAGTGTTGTGTTGTCTCTCTTTATGTAGTGTTGTGGTGTCTCTCTTTATGTAGTGTTGTGGTGTCTCTCTTTATGTAGTGTTGTTTTGTCTCTCTTTATGTAGTGTTGTTTTGTCTCTCTTTATGTAGTGTTGTGGTGTCTCTCTTTATGTAGTGTTGTTTTGTCTCTCTTTATGTAGTGTTGTTTTGTATCTCTTTATGTAGTGTTGTGGTGTCTCTCTTTATGTAGTGTTGTTTTGTCTCTCTTTATGTAGTGTTGTTTTGTCTCTCTGTATGTAGTGTTGTTTTGTCTCTCTTTATGTAGTGTTGTTTTGTCTCTCTTTATGTAGTGTTGTTTTGTCTCTCTTTATGTAGTGTTGTTTTGTCTCTCTTTATGTAGTGTTGTTTTGTCTCTCTTTATGTAGTGTTGTGGTGTCTCTCTTTATGTAGTGTTGTGGTGTCTCTCTTTATGTAGTGATGTGGTGTCTCTCTTTATGTAGTGTTGTGTTGTCTCTCTTTATTTAGTGTTGTGTTGTCTCTCTTTATGTAGTGTTGTGGTGTCTCTCTTTATGTAGTGTTGTGGTGTCTCTCTTTATGTAGTGTTGTGGTGTCTCTCTTTATGTAGTGTTGTTTTGTCTCTCTTTATGTAGTGTTGTTTTGTCTCTCTTTATGTAGTGTTGTAGATACATCTGCTAGCTCCGGACTGCTAACACTCTGAACGCCGTGCCATAGAACTGATTCCCCGGCTCACCACTTTGCTTTTTCATCGGATCCTACGCTTGTTCAGCTCCACAGCTGATGCCTGCAGGACTGTTTGGTTATATGGTATTTATTTCTGTTTAACTATCAGGCCTCAGGTCCTGTGTGTAGTACATCACTTTTTCTAACTGACCCTCTTTGTCCATTCACCTCCATTACCCGTCGTTGTCTTAGCTCTCTTAATTAACTGTTATCTTTTATTTTTATTAATTTTTTGCCCTCTTCTTATTTCAATATGCCTTGTCTTTTGTTGTTTAGGTTAGCTATTATTGTTTTATTTCACTGTAGAGCCCCCAGTCCTGCTCAACATGCCTCTGATAGCTCCTTTGTCCCTCCCCCCACACATGCGGAGACCTCATCTGGCTTAACTGGTGTCTCCAGAGATGCAACCTCTCTCTTCATTACCCAACGCCTAGGTTTACCTCCACTGAACTCACATCCTACCATACCCTTGTCTGTACATTATGCCCTTAACCTATTCCACCACGCCCAGAAATCTGCTCCTTTTATTTTATGTAGCCAACGTACTAGACGTCCAGTTCTGAAAGCCCTCAGCCGAATATTGATTCTATTACTCCTCTGTTCCTCTGGTGATGTAGAGGTAAACCCAGGTCCTATAACCCCCAGTACTACACCTATTCCCCAGGCGCTCTCATTTGTTGATTTCTGTAACCGTAAAAGCCTCGGTTTCATGCATGTTAACATTAGAAGCCTCCTCCCTAAGTTTGACTTATTCACTGCTTTAGCACACTCCGCCAACCCGGATGTTCTAGCTGTGTCTGAGTCCTGGCTTAGGAAGGCCACCAAAAATTCGGAAATTTCCATCCCCAACTACAACATTTCCCGTCAAGATAGAACTGCCAAAGGTGGCGGAGTTGCAATCTACTGCAGAGATAACCTGCAGAGTTCTGTCATACTGTCCAGGTCTGTGCCCAAACAGTTTGAGCTTCTACTCTTAAAAATCCACCTTTCCAGAAATAAGTCTCTCACTGTTGCCGCCTGTTACAGACCCCCCTCAGCCCCCAGCTGTGCCCTGGACTCCATATGTGAATTGATTGCCCCACATCTATCTTCAGAGTTTGTACTGTTAGGTGACTTAAACTGGGATATGCTTAACACCTCGGCTGTACTTCAATCTAAGATTGATGCCCTCAATCTCACGCAAATTATCAAGGAACCCACCAGGTACAACCCAAAATCCGTAAACATGGGTACCATTATTGATATCATCCTGACTAACTTGCCCTCCAAATACACCTCCTCTGTTTTCAACCAGGATCTCAGCGATCACTGCCTCATCGCCTGCGTTCGCAATGGGTCAGCGGTCAAACGACCACCCCTTATCACTGTCAAACGCTCCCTAACACACTTTTGTGAGCAGGCCTTTCTATTTGATCTGGCCCAGGTATCCTGGAAGGATATTGACCTCATCCCGTCAATAGAGGATGCCTGGTTGTTCTTTAAAAGTGCTTTCCTCTCCATCCTAAATAAGCATGCCCCTTTCAAAAAACGTAGAACTAAGAATAGATATAGCCCGTGGTTCACCCCAGACTTGACTGCACTAGACCAACACAAAAACATCCTGTGGCGCACTGCATTAGCATCGAACAGCCCCCGCGATATGCAGCTATTCAGGGAAGTCAGGAACAAGTACACACAGTCAGTTAGAAAAGCAAAGGCCAGCTTTTTCAAACAGAAATTTGCTTCCTGTAGTACTAACTCCAAAAAGTTCTGGGACACTGTTAAATCCATGGAGAATAAGAGCACCTCCTCCCAGTTGCCCACTGCATTGAGGCTCGGAAACACTGTTACCAACGATAAATCCACGATTATCGAAAATTTCAATAAGCATTTTGCTACGGCTGGCCATGCTTTCCACCTGGCTACCCCTACCCCGGCCAACAGCTCTGCACCCTCGGCAGCTACTTGCCCAAGCCCCCCCCGCTTCTCCTTCACCCAAATCCAGACGGCTGATGTTCTGAAAGAGCTGCTAAGTCTGGACCCCTACAAATCTGCTGGGCTAGATAATCTGGACCCTCTCTTTCTGAAATTATCAGCCAAAATTGTTGCAACACCTATCACTAGCCTGTTCAACCTCTCTTTCGTATCGTCTGAGATCCCTAGAGATTGGAAGGCTGCCGCGGTCATCCCCCTCTTCAAAGGAGGAGACACTCTAGACCCAAACTGTTATAGACCAATATCCATCCTGCCCTGCCTTTCTAAAGTTTTCGAAAGCCAAGTTAACAAACAGATAACTGACCACTTCGAATCCCACCGTACCTTCTCTGCTATGCAATCTGGTTTCCGAGCTGGTCATGGGTGCACCTCAGCTACGCTCAAGGTACTGAACGACATCATTACCGCCATCGATAAAAGACAGTACTGTGCAGCCGTTTTCATCGACCTGGCCAAGGCTTTCGACTCTGTCAATCACCGCATTCTTATTGACAGACTCAATAGCCTTGGTTTCTCAAGTGACTGCCTTGCCTGGTTCTCTAACTACTTTGCAGACAGAGTTCAGTGTGTCAAATCGGAGGGCCTATTGTCCGATCCTCTGGCAGTCTCTATGGGGGTGCCACAGGGTTCAATTCTTGGGCCAACCCTTTTCTCTATATACATCAACGATGTCGCTCTCGCTGCTGGTGACTCTCTGATCCATCTCTATGCAGATGACACCATTCTGTATACATCTGGCCCCTCTTTGGATACTGTGTTTACTAACCTTCAATCAAGCTTCAATGCCATACAACACTCCTTCCGTGGCCTCCAACTGCTCTTAAACGCTAGTAAAACTAAGTGCATGCTTTTCTATCGTACGCTGCCAGCACCCGCCCACCGGACTATCATCACTACTCTCGACGGATCCGAATTAGAATACGTGGACACCTACAAATACCTAGGCATCTGGTTAGACTATAAACTCAACTTCCAGACTCACATCAACCATCTCCAATCCAAAATTAAATCCAGAATTGGCTTCCTATTTCGCAACAGAGCCTCCTTCACTCATGCTGCCAAACATGCCCTTGTAAAACTGACTATCCTACCGATCCTTGATTTTGGCGATGTCATTTACAAACTAGCCTCCAACACTCTACTTAGCAAATTGGATGTAGTCTATCACAGTGCCATCCGTTTTGTCACCAAAGCCCCATACACTACCCATCACTGCGACCTGTATGCTCTCGTTGGCTGGCCTTCATTATATATTCGTCGCCAAACCCACTGGCTCCAGGTCATCTACAAGTCTTTGTTAGGTAAATCCCCGCCCTATCTCAGCTCACTGGTCACTATAGCAACACCCACCCGTAGCATGCGCTCCAGCAGGTTTATCTCTCTGGTCACCCCCAAAGCCAACACCTCCTTTGGCCGCCATTCCTTCCAGTTCGCTGCTGCCAATGACTGGAACGAATTGCAAAAATCATTGAAGCTAGAGGTTCCTATCTCCCTCAATAACTTTAAGCATCAGTTGTCAAAGCTGCTTATCGATCACTGCACCTGTATATAGCCCTTCTGTATATAGCCCACACTACTACCTCATCCCTATATTTATTTTTGTTTATTTCACTAATCTTGCACTCCAGTATCTCTATTTGCACATCAAAATTTGCACATCCTTCATTCCTGTGTTAATGATGATAATTCTGTAATTTATTTTACCACTATAGTCTATTTATTGTCCTACCTCCTAACCTTACTGCATTTTTGCACTACATTTTGCACTCTGTATATAGATTTTCTATTGTTTTTTTTTTTTTTGACTGTTTGTTTAATGTGTAACTCTGTGTTGTTTTTGTCGCACTGCTTTGCTTTGTCTTGGCCAGGTCGCAGTTGCAAATGAGAACTTGTTCTCAACTGACCTACCTGGTTAAATAAAGGTGAAATAAAAATAAAAAAAATAAAAGTTGTGGTGTCTCTCTTTATGTAGTGTTGTTTTGTCTCTCTGTATGTAGTGTTGTTTTGTCTCTCTTTATGTAGTGTTGTTTTGTCTCTCTTTATGTAGTGTTGTTTTGTCTCTCTTTATGTAGTGTTGTGGTGTCTCTCTTTATGTAGTGTTGTGTTGTCTCTCTTTATGTAGTGTTGTGGTGTCTCTCTTTATGTAGTGTTGTGGTGTCTCTCTTTATGTAGTGTTGTGGTGTCTCTCTTTATGTAGTGTTGTGGTGTCTCTCTTTATGTAGTGTTGTGGTGTCTCTCTTTATGTAGTGTTGTGGTGTCTCTCTTTATGTAGTGTTGTTTTGTCTCTCTTTATGTAGTGTTGTTTTGTCTCTCTTTATGTAGTGTTGTGGTGTCTCTCTTTATGTAGTGTTGTTTTGTCTCTCTTTATGTAGTGTTGTTTTGTATCTCTTTATGTAGTGTTGTGGTGTCTCTCTTTATGTAGTGTTGTTTTGTCTCTCTTTATGTAGTGTTGTGGTGTCTCTCTTTATGTAGTGTTGTGTTGTCTCTCTTTATGTAGTGTTGTGGTGTCTCTCTTTATGTAGTGTTGTGGTGTCTCTCTTTATGTAGTGTTGTGGTGTCTCTCTTTATGTAGTGTTGTGTTGTCTCTCTTTATGTAGTGTTGTGGTGTCTCTCTTTATGTAGTGTTGTGGTGTCTCTCTTTATGTAGTGTTGTTTTGTCTCTCTTTATGTAGTGTTGTTTTGTCTCTCTTTATGTAGTGTTGTGGTGTCTCTCTTTATGTAGTGTTGTTTTGTCTCTCTTTATGTAGTGTTGTTTTGTATCTCTTTATGTAGTGTTGTGGTGTCTCTCTTTATGTAGTGTTGTGGTGTCTCTCTTTATGTAGTGTTGTTTTGTCTCTCTTTATGTAGTGTTGTTTTGTCTCTCTGTATGTAGTGTTGTTTTGTCTCTCTTTATGTAGTGTTGTTTTGTCTCTCTTTATGTAGTGTTGTTTTGTCTCTCTTTATGTAGTGTTGTGTTGTCTCTCTTTATGTAGTGTTGTGGTGTCTCTCTTTATGTAGTGTTGTGGTGTCTCTCTTTATGTAGTGTTGTGTTGTCTCTCTTTATGTAGTGTTGTTTTGTCTCTCTTTATGTAGTGTTGTTTTGTCTCTCTTTATGTAGTGTTGTTTTGTCTCTCTTTATGTAGTGTTGTTTTGTCTCTCTTTATGTAGTGTTGTTTTGTCTCTCTTTATGTAGTGTTGTGGTGTCTCTCTTTATGTAGTGTTGTGGTGTCTCTCTTTATGTAGTGATGTGGTGTCTCTCTTTATGTAGTGTTGTGTTGTCTCTCTTTATGTAGTGTTGTTTTGTCTCTCTTGATGTAGTGTTGTTTTGTCTCTCTTTATGTAGTGTTGTGGTGTCTCTCTTTATGTAGTGTTGTGGTGTCTCTTTATGTAGTGTTGTTTTGTCTCTCTTTATGTAGTGTTGTGGTGTCTCTCTTTATGTAGTGTTGTTTTGTCTCTCTGTATGTAGTGTTGTTTTGTCTCTCTTTATGTAGTGTTGTTTTGTCTCTCTTTATGTAGTGTTGTTTTGTCTCTCTTTATGTAGTGTTGTGGTGTCTCTCTTTATGTAGTGTTGTTTTGTCTCTCTTTATGTAGTGTTGTTTTGTCTCTCTTTATGTAGTGTTGTTTTGTCTCTCTTTATGTAGTGTTGTGGTGTCTCTGTATGTAGTGTTGTTTTGTCTCTCTTTATGTAGTGTTGTTTTGTCTCTCTTTATGTAGTGTTGTTTTGTCTCTCTTTATGTAGTGTTGTTTTGTTTCTCTTTATGTAGTGTTGTGGTGTCTCTCTTTATGTAGTGTTGTTTTGTCTCTCTTTATGTAGTGTTGTGGTGTCTCTGTATGTAGTGTTGTTTTGTCTCTCTTTATGTAGTGTTGTGGTGTCTCTGTATGTAGTGTTGTTTTGTCTCTCTTTATGTAGTGTTGTTTTGTCTCTCTTTATGTAGTGTTGTTTTGTCTCTCTTTATGTAGTGTTGTTTTGTTTCTCTTTATGTAGTGTTGTGGTGTCTCTCTTTATGTAGTGTTGTGGTGTCTCTGTATGTAGTGTTGTTTTGTCTCTCTTTATGTAGTGTTGTTTTGTATCTCTTTATGTAGTGTTGTGGTGTCTCTCTTTATGTAGTGTTGTTTTGACTCTCTTTATGTAGTGTTGTGGTGTCTCTCTTTGTGTAGTGTTGTAGTGTCTCTCTTTATGTAGTGTTGTTTTGTCTCTCTTTATGTAGTGTTGTGTTGTCTCTCTTTATGTAGTGTTGTTTTGTCTCTCTTTATGTAGTGTTGTTTTGTCTCTCTTTATGTAGTGTTGTTTTGTCTCTCTTTATGTAGTGTTGTTTTGTATCTCTTTATGTAGTGTTGTGTTGTCTCTCTTTATGTAGTGTTGTTTTGTCTCTCTTTATGTAGTGTTGTTTTGTATCTCTTTGTGTAGTGTTGTTTTGTATCTCTTTATGTAGTGTTGTGGTGTATCTCTTTATGTAGTGTTGTGGTGTCTCTCTTTATGTAGTGTTGTGGTGTCTCTCTTTATGTAGTGTTGTTTTGTCTCTCTTTATGTAGTGTTGTGGTGTCTCTCTTTATGTAGTGTTGTTTTGTCTCTCTTTATGTAGTGTTGTTTTGTCTCTCTTTATGTAGTGTTGTGGTGTCTCTCTTTATGTAGTGTTGTTTTGTCTCTCTTTATGTAGTGTTGTTTTGTATCTCTTTATGTAGTGTTGTGGTGTCTCTCTTTATGTAGTGTTGTTTTGTCTCTCTTTATGTAGTGTTGTTTTGTCTCTCTGTATGTAGTGTTGTTTTGTCTCTCTTTATGTAGTGTCTCTCTTTATGTAGTGTTGTTTTGTCTCTCTTTATGTAGTGTTGTTTTGTCTCTCTTTATGTAGTGTTGTGTTGTCTCTCTTTATGTAGTGTTGTGGTGTCTCTCTTTATGTAGTGTTGTGGTGTCTCTCTTTATGTAGTGTTGTGGTGTCTCTATGTAGTGTTGTGTTGTCTCTCTTTATGTAGTGTTGTGGTGTCTCTCTTTATGTAGTGTTGTGGTGTCTCTCTTTATGTAGTGTTGTTTTGTCTCTCTTTATGTAGTGTTGTTTTGTCTCTCTTTATGTAGTGTTGTGGTGTCTCTCTTTATGTAGTGTTGTTTTGTCTCTCTTTATGTAGTGTTGTTTTGTATCTCTTTATGTAGTGTTGTGGTGTCTCTCTTTATGTAGTGTTGTTTTGTCTCTCTTTATGTAGTGTTGTTTTGTCTCTCTGTATGTAGTGTTGTTTTGTCTCTCTTTATGTAGTGTTGTTTTGTCTCTCTTTATGTAGTGTTGTTTTGTCTCTCTTTATGTAGTGTTGTTTTGTCTCTCTTTATGTAGTGTTGTTTTGTCTCTCTTTATGTAGTGTTGTGGTGTCTCTCTTTATGTAGTGTTGTGGTGTCTCTCTTTATGTAGTGATGTGGTGTCTCTCTTTATGTAGTGTTGTGTTGTCTCTCTTTATTTAGTGTTGTGTTGTCTCTCTTTATGTAGTGTTGTGGTGTCTCTCTTTATGTAGTGTTGTGGTGTCTCTCTTTATGTAGTGTTGTGGTGTCTCTCTTTATGTAGTGTTGTTTTGTCTCTCTTTATGTAGTGTTGTTTTGTCTCTCTTTATGTAGTGTTGTGGTGTCTCTCTTTATGTAGTGTTGTTTTGTCTCTCTGTATGTAGTGTTGTTTTGTCTCTCTTTATGTAGTGTTGTTTTGTCTCTCTTTATGTAGTGTTGTTTTGTCTCTCTTTATGTAGTGTTGTGGTGTCTCTCTTTATGTAGTGTTGTGTTGTCTCTCTTTATGTAGTGTTGTGGTGTCTCTCTTTATGTAGTGTTGTGGTGTCTCTCTTTATGTAGTGTTGTGGTGTCTCTCTTTATGTAGTGTTGTGGTGTCTCTCTTTATGTAGTGTTGTGGTGTCTCTCTTTATGTAGTGTTGTTTTGTCTCTCTTTATGTAGTGTTGTTTTGTCTCTCTTTATGTAGTGTTGTGGTGTCTCTCTTTATGTAGTGTTGTTTTGTCTCTCTTTATGTAGTGTTGTTTTGTATCTCTTTATGTAGTGTTGTGGTGTCTCTCTTTATGTAGTGTTGTTTTGTCTCTCTTTATGTAGTGTTGTGGTGTCTCTCTTTATGTAGTGTTGTGTTGTCTCTCTTTATGTAGTGTTGTGGTGTCTCTCTTTATGTAGTGTTGTGGTGTCTCTCTTTATGTAGTGTTGTGGTGTCTCTCTTTATGTAGTGTTGTGTTGTCTCTCTTTATGTAGTGTTGTGGTGTCTCTCTTTATGTAGTGTTGTGGTGTCTCTCTTTATGTAGTGTTGTTTTGTCTCTCTTTATGTAGTGTTGTTTTGTCTCTCTTTATGTAGTGTTGTGGTGTCTCTCTTTATGTAGTGTTGTTTTGTCTCTCTTTATGTAGTGTTGTTTTGTATCTCTTTATGTAGTGTTGTGGTGTCTCTCTTTATGTAGTGTTGTGGTGTCTCTCTTTATGTAGTGTTGTTTTGTCTCTCTTTATGTAGTGTTGTTTTGTCTCTCTGTATGTAGTGTTGTTTTGTCTCTCTTTATGTAGTGTTGTTTTGTCTCTCTTTATGTAGTGTTGTTTTGTCTCTCTTTATGTAGTGTTGTGTTGTCTCTCTTTATGTAGTGTTGTGGTGTCTCTCTTTATGTAGTGTTGTGGTGTCTCTCTTTATGTAGTGTTGTGTTGTCTCTCTTTATGTAGTGTTGTGTTGTCTCTCTTTATGTAGTGTTGTGGTGTCTCTCTTTATGTAGTGTTGTGGTGTCTCTTTATGTAGTGTTGTTTTGTCTCTCTTTATGTAGTGTTGTGGTGTCTCTCTTTATGTAGTGTTGTTTTGTCTCTCTGTATGTAGTGTTGTTTTGTCTCTCTTTATGTAGTGTTGTTTTGTCTCTCTTTATGTAGTGTTGTTTTGTCTCTCTTTATGTAGTGTTGTGGTGTCTCTCTTTATGTAGTGTTGTTTTGTCTCTCTTTATGTAGTGTTGTTTTGTCTCTCTTTATGTAGTGTTGTTTTGTCTCTCTTTATGTAGTGTTGTGGTGTCTCTGTATGTAGTGTTGTTTTGTCTCTCTTTATGTAGTGTTGTTTTGTCTCTCTTTATGTAGTGTTGTTTTGTCTCTCTTTATGTAGTGTTGTTTTGTTTCTCTTTATGTAGTGTTGTGGTGTCTCTCTTTATGTAGTGTTGTTTTGTCTCTCTTTATGTAGTGTTGTGGTGTCTCTGTATGTAGTGTTGTTTTGTCTCTCTTTATGTAGTGTTGTGGTGTCTCTGTATGTAGTGTTGTTTTGTCTCTCTTTATGTAGTGTTGTTTTGTCTCTCTTTATGTAGTGTTGTTTTGTCTCTCTTTATGTAGTGTTGTTTTGTTTCTCTTTATGTAGTGTTGTGGTGTCTCTCTTTATGTAGTGTTGTGGTGTCTCTGTATGTAGTGTTGTTTTGTCTCTCTTTATGTAGTGTTGTTTTGTCTCTCTTTATGTAGTGTTGTGGTGTCTCTCTTTATGTAGTGTTGTTTTGACTCTCTTTATGTAGTGTTGTTTTGTCTCTTTATGTAGTGTTGTCTCTCTTTATGTAGTGTTGTTTTGTCTCTCTTTATGTAGTGTTGTTTTGTCTCTCTTTATGTAGTGTTGTTTTGTGTCTCTTTATGTAGTGTTGTGGTGTCTCTCTTTATGTAGTGTTGTGGTGTCTCTCTTTATGTAGTGTTGTTTTGTCTCTCTTTATGTAGTGTTGTTTTGTCTCTCTTTATGTAGTGTTGTGGTGTCTCTCTTTATGTAGTGTTGTGGTGTCTCTCTTTATGTAGTGTTGTTTTGTCTCTCTTTATGTAGTGTTGTGTTGTCTCTCTTTATTTAGTGTTGTGTTGTCTCTCTTTATGTAGTGTTGTGGTGTCTCTCTTTATGTAGTGTTGTGGTGTCTCTCTTTATGTAGTGTTGTGGTGTCTCTCTTTATGTAGTGTTGTTTTGTCTCTCTTTATGTAGTGTTGTTTTGTCTCTCTTTATGTAGTGTTGTGGTGTCTCTCTTTATGTAGTGTTGTTTTGTCTCTCTGTATGTAGTGTTGTTTTGTCTCTCTTTATGTAGTGTTGTTTTGTCTCTCTTGATGTAGTGTTGTTTTGTCTCTCTTTATGTAGTGTTGTGGTGTCTCTCTTTATGTAGTGTTGTGTTGTCTCTCTTTATGTAGTGTTGTGGTGTCTCTCTTTATGTAGTGTTGTGGTGTCTCTCTTTATGTAGTGTTGTGGTGTCTCTCTTTATGTAGTGTTGTGGTGTCTCTCTTTATGTAGTGTTGTGGTGTCTCTCTTTATGTAGTGTTGTTTTGTCTCTCTTTATGTAGTGTTGTGGTGTCTCTCTTTATGTAGTGTTGTTTTGTCTCTCTTTATGTAGTGTTGTTTTGTATCTCTTTATGTAGTGTTGTGGTGTCTCTCTTTATGTAGTGTTGTTTTGTCTCTCTTTATGTAGTGTTGTGGTGTCTCTCTTTATGTAGTGTTGTGTTGTCTCTCTTTATGTAGTGTTGTGGTGTCTCTCTTTATGTAGTGTTGTGGTGTCTCTCTTTATGTAGTGTTGTGGTGTCTCTCTTTATGTAGTGTTGTGTTGTCTCTCTTTATGTAGTGTTGTGGTGTCTCTCTTTATGTAGTGTTGTGGTGTCTCTCTTTATGTAGTGTTGTTTTGTCTCTCTTTATGTAGTGTTGTTTTGTCTCTCTTTATGTAGTGTTGTGGTGTCTCTCTTTATGTAGTGTTGTTTTGTCTCTCTTTATGTAGTGTTGTTTTGTATCTCTTTATGTAGTGTTGTGGTGTCTCTCTTTATGTAGTGTTGTGGTGTCTCTCTTTATGTAGTGTTGTTTTGTCTCTCTTTATGTAGTGTTGTTTTGTCTCTCTGTATGTAGTGTTGTTTTGTCTCTCTTTATGTAGTGTTGTTTTGTCTCTCTTTATGTAGTGTTGTTTTGTCTCTCTTTATGTAGTGTTGTGGTGTCTCTCTTTATGTAGTGTTGTGGTGTCTCTCTTTATGTAGTGTTGTGGTGTCTCTCTTTATGTAGTGTTGTTTTGTCTCTCTTTATGTAGTGTTGTTTTGTCTCTCTTTATGTAGTGTTGTGGTGTCTCTCTTTATGTAGTGTTGTTTTGTCTCTCTGTATGTAGTGTTGTTTTGTCTCTCTTTATGTAGTGTTGTTTTGTCTCTCTTTATGTAGTGTTGTTTTGTCTCTCTTTATGTAGTGTTGTGGTGTCTCTCTTTATGTAGTGTTGTGTTGTCTCTCTTTATGTAGTGTTGTGGTGTCTCTCTTTATGTAGTGTTGTGGTGTCTCTCTTTATGTAGTGTTGTGGTGTCTCTCTTTATGTAGTGTTGTGGTGTCTCTCTTTATGTAGTGTTGTGGTGTCTCTCTTTATGTAGTGTTGTTTTGTCTCTCTTTATGTAGTGTTGTGGTGTCTCTCTTTATGTAGTGTTGTTTTGTCTCTCTTTATGTAGTGTTGTTTTGTATCTCTTTATGTAGTGTTGTGGTGTCTCTCTTTATGTAGTGTTGTTTTGTCTCTCTTTATGTAGTGTTGTGGTGTCTCTCTTTATGTAGTGTTGTGTTGTCTCTCTTTATGTAGTGTTGTGGTGTCTCTCTTTATGTAGTGTTGTGGTGTCTCTCTTTATGTAGTGTTGTGGTGTCTCTCTTTATGTAGTGTTGTGTTGTCTCTCTTTATGTAGTGTTGTGGTGTCTCTCTTTATGTAGTGTTGTGGTGTCTCTCTTTATGTAGTGTTGTTTTGTCTCTCTTTATGTAGTGTTGTTTTGTCTCTCTTTATGTAGTGTTGTGGTGTCTCTCTTTATGTAGTGTTGTTTTGTCTCTCTTTATGTAGTGTTGTTTTGTATCTCTTTATGTAGTGTTGTGGTGTCTCTCTTTATGTAGTGTTGTGGTGTCTCTCTTTATGTAGTGTTGTTTTGTCTCTCTTTATGTAGTGTTGTTTTGTCTCTCTGTATGTAGTGTTGTTTTGTCTCTCTTTATGTAGTGTTGTTTTGTCTCTCTTTATGTAGTGTTGTTTTGTCTCTCTTTATGTAGTGTTGTGTTGTCTCTCTTTATGTAGTGTTGTGGTGTCTCTCTTTATGTAGTGTTGTGGTGTCTCTCTTTATGTAGTGTTGTGTTGTCTCTCTTTATGTAGTGTTGTGTTGTCTCTCTTTATGTAGTGTTGTGGTGTCTCTCTTTATGTAGTGTTGTGGTGTCTCTTTATGTAGTGTTGTTTTGTCTCTCTTTATGTAGTGTTGTGGTGTCTCTCTTTATGTAGTGTTGTTTTGTCTCTCTGTATGTAGTGTTGTTTTGTCTCTCTTTATGTAGTGTTGTTTTGTCTCTCTTTATGTAGTGTTGTTTTGTCTCTCTTTATGTAGTGTTGTGGTGTCTCTCTTTATGTAGTGTTGTTTTGTCTCTCTTTATGTAGTGTTGTTTTGTCTCTCTTTATGTAGTGTTGTTTTGTCTCTCTTTATGTAGTGTTGTGGTGTCTCTGTATGTAGTGTTGTTTTGTCTCTCTTTATGTAGTGTTGTTTTGTCTCTCTTTATGTAGTGTTGTTTTGTCTCTCTTTATGTAGTGTTGTTTTGTTTCTCTTTATGTAGTGTTGTGGTGTCTCTCTTTATGTAGTGTTGTTTTGTCTCTCTTTATGTAGTGTTGTGGTGTCTCTGTATGTAGTGTTGTTTTGTCTCTCTTTATGTAGTGTTGTGGTGTCTCTGTATGTAGTGTTGTTTTGTCTCTCTTTATGTAGTGTTGTTTTGTCTCTCTTTATGTAGTGTTGTTTTGTCTCTCTTTATGTAGTGTTGTTTTGTTTCTCTTTATGTAGTGTTGTGGTGTCTCTCTTTATGTAGTGTTGTGGTGTCTCTGTATGTAGTGTTGTTTTGTCTCTCTTTATGTAGTGTTGTTTTGTCTCTCTTTATGTAGTGTTGTGGTGTCTCTCTTTATGTAGTGTTGTTTTGACTCTCTTTATGTAGTGTTGTTTTGTCTCTTTATGTAGTGTTGTCTCTCTTTATGTAGTGTTGTTTTGTCTCTCTTTATGTAGTGTTGTTTTGTCTCTCTTTATGTAGTGTTGTTTTGTGTCTCTTTATGTAGTGTTGTGGTGTCTCTCTTTATGTAGTGTTGTGGTGTCTCTCTTTATGTAGTGTTGTTTTGTCTCTCTTTATGTAGTGTTGTTTTGTCTCTCTTTATGTAGTGTTATGGTGTCTCTCTTTATGTAGTGTTGTGGTGTCTCTCTTTATGTAGTGTTGTTTTGTCTCTCTTTATGTAGTGTTGTGTTGTCTCTCTTTATGTAGTGTTGTTTTGTGTCTCTTTATGTAGTGTTGTGGTGTCTCTCTTTATGTAGTGTTGTGGTGTCTCTCTTTATGTAGTGTTGTTTTGTGTCTCTTTATGTAGTGTTGTGGTGTCTCTCTTTATGTAGTGTTGTGGTGTCTCTCTTTATGTAGTGTTGTTTTGTCTCTCTTTATGTAGTGTTGTTTTGTCTCTCTTTATGTAGTGTTGTGGTGTCTCTCTTTATGTAGTGTTGTGGTGTCTCTCTTTATGTAGTGTTGTGGTGTCTCTCTTTATGTAGTGTTGTGGTGTCTCTCTTTATGTAGTGTTGTTTTGTCTCTCTTTATGTAGTGTTGTTTTGTCTCTCTTTATGTAGTGTTGTGGTGTCTCTCTTTATGTAGTGTTGTTTTGTCTCTCTTTATGTAGTGTTGTTTTGTATCTCTTTATGTAGTGTTGTGGTGTCTCTCTTTATGTAGTGTTGTTTTGTCTCTCTTTATGTAGTGTTGTGGTGTCTCTCTTTATGTAGTGTTGTGTTGTCTCTCTTTATGTAGTGTTGTGGTGTCTCTCTTTATGTAGTGTTGTGGTGTCTCTCTTTATGTAGTGTTGTGGTGTCTCTCTTTATGTAGTGTTGTGTTGTCTCTCTTTATGTAGTGTTGTGGTGTCTCTCTTTATGTAGTGTTGTGGTGTCTCTCTTTATGTAGTGTTGTTTTGTCTCTCTTTATGTAGTGTTGTTTTGTCTCTCTTTATGTAGTGTTGTGGTGTCTCTCTTTATGTAGTGTTGTTTTGTCTCTCTTTATGTAGTGTTGTTTTGTATCTCTTTATGTAGTGTTGTGGTGTCTCTCTTTATGTAGTGTTGTGGTGTCTCTCTTTATGTAGTGTTGTTTTGTCTCTCTTTATGTAGTGTTGTTTTGTCTCTCTGTATGTAGTGTTGTTTTGTCTCTCTTTATGTAGTGTTGTTTTGTCTCTCTTTATGTAGTGTTGTTTTGTCTCTCTTTATGTAGTGTTGTGTTGTCTCTCTTTATGTAGTGTTGTGGTGTCTCTCTTTATGTAGTGTTGTGGTGTCTCTCTTTATGTAGTGTTGTGTTGTCTCTCTTTATGTAGTGTTGTGTTGTCTCTCTTTATGTAGTGTTGTGGTGTCTCTCTTTATGTAGTGTTGTGGTGTCTCTCTTTATGTAGTGTTGTTTTGTCTCTCTTTATGTAGTGTTGTGGTGTCTCTCTTTATGTAGTGTTGTTTTGTCTCTCTGTATGTAGTGTTGTTTTGTCTCTCTTTATGTAGTGTTGTTTTGTCTCTCTTTATGTAGTGTTGTTTTGTCTCTCTTTATGTAGTGTTGTGGTGTCTCTCTTTATGTAGTGTTGTTTTGTCTCTCTTTATGTAGTGTTGTTTTGTCTCTCTTTATGTAGTGTTGTTTTGTCTCTCTTTATGTAGTGTTGTGGTGTCTCTGTATGTAGTGTTGTTTTGTCTCTCTTTATGTAGTGTTGTTTTGTCTCTCTTTATGTAGTGTTGTTTTGTCTCTCTTTATGTAGTGTTGTTTTGTTTCTCTTTATGTAGTGTTGTGGTGTCTCTCTTTATGTAGTGTTGTTTTGTCTCTCTTTATGTAGTGTTGTGGTGTCTCTGTATGTAGTGTTGTTTTGTCTCTCTTTATGTAGTGTTGTGGTGTCTCTGTATGTAGTGTTGTTTTGTCTCTCTTTATGTAGTGTTGTTTTGTCTCTCTTTATGTAGTGTTGTTTTGTCTCTCTTCATGTAGTGTTGTTTTGTTTCTCTTTATGTAGTGTTGTGGTGTCTCTCTTTATGTAGTGTTGTGGTGTCTCTGTATGTAGTGTTGTTTTGTCTCTCTTTATGTAGTGTTGTTTTGTCTCTCTTTATGTAGTGTTGTGGTGTCTCTCTTTATGTAGTGTTGTTTTGACTCTCTTTATGTAGTGTTGTTTTGTCTCTTTATGTAGTGTTGTCTCTCTTTATGTAGTGTTGTTTTGTCTCTCTTTATGTAGTGTTGTTTTGTCTCTCTTGATGTAGTGTTGTTTTGTGTCTCTTTATGTAGTGTTGTGGTGTCTCTCTTTATGTAGTGTTGTGGTGTCTCTCTTTATGTAGTGTTGTTTTGTCTCTCTTTATGTAGTGTTGTTTTGTCTCTCTTTATGTAGTGTTGTGGTGTCTCTCTTTATGTAGTGTTGTGGTGTCTCTCTTTATGTAGTGTTGTTTTGTCTCTCTTTATGTAGTGTTGTGTTGTCTCTCTTTATGTAGTGTTGTTTTGTGTCTCTTTATGTAGTGTTGTGGTGTCTCTCTTTATGTAGTGTTGTGGTGTCTCTCTTTATGTAGTGTTGTTTTGTCTCTCTTTATGTAGTGTTGTTTTGTCTCTCTTTATGTAGTGTTGTTTTGTCTCTCTTTATGTAGTGTTGTGGTGTCTCTCTTTATGTAGTGTTGTTTTGTCTCTCTTTATGTAGTGTTGTTTTGTCTCTCTTTATGTAGTGTTGTGGTGTCTCTCTTTATGTAGTGTTGTTTTGTCTCTCTTTATGTAGTGTTGTTTTGTCTCTCTTTATGTAGTGTTGTGGTGTCTCTCTTTATGTAGTGTTGTGGTGTCTCTCTTTATGTAGTGTTGTTTTGTCTCTCTTTATGTAGTGTTGTTTTGTCTCTCTTTATGTAGTGTTGTTTTGTCTCTCTTTATGTAGTGTTGTGGTGTCTCTCTTTATGTAGTGTTGTGGTGTCTCTCTTTATGTAGTGTTGTTTTGTCTCTCTTTATGTAGTGTTGTGTTGTCTCTCTTTATGTAGTGTTGTTTTGTGTCTCTTTATGTAGTGTTGTGGTGTCTCTCTTTATGTAGTGTTGTGGTGTCTCTCTTTATGTAGTGTTGTTTTGTCTCTCTTTATGTAGTGTTGTTTTGTCTCTCTTTATGTAGTGTTGTTTTGTCTCTCTTTATGTAGTGTTGTGGTGTCTCTCTTTATGTAGTGTTGTTTTGTCTCTCTTTATGTAGTGTTGTTTTGTCTCTCTTTATGTAGTGTTGTGGTGTCTCTCTTTATGTAGTGTTGTTTTGTCTCTCTTTATGTAGTGTTGTTTTGTCTCTCTTTATGTAGTGTTGTGGTGTCTCTCTTTATGTAGTGTTGTGGTGTCTCTCTTTATGTAGTGTTGTGGTGTCTCTCTTTATGTAGTGTTGTGGTGTCTCTCTTTATGTAGTGTTGTGGTGTCTCTCTTTATGTAGTGTTGTTTTGTCTCTCTTTATGTAGTGTTGTCTCTCTTTATGTAGTGTTGTGGTGTCTCTCTTTATGTAGTGTTGTTTTGTCTCTCTTTATGTAGTGTTGTTTTGTCTCTCTTTATGTAGTGTTGTTTTGTCTCTCTTTATGTAGTGTTGTGGTGTCTCTCTTTATGTAGTGTTGTTTTGTCTCTCTTTATGTAGTGTTGTTTTGTCTCTCTTTATGTAGTGTTGTTTTGTCTCTCTTTATGTAGTGTTGTGGTGTCTCTTTATGTAGTGTTGTTTTGTGTCTCTTTATGTAGTGTTGTTTTGTCTCTCTTTATGTAGTGTTGTGGTGTCTCTCTTTATGTAGTGTTGTGGTGTCTCTCTTTATGTAGTGTTGTGGTGTCTCTCTTGTCTTGATGTGTGTTTGGTCCTATATTTATATTTTATTTATTTGTATTTTTAATCCCAGCCCCCGTCCCTGCAGGAGGTCTTTTGCCTTTTGGTAGGTCATCATTGTAAATAAGAATTTGTTCTTAACTGACTTGCCTAGTTTCATAAAGGTTAAATAAAAATGTTTGGTGGGAAAATGGTGTTGTGTTTTGTCTCTCTTTATGTAGTGTTGTTTTGTCTCTCTTTATGTAGTGTTGTTTTGTCTCTCTTTATGTAGTGTTGTGTTGTCTCTCTTTATGTAGTGTTGTTTTGTCTCTCTTTATGTAGTGTTGTTTTGTCTCTCTTTATGTAGTGTTGTTTTGTGTCTCTTTATGTAGTGTTGTGGTGTCTCTCTTTATGTAGTGTTGTGTTGTCTCTCTTTATGTAGTGTTGTTTTGTGTCTCTTTATGTAGTGTTGTTTTGTCTCTCTTTATGTAGTGTTGTTTTGTCTCTCTTTATGTAGTGTTGTGGTGTCTCTCTTTATGTAGTGTTGTGGTGTCTCTCTTTATGTAGTGTTGTTTTGTCTCTCTTTATGTAGTGTTGTGGTGTCTCTCTTTATGTAGTGTTGTTTTGTCTCTCTTTATGTAGTGTTGTTTTGTCTCTCTTTATGTAGTGTTGTTTTGTCTCTCTTTATGTAGTGTTGTGGTGTCTCTTTATGTAGTGTTGTTTTGTGTCTCTTTATGTAGTGTTGTTTTGTCTCTCTTTATGTAGTGTTGTGGTGTCTCTCTTTATGTAGTGTTGTGGTGTCTCTCTTGTCTTGATGTGTGTTTGGTCCTATATTTATATTTTATTTATTTGTATTTTTAATCCCAGCCCCCGTCCCTGCAGGAGGTCTTTTGCCTTTTGGTAGGTCATCATTGTAAATAAGAATTTGTTCTTAACTGACTTGCCTAGTTTCATAAAGGTTAAATAAAAATGTTTGGTGGGAAAATGGTTTAAAAGGTACATAAATATAGACACTCAGTTGTATCTGTTTGTCCATGTTTCATGTTGTTAGTCTGTAACTCAGATTAACCACATTCTACATATGTTTGATAGAGAAGTAAAGCTCCTGTTCAAGTGTTCACCATTATCGGTCACTCACAGAGCAATGGCTAATTTGGGCTCCAAATGTCCACCCTGTTGTTTTTTTATTATTATTTAACTAGGCAAGTCATTTAAGATTTTTTACTGACTTACCTAGTTCAATAGAGGTAAAAAAAAACAACTATTATAGTAATAATAATTGTGAGCCGACATATGGGACTTCCAATCCCGGCCGGATTGTGATACAGCCTGGATTCGAACCAGTTTGTAGTGCCTTAGACCGAGCCCAAACAGGTTGGAAAAGGCACCTAAAAAAGTGCCTGAGGTCCAAAAGACACCACATAGTAGGAATGACCCATTCTAGATGTGTAGCTATCTGAGGTAGCTGGTGGATGTCTTCCTTGAAACCAGGGCAGAAGAAAGCAATATTCACCTACACAAATGCAGATATCCATACTGAAGGAAGCCGTTAAGGGGCCTCATGGGCACCCTTACATTTATTTGTCACTTAATTTAAGGTGTAAATTCACCTTTAAAAGTTGAGGTAACTCCCAGGTCCAATATTAACATGGGGGCTGGTTGCTATGGAGTAGCCGACCAGCAGAGCTCCATACCGGACACCAACTAGCTAACCTTAGCTAACCTTAGCTACATGGTCTCGCCGGTTACACCTGCTAGTTCTAGCGATCTATCTTTTTGGGGCAATCTGGGATGTGGTATATTCAGACAAATATTTGATTTAACTAGTTAGTTAACATACATTTGTTGCAGTTAAATGGAGCTGCGCTAGATAGCTATGTATCTAATGCTAACTAGCTAGCTGATCGTAGGTATGGATGGTTGGGTTAGTTACCACGGCCAGCAGAGTGCACTGCCTTACCAATGTAACTCTGTGGGGACCTGACCTTTTAGTTAATAACCTATTCATGCTTTGTTAACATAATATCAGGGTGTTGCTGTAGGTGTACTTGGCTGCTCGAAACAACAACTTTGCCCGGAGACAGAGCGCCAAGGGGTTGGGACCATTTAAAGGAGAACACGTGGAACTGTGGTCAGTTCTCTGTCTGCCCTGCGAGGTGTTACAGTGAGCCCGTATACGAACCTTCATACTTATCAGCTATACATTTGCATTTAATAAACTTAGCTTAGTTTGAAACAGCTCCTGATGTCTTATCTTATTCCAATACCAGATTTGAATTGACGCGATCTAACAACTCCAAATATCACATTTAGTGCTTCCTTACCGTCTTGAAATGTAGCTTTAGGGTCCTGTTTTTGGCGCCATTCACTTAAACTATTTGAATTCAGAAAAGCCTGGCATCACCAAGTTTCTATTTCATGCAAAACAGCAAAGGCACGGCAAAGTCTTCGTCGCGTCCATGAAGTAAAGTCACCACGACCGTCATGTTAAAGAAGAGACAGTAGCACAAATAACGCTTCACGTCCGAGAAACATTCAAGAACAGGAACATAATTACTTCTGCTGATCCAACCGCTCATACACGATGATTTATTGACTGGCTGTATTTTCTGCAGAGGCCAGAACATACCATCACTTGGTTGTCGTCTTGCTGCATCTGTTTCACTGATACAGTAGAGTAGACCCCAGAGACAGTCAGAATGCTCCAAACCTCTATTGTGATATTGACATAATTCAATACAAAACAGACACAAGAAAAAACTACAACAGAATATGTTTGTTACAGTAATGCATAGCAAGCAACAATCTCTTAAATAGCATGAATCATATCATTTCTAAAGAAATATCAGACCACAATAGCAATGAAATCCATGAATCAACCAAAACACAGAGGAAATAATAAATAATACTAACCGTGTACACAGGAAGGGAACTGGCCCATTCCACACTACAGGGCCTAACCAGGCCAACTGTACTGGGCTGGCCCATTCCACACTACAGGGCCTAACCAGGCCAACTGTACTGGGCTGGCCCATTCCACACTACAGGGCCTAACCAGGCCAACTGTACTGGGCTGGCCCATTCCACACTACAGGGCCTAACCAGGCCAACTGTACTGGGCTGGCCTGGTTACACATCCCTCAAAGTTGCTGAAAAAGTCCTGTAAAGAGCAATGTGAAAAGAAAATACCCAAGCAATCACAGTACAGTTGAGGTCGGCCCTATAGTGTGGATGAGGCATATGATGCTGCTGTCACAGACTCTCTCTGTCAGGAATTCAATAGGCTTTACAGCAGTCACACTGAGCAACAGGGACTACTCTCATCAGACCACAAGGACACAGAAGGGTGGTTATAGAGCCACTGGACTCTGGTGAGTGAGAAAAAGAGGAGAGACTGCAAGAGATAGCAGACTTGCAAAGCCATGCCGTTAGTTATCTGTTCCAAAACTAATGCAACTTCAATATACTTGGTTCTTTTCCTTAGATGTCATGGTGAATTGTGAGAAAAAAAAATAGTCAAAGATACACCCTGCATGAAAATATAAGAAGTGCTTACATTTAATATAAAAAGTTACCATAGATTGAAATAATTCTGTCCTCCTCCCCCCATAATGTACATTTGCTGTGTGTGGGTAACTATGACAGCAATGGTATTTTACTCATATTTATTCTATGTGAAAAAAACTAAGGATGGATGCTGCAGGAAAAACAGATTTTCTCAGCTAAATGAAAGAGAGGAACAGAAACCAGAGCAGCCACAGTAGTGGATCTATAACCAGCCTGGGTATAGCCTGGGTACCCGTCTGTCTGCTGTCATTCCACTGTTTGGCATAGCGAGGAGTGGAATGACAGCAGACAGACGGGTACAGAATACGGAATGCATTTAAACAGCACACATTGATCCAACAGAACTTAAAAGCATCAGAAATAATACCTTGAAAATAATTAAATACAATATTATTGACCACAGTATGAATGAATGAAAAATAATCTACAGTGATGACGAAAGAAACAGAGAGATTCTCTTCTCGCTCTGAAGAACAGTCAAAACAAAGATAATGCCGTCGACATGGAATATTGAAATAAAACAGTCAAAACAAAGTACAAAAAGGTAGAATATAAGGAGGCCCACGTGAAGAAAGAGGGGGTGAAAAAAACTCCAGTATCCATGGCAACTGAAGTTACTCATCATCATCATCATCGGGAGCTTATATACATAAGTCAAATTGAAAATAGATTTTTCCTCTCTGTACATAGCATTGTGTTCTTCCTCTCTGTACATAGCATTGTGTTCTTCCTCTCTGTACATAGCATTGTGTTCTTCCTCTCTGTACATAGCATTGTGTTCTTCCTCTCTGTACATAGCATTGTGTTCTTCCTCTCTGTACATAGCATTGTGTTCTTCTCCTTTCGTTGTCCCCTTCTGTTTATATTTTCTTCCTCAAGTAGTTTTCCAGTTCTGTGTGGACAATACCCCTCCCCTCCCTTCAGTCTAGCGAGATCACGTCTGGTATGGAGCCATATATGACCGCCGCCGCTGCATCAGACCTGCTGGAGTGGCTGTCCCTGTCTCCATCTCTATCTCTGTCTCGATCCCTTTCTCTTAAACTATTAGATGAAACGAGACTGGAGCTGCTGCCGCTGTTGCTGCCCCCATTGGCTGCTGCCAGGGTACTGCTCACGCCCCCAGGGGTCCCTGGCTGGTCCAGGAACATCTGGGAGGAGCTATAGGGCAGGAAGCGGTTGAGGAGCAGGTCATGATGGTCGTCTGAGGCCGAGGCCGCCGCTGCTGCAGCCATCGCCATGTTGTAATGCTACAGACAGGAGAGAGAGTCATCACCATGTTGTAATGCTAGAGACAGGAGAGAGAGTCATCACCATGTTGTAATGCTACAGACAGGAGAGAGAGTCATCACCATGTTGTAATGCTACAGACAGGAGAGAGAGTCATCACCATGTTGTAATGCTAGAGACAGGAGAGAGAGTCATCACCATGTTGTAATGCTACAGACAGGAGAGAGAGTCATCACCATGTTGTAATGCTACAGACAGGAGAGAGAGTCATCACCATGTTGTAATGCTACAGACAGGAGAGAGAGTCATCACCATGTTGTAATGCTAGAGACAGGAGAGAGAGTCATCACCATGTTGTAATGCTAGAGACAGGAGAGAGAGTCATCGCCATGTTGTAATGCTAGAGACAGGAGAGAGAGTCATCACCATGTTGTAATGCTAGAGACAGGAGAGAGAGTCATCGCCATGTTGTAATGCTACAGACAGGAGAGAGAGTCATCACCATGTTGTAATGCTAGAGACAGGAGAGAGAGTCATCACCATGTTGTAATGCTACAGACAGGAGAGAGAGTCATCACCATGTTGTAATGCTACAGACAGGAGAGAGAGTCATCACCATGTTGTAATGCTACAGACAGGAGAGAGAGTCATCACCATGTTGTAATGCTACAGACAGGAGAGAGAGTCATCACCATGTTGTAATGCTACAGACAGGAGAGAGAGTCATCACCATGTTGTAATGCTACAGACAGGAGAGAGAGTCATCACCATGTTGTAATGCTAGAGACAGGAGAGAGAGTCATCACCATGTTGTAATGCTAGAGACAGGAGAGAGAGTCATCGCCATGTTGTAATGCTACAGACAGGAGAGAGAGTCATCACCATGTTGTAATGCTAGAGACAGGAGAGAGAGTCATCACCATGTTGTAATGCTACAGACAGGAGAGAGAGTCATCACCATGTTGTAATGCTACAGACAGGAGAGAGAGTCATCACCATGTTGTAATGCTACAGACAGGAGAGAGAGTCATCACCATGTTGTAATGCTACAGACAGGAGAGAGAGTCATCACCATGTTGTAATGCTACAGACAGGAGAGAGAGTCATCACCATGTTGTAATGCTACAGACAGGAGAGAGAGTCATCACCATGTTGTAATGCTACAGACAGGAGAGAGAGTCATCACCATGTTGTAATGCTACAGACAGGAGAGAGAGTCATCACCATGTTGTAATGCTAGAGACAGGAGAGAGAGTCATCACCATGTTGTAATGCTACAGACAGGAGAGAGAGTCATCACCATGTTGTAATGCTACAGACAGGAGAGAGAGTCATTACCATGTTGTAAAGCTACAGACAGGAGAGAGAGTCATCACCATGTTGTAATGCTAGAGACAGGAGAGAGAGTCATCACCATGTTGTAATGCTACAGACAGGAGAGAGAGTCATCACCATGTTGTAATGCTACAGACAGGAGAGAGAGTCATTACCATGTTGTAATGCTACAGACAGGAGAGAGAGTCATCACCATGTTGTAATGCTAGAGACAGGAGAGAGAGTCATCACCATGTTGTAATGCTACAGACAGGAGAGAGAGTCATCACCATGTTGTAATGCTACAGACAGGAGAGAGAGTCATTACCATGTTGTAAAGCTACAGACAGGAGAGAGAGTCATCACCATGTTGTAATGCTAGAGACAGGAGAGAGAGTCATCACCATGTTGTAATGCTACAGACAGGAGAGAGAGTCATCACCATGTTGTAATGCTACAGACAGGAGAGAGAGTCATTACCATGTTGTAAAGCTACAGACAGGAGAGAGAGGAGAGAGGGAGGACACCAATGCTGCGGTCAGAGAGGAGAGGGAGACAGAGAAAGATAGAGAGCGGAGTGAGTGAGGGAGAGAAAGGAGCATCTCTAAAAGAAGTGAATTGATGATCAACATATATTTACATTTAGGTCACTTAGCAGATTATTTTATCGGAAACAACTTACAGTAACAGTCAATGCATGACAGTTATCTACAACAACTTACAGTAACAGTCAATGCATGACAGTTATCTACAACAACTTACAGTAACAGTCAATGCATGACAGTTATCTAAAACAACTTACAGTAACAGTCAATGCATGTAATGCAGTAACAGTCAACAGTCAACGTTTTAGAACGTGTATGTAATCCCTACTGGAATTGAACCCATAAGCTTGGTGTGGCTGATCAGATCAATGTAACACAGGGGATGGCTGAAATATTAAAATATATTAACACAGGGGCTGGCTGAAATATTAAAATATATTAACACAGGGGCTGGCTGAAATATTAAAATATATTAACACAGGGGATAGCTGAAATATTAAAATATATTAACACAGGGGCTGGCTGAAATATTAAAATATATTAACACAGGGGCTGGCTGAAATATTTAAATATATTAACACAGGGGCTGGCTGAAATATTAAAATATATTAACACAGGGGCTGGCTGAAATATTAAAATATATTAACACGGGCTGGCTGAAATATTTAAATATATTAACACAGGGGATGGCTGAAATATTTAAATATATTAACACAGGGGATGGCTGAAATATTTAAATATATTAACACAGGGGCTGGCTGAAATATTAAAATATATTAACACGGGCTGGCTGAAATATTTAAATATATTAACACAGGGGGAAGCTGAAATATTAAAATATATTAACACAGGGGATGGCTGAAATATTTAAATATATTAACACAGGGGCTGGCTGAAATATTAAAATATATTAACACGGGCTGGCTGAAATATTTAAATATATTAACACAGGGATTGGCTGAAATATTTAAATATATTAACACAGGGGATGGCTGAAATATTAAAATATATTAACACGGGCTGGCTGAAATATTTAAATATATTAACACAGGGGGAAGCTGAAATATTAAAATATATTAACACAGGGGATAGGGGAAATATTTAAATATATTAACACAGGGGCTAGCTGAAATATTTAAATATATTAACACAGGGGCTGGCTGAAATATTTAAATATATTAACACAGGGGCTGGCTGAAATATTTAAATATGTTAACACAGGGGATGGCTGAAATATTTAAATGTATTAACACAGGGGGCGGCGGAAATATTAAAATATATTAACACAGGGGATGGCGAATAATTTAAATATATTAACACAGGGGATGGCTGAAATATTTAAATATATTAACACAGGGGTGGCTGAAATATTTAAATATATTAACACAGGGGGTGGCGGAAATATTTAAATATATTAACACAGGGACTGGCTGAAATATTAAAATATTTTAACACAGGGGCTGGCTGAAATATTTAAATATATTAACACAGGGGATGGCTGAAATATTTAAATATATTAACACAGGGACTGGCTGAAATATTTAAATATATTAACACGGGCTGGCTGAAATATTTAAATATATTAACACAGGGGGAAGCTGAAATATTAAAATATATTAAGACGGGATGGCTGAAATATTTAAATATATTAACACAGGGGCTGGCTGAAATATTAAAATATATTAACACGGGCTGGCTGAAATATTTAAATATATTAACACAGGGGATGGCTGAAATATTTAAATATATTAACACAGGGGATGGCTGAAATATTTAAATATATTAACACAGGGGCTGGCTGAAATATTAAAATATATTAACACAGGGGATGGCTGAAATATTTAAATATATTAACACAGGGGATGGCTGAAATATTTAAATATATTAACACAGGGGATGGCTGAAATATTTAAATATATTAACACAGGGGCTGGCTGAAATATTAAAATATATTAACACGGGCTGGCTGAAATATTTAAATATATTAACACAGGGGGAAGCTGAAATATTAAAATATATTAACACAGGGGATAGGGGAAATATTTAAATATATTAACACAGGGGCTAGCTGAAATATTTAAATAAATACATGTAAATTACTAAGCAAGAAAAAGTGTGTATTGACTCCACTATCAATGTAACCCACTGGCAGTGTTGTCTGGTTCTGTTCTGTGCTGTCATCACCTGATGGTTGTCTCCCTGGAGGAAGGAGAAGAAGTTAAGGTCCAGGTCGTTGGGGGTATGGTAGTAGTGGCTGTAGTCCTGTATGAGGGGGGGGGGGAGGGGGGATGTAGCTGGTCTCAACAGGAGGCATGCTGGGAGCTCTGGCCACCGGAGACACCTGGCTGTGGAGGTTCAACACTCTGTGGAGAGAACAGAACACCAGGTCAGAACAGGGGTGTAAGGACGGCCCAAAACAGATAATAGTCTGGCTGGTGTTCAGTAGGCCCAAAAGCCAAGGAAGACAACTGAATGAAACAATAGTAGCCTGGTGCTGTGACTAAAATATGTCCTCTCCTCGTCTCAGACTTAACAGGTGGCTCAGCTTTCAACTGGTCAGTTCTTTCAAATTCATGCAATGACAGGAAAGGATGAGCAGACAGGTGTTTTAGAGAGACTGTATTTTTAAGATGTTCTGATTGGACATACCCCTTGCTGACAGGCGGCGAGGCAGGGGACAGCGAGGAGGAGGGACAGGCCCTCTTGGGAGGGGGTTCATCATCCAGGTCATCGTCTGAAGAGCTGTCCAGAGTCAGATCAATCACCACCACCTTATTGGTACTGCTGTGGGATGAGCTGTTCCTGTGGTGCTCTGATTCTACTGTCCGACATGAGTCTATGGCAGGCAGACAGACAGAGAGAGAGAGAGAGAGAGACAGAGTGTGTCAGTCCTTCTGTATTCGATCTATAATAACACACTCTGATTCCAACAATTCTCAGGTTTTCCAGAAATCTTGATCAGTGGATTCTGGGAATCTTCCAAACAGGATTTCTGGAAAACCTGGGAATTTTGGGAAAGAACTAAAATTCTGCAAACATATTCCTATGACACTACTGACTAACATAAATCTATGAAAATACACAAGACAGATATGGCACATTTAAGTCAGAGAAAATAAACAGATATCACAACAATTAAGTATTGAGTTGTTAGGCTTGCTGTGTAAATGTATCCTATCAATGAAGCTATGATGAAGACGCAAAGCCAGCGTTGTGATACTTCTGGGCTTTATAGATAGGGGACCCCAGTAGCCACCAGTCTGAAGAGACAGGAGAGTCATCACATCTATCATAGGATAGGATATTACTGCACTGGTCTTTGTGGTTGAATCTGTGTTTAAAATTCACTGCTCCATACAGATAATTGCAACTTATTATGTGACTTGTTAAGCAAATGTTTACTCCTGAACTTATTTAGGGTTGCCATAACAAAGGGTTGAATATTTATTTCAGCTTTTCATTTTTAATTAATTTGTAAAAATGTCTTAAAACATAATTCCATTTTGACATGATGGGGTATTGTGTTTAGATCAGTGACACACAATCTAAATCTATCCATTTTAAATTCAGGCTGTACAAAAACAAAATGTGGAAAAAGTCAAGGGGTGTGAAATGTTTCTGTATATTTCTACCTTTCTGTTATATTTTTATTGTAAGAGCTCAAGTGAGTAAGATTGCCTTCATTACACAAATAAAAGTGAAACTTTCAATCCAACTATGTTAACACACACAAAGGGCTACTATGATACTTAAAGGGCTATGAAGCTGGAGGAATCAGCCCAGCTTTAGTCAGCAACCTGGTTTGCTGACTACCTCTCTCAAAGAGTGCAGTGTATAAAGTCAGAACATCTGGTGTCTCAGCCACTGTCTGTCACCAAGGGAGAACCCCAAGGCTCAATCCTAGGGCGATGCTCTTCTCCATTTACATCAACAACATGGCTCAGGCAGCAGGAAGCTCTCATCCATTTATATGCAGATGATACAGTCTTATACTCAGCTCGCCCCTCCCCAGATGTTTTGTTAAATGCTCTACAACAATGCTTTCTTAGTGTCTTCTTCTTCTCTGCCCTTAACCTTGTTCTGAACACCTCAAAAACAAAGGTCATGTGGTTTGGTAAGAAGAATGCCCCTCTCCCCACACATGTGATTACTACCTCTGAGGGTTTAGAGCTTGAGGTAGTCACCTCATACAAGTACTTGGGAGTATGGCTAGACGGTACACTGTCCTTCTCTCAGCACATATCAAAGCTGCAGGCTAAAGTTAAATCTAGACTTGGTTTCCTCTATCGTAATCACTCCTCTTTCACACCATCTGCCAAACTAACCCTGATTCAGATGACCATCCTACCCATGCTAGATTACGGAGACATAATTTATAGATTGGCAGGTAAGGGTGTTCTCCAGCGGCTAGATGTTCTTTACCATTCGGCCATCAGATTCACCACCAATGCTCCTTATAGGACACATCACTGCACTCTATACTCCTCTGTAAACTGGTCATCTCTGTATACCCGTAGCAAGACCCACTGGTTGATGCTTATTTATAAAACTCTCTTAGGCCTCACTCCCCCCTATCTGAGATATCTACTGCAGCCCTCATCCTCCACATACAACACCCGTTCTGCCAGTCACATTCTGTTAAAGGTCCCCAAAACACACACATCCCTGGGTCACTCGTCTTTTCAGTTCTCTGCAGCTAGCGACTGGAACGAGCTGCAACAAACACTCAAACTGGACAGTTTTATCTCCATCTCTTCATTCAAAGACTCAATCATGGACTCTTACTGACAGTTGTGGCTGCTTTGTGTGATGTATTGTCATCTCTACCTTCTTGCCCTTTGTGCTGTTGTCTGTGTTCAATAATGTTTGTACCATGTTTTGTGTTGCTACCATGTTGTGTTGCTACCATGTTGTTGTCATGTTGTGTTGCTACCATGTTGTTGTCATGTTGCTACCATGTTGTTGTCATGTTGTGTTGCTACCATGTTGTTGTCATGTTGTGTTGCTGCCATGTTGTTGTCATGTTGTGTTGCTACCATGTTGTTGTCATGTTGTGTTGCTACCATGTTGTTGTCATGTTGTGTTGCTGCCATGTTGTTGTCATGTTGTGTTGCTGCCATGTTGTTGTCATGTTGTGTTGCTGCCATGTTGTCATGTTGTGCTGCTACCATGTTGTGTTGCTACCATGTTGTTGTCATGTTGTGTTGCTACCATGTTGTTGTCATGTTGTGTTGCTACCATGTTGTTGTCATGTTGTGTTGCTACCATGTTGTTGTCATGTTGCTACCATGTTGTTGTCATGTTGTGTTGCTACCATGTTGTTGTCATGTTGTGTTGCTACCATGTTGTTGTCATGTTGTGTTGCTACCATGTTGTTGTCATGTTGCTACCATGTTGTTGTCATGTTGTGTTGCTACCATGTTGTTGTCATGTTGTGTTGCTACCATGTTGTTGTCATGTTGCTACCATGTTGTTGTCATATTGTGTTGCTACCATGTTGTTGTCATGTTGTGTTGCTACCATGTTGTTGTCATGTTGTGTTGCTGCCATGTTGTCATGTGTTGCTACCATGTTGTTGTCATGTTGTGTTGCTACCATGTTGTTGTCATGTTGTGTTGCTACCATGTTGTTGTCATGTTGTGTTGCTACCATGTTGTCATGTTGTGTTGCTGCCTTGCTATGTTGTTGTCTTAGGTCTCTATGTTGTGTTGTCTATCTTGTAGTGATGTGTGTTTTGTCCTATATTTTTATTTAAATTATTTATATTTTTAATCCCAGCCCTATGCCTTTTGGTAGGCCGTCATTGTAAATAAGAATTTGTTCTTAACTGACTTGCTTAGTTAAATAAAAATAAAAGTCATTAAATAAATAGTACCCACGTACCGTCCTCTCCGTTGAATGAAGCAGACACCTCTGTGACCTCCTTCTTTGACCTCATGGGATACCAGTTTCCATCCTCCTTAAACTGGATATCATCACAGTCCTCACAGCTGTTCAGGATCTCCATGAACAACCTGCAAAGACACACACACACACACACACACACACACACACACACACACACACAGGGAGGGGTGTGATTCTGTACTGCAATGTATTCAATGTGTAGTATCCCCTGAGAGAGAAAGAGACAGACAGAGAGACAGAGAGACAAAGAGACAAAGAGAGAGAGAGAGCTTAAGCCCCACCCTCTTCAATATATATATCAATGAATGGGTGAGGGCACTAGAACCGTCTGCAGCACCCGGCCTCACCCTACTAGAATCTGAAGTCAAATGTCTACTGTTTGCTGATGATCTGGTGCTTCTGTCACCAACCAAGGAGGGCCTACAGCAGCACCTAGATCTTCTGCCCAGATTCTGTCAGACCTGGGCCCTGACAGTAAATCTCAGTAAAACCAAAATAATGGTGTTCCAAAAAAGGTCCAGTTGTCAGAACCACAAATACAAATTCCATCTAGACACCGTTGCTCTAGAACACACAAAAAACTATACATACCTCGGCCTAAACATCAGCACCACAGGTAACTTCCACAAAGCTGTGAACGATCTGAGAGACAAGGCAAGAAGGACCTTCTACGCCATCAAAAGGAACATCAAATTCAACATCCCAATTAGGATCTGGCTAAAAATACTTGAATCAGTTCTAGAACCCATTGCCCTTTATGGTTGTGAGGTCTGGGGTTCCGCTCACCAACCAAGAATTCACTAAATGAGACAAACACCAAACTGAGACTCTGCATGCAGAATTCTGCAAAAATATCTTCAGTGTACAACATAAAAACCAAATAATGTATGCAGAGCAGAATTAATCCGATACCCACTAATGATCAAAATCCAGAAAAGAGCCATTAAATTCTACAACCACCTAAAAGGAAGCGATTCTGTAACAAAGCCATCACCTACAGAGAGATGAACCTGGAGAAGAGTCCCCTAAACAAGCTGGTCCTGGGTCTCTGTTCACAAACACAAACAGACCCCACAGAGACCCAGGACAGCAACACAATTAGACCCAACCAAATCATGAGAAAACTAAAAGAGAATTACTTGATACATTGGAAAGAATGAACAAAAAAACAGAGCAAACTAGCATGCTATTTGTCCCTAAACAGAGAGTACACAGTGGCAGAATACCTGACCACTGTGACTGACCCAAACTTAAGGAAAGCTTTGACTATGTACAGACTCAGTGAGCATAGCCTTGCTATTGAGAAAGGCCGCTGTAGGCAGACCTGGCTCTCAGGAGAAGACAGGCTATGTGCACACTGCCCACAAAATGAGGTGGAAACTGATCTGCACTTCCTAAACTCCTGCCAAATGTATTACCATATTAGAGACACATATTTCTCTCAGATTACACAGAAAAAAACAAACCCAATTTTGATAACCTCCCATATCTACTGGGTGAAATACCACAGTGTTCATCACAGCAGCAAGATGTGTGACCTGCTGCCACAAGAAAAGGGCAACCAGTGAAGAACAAACACCATGTAAATACAACCCATATTTATGTTGATTTATTTTCCCTTTTATACTTTAACTATTTGTACTGTATCTAGACATAATATCCCACTTGAAATGTATTTATTCTAGAGAAGTGCAGCAGCTGAACCAACCCGTCGATGATGAGGTGTTGGTAGGGAGCCTTCTGGTCACAGACAGGACACACCCAGGTGGGTTTCTTCTCATTCATCTGGATGTAAAGCGTAGCGTCGAAACACTGGAGGTGAGAACATGTCAACGCTCTGCATGGGATCATCAGACGCATCTTCCCCAGCTACACAACACATAGGAAACAGAAAGATGAATATGATGAGGACTGATGTCTGTAGCCCCACTAAGCCACCCCAGTAGGATGACAGAATGTTATGATGAGGACTGATAATGTCTGTAGCCCCACTAAGCCACCCCAGTAGGATGACAGAACGTTATGATGAGGACTGATAATGTCTGTAGCCCCAAGTTGAATATGATGATTGATTCTGATTAAGAACCTCTGCTAAATGACTCAAATGTAAATGATTATGTACCGGACAGAGTAAAGAGACTCGTAGACTGGTGGTCGCAATCTCACTGTCAGGGTCTGCTGTTAACTTCTCTTTGACTGTGGAGAGAGACAAACACACAGAACATAAATCAGCTGAATGTCACCAAAGACTAAATTCTCCAGTTCCAATCACCTAGCCTGGTGCTGTTGAACCAGCTCCTTAGTGACTTTGGTTTATGGGACCGGGCAGCACCATCTAATATGAGAGAGATTTTTATTTTATTTAACCTTTATTTAACTAGGCAAGTCAGTTAAAAACAAATTACAATGATGGCCTATCAAAAGGCAAAAGGCATCCTGCGGTGACGGGGATAAAAAAAAGAAATAAAAAAAAAGATATGACAAAAAACACATCACGACAATAGAGACACCACAACACTACATAGAGAGACACCACAACACTACATAGAGAGACACCACAACACTACATAGAGAGACACCACAACACTACATAGAGAGACACCACAACACTACATAGAGAGACACCAAAACACTACATAGAGAGAGACACCACAACACTACATAGAGAGAGACACCACAACACTACATAGAGAGAGACACCACAACACTACATAGAGAGAGACACCACAACACTACATAGAGAGAGACACCACAACACTACATAGAGAGAGACACCACAACACTACATAGAGAGAGACACCACAACACTACATAGAGAGAGACACCACAACACTACATAGAGAGAGACACCACAACACTACATAGAGAGACACCAACACTACATAGAGAGAGACACCACAACACTACATAGAGAGACACCAACACTACAGAGAGACACCACAACACTACATAGAGAGAGACACCACAACACTACATAGAGAGAGACACCACAACACTACATAGAGAGAGACACCACAACACTACATAGAGAGACACCAACACTACAGAGAGACACCACAACACTACATAGAGAGACACCACAACACTACATAGAGAGACACCACAACACTACATAGAGAGACACCACAACACTACATAGAGAGACACCAACACTACATAGAGAGACACCAACACTACATAGAGAGACACCACAACACTACATAGAGAGACACCACAACACTACATAGAGAGACACCACAACACTACATAAAGAGAGACACCACAACACTACATAAAGAGAGACACCACAACACTACATAAAGAGAGACACCACAACACTACATAGAGAGACACCACAACACTACATAGAGAGACACCACAACACTACATAAAGAGAGACACCACAACACTACATAAAGAGAGACACCACAACACTACATAGAGAGACACCACAACACTACATAGAGAGACACCACAACACTACATAGAGAGAGACGCCACAACACTACATAGAGAGAGACACCACAACACTACATAGAGAGAGACACCACAACACTACAGAGAGACACCAACACTACATAGAGAGACACCACAACACTACATAGAGAGACACCACAACACTACATAGAGAGACACCACAACACTACATAAAGAGAGACCACAACACTACATAGAGACACCACAACACTAGATAGAGAGACACCACAACACTACATAAAGAGAGACACCACAACACTACATAGAGAGACACCACAACACTACATAAAGAGAGACACCACAACACTACATACAGAGACACCACAACACTACATAGAGAGACACCACAACACTACATAGAGAGACACCACAACACTACATAGAGAGACACCACAACACTACATAGAGAGACACCACAACACTACATAGAGAGACACCACAACACTACATAGAGAGACACCACAACACTACATAGAGAGAGACACCACAACACTACATAGAGAGAGACACCACAACACTACATAGAGAGACACCACAACACTACATAGAGAGAGACACCACAACACTACAGAGAGACACCACAACACTACAGAGAGACACCACAACACTACATAGAGAGACACCACAACACTACATAGAGAGACACCACAACACTACATAAAGAGAGACCACAACACTAGATAGAGAGACACCACAACACTACATAGAGAGAGACACCACAACCCTACATAGAGAGAGACACCACAACACTACATAGAGAGAGACACCACAACACTACATAAAGAGAGACACCACAACACTACATAAAGAGAGACACCACAACACTACATAGAGAGACACCAAAACACTACATAGAGAGAGACACCACAACACTACATAGAGAGAGACACCACAACACTACATAGAGAGAGACACCACAACACTACATAGAGAGAGACACCACAACACTACATAGAGAGAGACACCACAACACTACATAGAGAGAGACACCACAACACTACATAGAGAGAGACACCACAACACTACATAGAGAGAGACACCACAACACTACATAGAGAGAGACACCACAACACTACATAGAGAGACACCAACACTACATAGAGAGAGACACCACAACACTACATAGAGAGACACCAACACTACAGAGAGACACCACAACACTACATAGAGAGAGACACCACAACACTACATAGAGAGAGACACCACAACACTACATAGAGAGAGACACCACAACACTACATAGAGAGACACCAACACTACAGAGAGACACCACAACACTACATAGAGAGACACCACAACACTACATAGAGAGACACCACAACACTACATAGAGAGACACCACAACACTACATAGAGAGACACCAACACTACATAGAGAGACACCAACACTACATAGAGAGACACCACAACACTACATAGAGAGACACCACAACACTACATAAAGAGAGACACCACAACACTACATAAAGAGAGACACCACAACACTACATAAAGAGAGACACCACAACACTACATAGAGAGACACCACAACACTACATAGAGAGACACCACAACACTACATAAAGAGAGACACCACAACACTACATAAAGAGAGACACCACAACACTACATAGAGAGACACCACAACACTACATAGAGAGACACCACAACACTACATAGAGAGAGACGCCACAACACTACATAGAGAGAGACACCACAACACTACATAGAGAGAGACACCACAACACTACAGAGAGACACCAACACTACATAGAGAGACACCACAACACTACATAGAGAGACACCACAACACTACATAGAGAGACACCACAACACTACATAAAGAGAGACCACAACACTACATAGAGACACCACAACACTAGATAGAGAGACACCACAACACTACATAAAGAGAGACACCACAACACTACATAGAGAGACACCACAACACTACATAAAGAGAGACACCACAACACTACATACAGAGACACCACAACACTACATAGAGAGACACCACAACACTACATAGAGAGACACCACAACACTACATAGAGAGACACCACAACACTACATAGAGAGACACCACAACACTACATAGAGAGACACCACAACACTACATAGAGAGACACCACAACACTACATAGAGAGAGACACCACAACACTACATAGAGAGACACCACAACACTACATAGAGAGAGACACCACAACACTACAGAGAGACACCACAACACTACAGAGAGACACCACAACACTACATAGAGAGACACCACAACACTACATAGAGAGACACCACAACACTACATAAAGAGAGACCACAACACTAGATAGAGAGACACCACAACACTACATAGAGAGAGACACCACAACACTACATAGAGAGAGACACCACAACACTACATAGAGAGAGACACCACAACACTACATAAAGAGAGACACCACAACACTACATAAAGAGAGACACCACAACACTACATAAAGAGAGACACCACAACACTACATAAAGAGACACCACAACACTACATAGAGAGACACCACAACACTACATAGAGAGACACCACAACACTACATAGAGAGACACCACAACACTACATAGAGAGAGACACCACAACACTACATAGAGAGAGACACCACAACACTACATAGAGAGAGACACCACAACACTACATAGAGAGAGACACCACAACACTACAGAGAGACACCACAACACTACATAGAGAGACACCACAACACTACATAAAGAGAGACACCACAACACTACATAAAGAGAGACCACAACACTAGATAGAGAGACACCACAACACTACATAGAGAGAGACACCACAACACTACATAGAGAGAGACACCACAACACTACATAGAGAGAGACACCACAACACTACATAAAGAGAGACACCACAACACTACATAAAGAGAGACACCACAACACTACATAAAGAGAGACCACAACACTACATAGAGACACCACAACACTACATAGAGACACCAACACTACATAGAGAGACACCAACACTACATAGAGAGACACCAACACTACATAGAGAGACACCAACACTACAGAGAGACACCAACACTACAGAGAGACACCAACACTACAGAGAGACACCAACACTACAGAGAGACACCAACACTACAGAGAGACACCAACACTACAGAGAGACACCACAACACTACACAGAGAGACACCACAACACTACATAGAGAGACACCACAACACTACATAGAGAGACACCACAACACTACATAGAGAGACACCACAACACTACATAGAGAGAGACACCACAACACTACATAGAGAGAGACACCACAACACTACATAGAGAGAGACACCACAACACTACATAGAGAGAGACACCACAACACTACATAGAGAGAGACACCACAACACTACATAGAGAGAGACACCACAACACTACATAAAGAGAGACACCACAACACTACATAAAGAGAGACCACAACACTACATAGAGACACCACAACACTAGATAGAGAGACACCACAACACTACATAGAGAGAGACACCACAACACTACATAGAGAGAGACACCACAACACTACATAAAGAGAGACCACAACACTACATAAAGAGAGACACCACAACACTACATAAAGAGAGACACCACAACACTACATAGAGAGACACCACAACACTACATAAAGAGAGACACCACAGCACTACATAAAGAGAGACACCACAACACTACATAAAGAGAGACACCACAACACTACATAAAGAGAGACACCACAACGCTACATAGAGAGACACACCACAACGCTACATAAAGAGAGACACCACAACACTACATAAAGAGAGACACCACAACACTACATAAAGAGAGACACAACAACACTACATAAAGAGAGACACAACAACACTACATACGAGACACCACAGCACTACATAAAGAGAGACACCACAGCACTACATAAAGAGAGACACCACAACACTACATAAAGAGAGACACCACAACACTACATAAAGAGAGACACCAAAACACTACATAGAGAGAGACACCACAACACTACATAGAGAGAGACACCACAACGCTACATAAAGAGAGACCACAACACTACATAGAGACACCACAACACTAGATAGAGAGACACCAACACTACATAAGACAACCACATAGCATGGCAGCAACACAACATGATAACAACATGGTATCAACACGACAACACAGCATGGTACCAACACAACGTGACAACAACACGGTAGCATCACAACACAACATGGTACCAACACAATATGACAACACGGTATCAACACAACATGATAACAACACAACAACACAACATGGTAGCAACACAACATGGCAGCAGCACAACATGGCAGCAGCACAACATGGCAGCAGCACAACATGGCACCTACTGAGAGCTCTTGAGTGGTCTGGGTTGCGGATGCCTTTGGCTCGTAGTCTCTGTAGCAGGGTTGTGGATGTCTGCTGTTTCACCAGGTACACTGCCATGGAGAAACTCTGAGAGGAGACAACAGGAGGGAGATGATCACAATGAACCATGATGACTCAACGCCAAACATGAAAACCAAATACTCTGACCACCTGCCAATATGGCTGGTAAGAAGAGACATTCTACCAGCCAATGACAAAACCTCCCCCCCCTGGTATCAGTTGATCTGCAGAGATATATCTCCCCATGTAGTCGTCTAAGATTGTACTTTTCTATACCACATTCAGTGGGGAGAACAAGTATTTGATACACTGCCGATTTTGCAGGTTTTCCTACTTACAAAGCATGTAGAGGTCTGTAATTTTTATCATAGGTACACTTCAACTGTGAGAGACGGAATCTAAAACAAAAATCCAGAAAATTACATTATATGATTTTTAAATAATTAATTTTCATTTTATTGCATGACTTAAGTATTTGATCACCTACCAACCAGTAAGAATTCCGGCTCTCACAGACCTGTTAGTTTTTCTTTAAGAAGCCCTCCTATTCTCCACTCATTACCTGTATTAACTGCACCTGTTTGAACTCGTTACCTGTATAAAAGACACCTGTCCACACACTCAATCAAACAGACTCCAACCTCTCAACAATGGCCAAGACCAGAGAGCTGTGTAAGGACATCAGGGATAAAATTGTAGACCTGCACAAGGCTGGGATGGGCTACAGGACAATAGGCAAGCAGCTTGGTGAGAAGGCATCAAGATGACGGTCAATCTCCCTCGGTCTGGGGCACCATGCAAGATCTCACCTCGTGAGACACACTCCACATTAGGGCTGACCCCCATTCAGCCCAGAACTCAGACACACTCCACATTAGGGCTGACCCCATCAGTCCAGAACTCAGACACACTCCACATTAGGGCTGACCCCATTTAATCCAGAACTCAGACACACTCCACATTAGGGCTGACCCCATTAGTCCAGAACTCAGACACACTCCACATTAGGGCTGACCCCCATTCAGCCCAGAACTCAGACACACTCCACATTAGGGCTGTCCCCCATTCAGCCCAGAACTCAGACACACTCCACATTAGGGCTGATCCCCATTCAGCCCAGAACTCAGACACACTCCACATTAGGGCTGACCCCCATTCAGCCCAGAACTCAGACACACTCCACATTAGGGCTGACCCCATCAGTCCAGAACTCAGACACACTCCACATTAGGGCTGACCCCATTTAATCCAGAACTCAGACACAATCCACATTAGGGCTGACCCCATTTAATCCAGAACTCAGACACAATCCACATTAGGGCTGACCCCATTTAATCCAGAACTCAGACACAATCCACATTAGGGCTGACCCCATTTAATCCAGAACTCAGACACAATCCACATTAGGGCTGACCCCATTTAATCCAGAACTCAGACACAATCCACATTAGGGCTGAACCCATTTAATCCAGAACTCGGACACAATCCACATTAGGGCTGACCCCATTTAATCCAGAACTCAGACACAATCCACATTAGGGCTGACCCCATTTAATCCAGAACTCAGACACAATCCACATTAGGGCTGACCCCATTTAATCCAGAACTCAGACACAATCCACATTAGGGCTGACCCCATTTAATCCAGAACTCAGACACACTCCACATTAGGGCTGACCCCATTTAATCCAGAACTCAGACACACTCCACATTAGGGCTGACCCCATTTAATCCAGAACTCAGACACACTCCACATTAGGGCTGACCCCATTTAGTCGACTGGAAGATTGATTTGTTGACAGGTTGTTGGTTGACCTACATTGCCAAATACAGTGAGCTTCATAATTCATTGGACAGTGATTTTGTTATTTTGGTTCTGTACTCTAGCACTTTGAGTTTAAAGGGTTAAATGACAATAAGGTTGAAGTGCAGACTGTCAGCATTAAATTTACAAGCCTGGCACACCTGTATTTGGGGAGTTTCTCCCATTCTTCTCTGCAGATACTCAAAGCTCTGTCAGTTTGGATGGGGAGCGTATTTTCAGGTCTCTCCAGAGATGTTCGATCAGGTTCAAGTCCAGGCTCTGGCTGGGCCACTCAAGGACATTCAAAGACTTGTCCCGATGCCACTCCTGCGTTGTCTTGGCTGTGTGCTTAGGGTCGTTGTCCTATTGGAAGGTCAACCTTCACCCCAGTCTGAGGTCCTGGAGCAGGTTTTCATCAAGGATCTCTCTATACTTTGCTCCATTCATCTTTCCCTCGATCCTGACTAGTCTCCAAGTCCCTGCCTCTGAAAAACATCCCCACAGCATGTTGCTGCCACCACCATGCTTCACCGTAGGGATGGTGCCAGGTTTCCACCAAACGTGACGCTTGGTATTCAGGCCAAAAAGATCAAACTTGGTTTCATCAGACCAAAGAATCGTATTTCTCATGGTCAAAGTCCTTTAGGTACCTTTTGGCAAACTCCAAGCGGGCGGTCATGTGCCTTTTACTGAAGAGTGGCTTCCGTCTGGCCACTCTACCATAAAGGCCAGATTGGTGGAGTTCTGCAGAGATGGTTGTCCTTCTGGAAGGTTCTCCCATCTCCACAGAGGAAGTCTGGAGCTCTGTCAGAGTGACCGTCAGGTTCCTGGTCTCCTCCCAGACCAAGGTCCTTTTCCCCTGATTAGTTATTTATGTATTTAACTAGGTAAATCAGTTAAGAACAAATTCTTATTTACAGTGACGGCCTACACCGGCCAAACTCGGACGACGCTGGGCCAATTGTGCGCTGTATGGGATTGCTCAGTTTGGCCGGGCGGCCAGCTCTTGGGAGAGTCTAGGTGGTTCCAAACTTCTTCCATTTAAGAATGATGGAGGCCACTGTGTTCTTGGGGACCTTCAGTGCTGTAGACATTTTTAAGGTTCCCTTCCCCAGATCTGGGCCTCGACACAATCCTGTCTTAGAGCTCTACGGACAATTACTTTGACCTCATGGCTTGGTTTTTGCCCTGACCTGCTCTGTCAACTGATTAAGCACATCTCTGATTCAGACGGGTTGGGTTAAATGTGGAAGACACATTTCAACTGTGGAACCTTACATAGACAGGTGTGTGCCTTTACAAATTATGTCAAACCAATTGAATTTACCACAGATGGACTTATGTAAATAAGGTATTTCTGTTTTTATACATTTGCAAACATTTCTAAAAACCTGTTTTCACTTGTCATTATGGGGTATTGTGTGTAGATTGATAATGATTTAATAAATTTTAGAAGAAGGCTGTAACACCAGTCTCAACATCAACAGTGAAGAGGCGACTCCGGGATGCTGGTCTTCTAAGCAGAGTTGCAAAGAAAAAGCCATATCTTCCTCTGTCCAGTGTCTGTGTTCTTCTGCCCATCTTAATCTTTTCTTTTTATTGGCCAGTCTGAGATATGGCTTATAGATAGTGGAGGGTAGAATGAGAATACACCATATTGGGCCTCTGTACGCCTATGTAGATATCACATTAAAAATGTGCCGTTTCCAACTACAATAGTCATTTACAACATTAATGTCTACACTGTATTTCTGATCAATTTGATGTTATTTTAATGGACAGAAAATTCGCTTTTCTTTCAAAAACAAGGACATTTCTAAGTGACCCCAAACTTTTGAACGGTAGTGTATATATTCACACCCCTTTGCTATGACACTCCAATTTGAGCTCAGCTGCATCCAATTTCCTTTGATCATCCTTGAGATGTCAATACAACTTGATTGGAGTCCATCTGTGGTCAATTCAATAGTTTGGACATGATTTAGAAAGAAACAAACGTCTATATAAATGTCCCACAGAAACTACAGTACTCCATGAAGTCCAAGGAACTGTTGATACAACTCTGAAGAACTGTCCATAGAGCTCCAAGATACAACTCTGAAGACCTGTCCATAGAGCTCCAAGATACAACTCTGAAGAACTGTCTGTACAGCTCCAAGATACAACTCTGAAGATCTGTCCATAGAGCTTCAGGATACAACTCTGAAGATCTGTCCATAGAGCTCCAAGATACAACTCTTAAGAACTGTCTGTACAGCTCCAAGATACAACTCTGAAGAGGCACTGGGGAAGGGTAAAAAAATATTTATAGACTTTAAAGTTTCCAAGAGCATAGTGGTCTCCAAAAAATATGGAACTACCCAGACACTGGATCGTGGTCAGGGAGGTGACCAAGAACCCAATAACCACTCTGACAGAACTACAGAGTTCCTTGGCTGAGATGGGAGAACCTACCAGAAGGAGAACAGTTTCTACAGCACATCACCAATCTGGGATGTATGGGAGAGTGGCCAGATGGAAGCCACGCCAGAGAAAAAGGCACATGACAGCACGCCTGGAGTTTGTAAAAAGGCATGTGAAAGACTCACAGCACAAGGAAAAAGATTCTGTGATCTGATGAGCCATTCAATTGAACTCTTTGGCCTGAATGCAAAGAACCATGTCTGGAGAAAACCAGGCACAGCTCATCATACATCATCCCTACTGTGAAGCATGGACAGCGACAGGGACTGGGAGACTGGACAACGACCTTAGACTGGGGCAAATATTTATGTTACAACAGGACAATGACCCCAAGCATACAGCCAAAGCAACGCTAGAATGGCTTCAGAACTGGAAAGTTGGCCTAGCGAAAGCAGAGACTTGAATCCCATTGAAAATCTGTGGAAAGATCAGAAGGCGACTCTAAGCCGTAATCACTTCAACAAAGTACTGACTCAGGAGTAAATAGTATATATATATATATATATATATTATTATTTTACCTCTAAGTCATATATACAGCGGGTGAAATAAGTATTGAACACGTCACCATTTTTCTCAGTAAATATATTTCCAAAGGTGCAATTGACATGAAATTTCCACCAGATGTTGGTGGAACAACCCAAGTAATCCATACATACAAAGAAACCAAAACAAATAAGTTCAGAAATTAAGTTATGTGTAATAATGTGAAATGACACAGGGAAAAAGTATTGAACACATGAAGAAAGGGAGGTTCAAAAAGGCATGGAAAGCCAAGACAACAGCTGAAAACTATCAGTAATTAAAAAGCAATCCAGCCCCCTGTCAGTGCAAATTAATATCAGCTGGTTCAGTCCCAACTGATGGCCTACAAAAAGGTCTCATTGCCAAGGTGTCACACAAGACACATCTCATGATGGGTAAAAGCAAAGAGCTGTCTCAAGACATTCGCAACCTAATTGTTGCAAAACATAATGATGGCATTGGTTATAGGTGCATTTCTAAGCTTCTGAATGTTCCAGTGAGCACTGTTGGGGCCATAATACGGAAGTGGAAAGACAATCATTTCACCATATATTTGCCTCGACCAGGTGCTCCTCGTAAATTTGCCCATTCATCCTTCCTTCAATTATGTGAAGTTTGCCAGTACCATTTGCTGAAAAGCAGCCCCACACCATGATGTTCCCAGCTCCAAACTTCACTGTTGGTATGGTGTTTTTAGGGTGATGTGCAGTGCCATTTCTCCTCCAAACATGGTGACATCCAAACAGTTCAATTTTGCTCTCATCTGACCACACTATATTCTCCCAGTATTTCACTGGCTTTTCCAAATGTTGTGCAGCAAACTTTAAACGAGCTTCAACATGCTTTTTTTTCAGTAATGGAGTCTTGCGTGGTGAGCGTGCATACAGGCCATGGCGGTAGAGTGCATTACTTACTGTTTTCTTTGAGACAACAGTACCTGCTAATTGCAGGTCTTTTTGAAGCTCTCCACAAGTGGTCCTTGGCTCTTGGACAACTCTTCTGATTATTCTTTTCACTCCTCTGTCAGAAATCTTGCGAGGAGCACCTGGTCGAGGCAAATTTATGGTGAAATGATTGTCTTTCCACTTCCGTATTATGGCCCCAACAGTGCTCACTGGAACATTCAGAAGCTTAGAAATGCGCCTATAACCAATGCCATCATTATGTTTTGCAACAATTAGGTTGCAAATGTCTTGAGACAGCTCCTTGCTTTTACCCATCATGAGATGTGTCTTGTGTGACACCTTGGCAATGAGACCTTTTTGTAGGCCATCAGTTGGGACTGAACCAGCTGATATTAATTTGCACTAACAGGGGGCTGGATTGCTTTTTAATTACTGATAGTTTTCAGCTGTTGTCTTGGCTTTCCATGCCTTTTTGAACCTCTCTTTCTTTATGTGTTCAATACTTTTTCCCTGTGTCATTTCACATTATTACACATAACTTAATTTCTGAACTTATTTGTTTTTGTTTCTTTGTATGTATGTATTACTTGGGTTGTTACCAACATCTGGTGAAACTTTCATGTCAATAGCACCTTTGGAAATATATTTACTGAGAAAAATGGTGACGTGTTCAATACTTATTTCACCCGCTGTATATTTAATGAGAAAAATGGTGACGTGTTCAATACTTATTTCACCCGCTGTACATTTAGAGACCATTCTCTGTAAACCTTAGAGATGGTTGTGCGGGAAAATCCCAATAGAGAATCAGCACTTTCTGAAATACTGAAACCAGCCCGTCTGGCACCAACAACCGTCTGGCACCAACAATCGTCTGGCACCAACAACCGTCTGGCACCAACAACCATGCCATGTTCGGTCACTTAAACCACCTTTCTTCCCCATTCTGATGCTTGGTTTGAACTTCAGCAGATCATCTTGACCATGTCTTCATGCCTAAATGCATTGAGTTGCTGCCACGTGATTGGCTGATTAGATATTTGTGTTAACGAGCCGTTGAAACGGTGTACCTAATGACGTGGCCGGTGAGAGTGTGTTGGTGTATAAGGGTTAATAGAATAGAACAGAATAGAAACATGTAATACCTAATACGATGTTATCTCAGTCATCTTGAGGGAGGCTAAATTATGTTAACCTTCCCCAAATTCTCAGGTTTTCTATAAATCCCTGTTGGAGGATTCTGGATTTCCTTCTCATTCCCCTCTGATCCTGTGAATCTACCAAGCACAAAATAAACTTCTCACCTGTGAATGTTGGTAAAGTGAATGTATTTTTGAAACTCTAATCAGCCTCCATTCCTTACCCTGTCTATCTCTGAGGTCCATGACACCAAGATAGTGTTGGGTACCGTGGTGGACAGTCTGACCAGTGACGTGATGTTGATGGGGCGACTCGGCCGTTTGGGTTCCACTCCGTTTTTGGTTGGAGGAAGGTAGCCCTGAGGAGGAAGAGGAGACAACAGGGTCCATGTCAGGTGGTTAGAGTTGGCGATACTGTACTGTAAAGCCCCTTGGATAAGAGCATCTGCAGTTATAACAGTGATATATAGTGTTATGTACTGTAAAGCCCCTTGGATAAGTTATAACACACAACACCCCATAATGACAAAACAAAAACTTTTTTATTTTCATGTTTGCAAATGTATTAAACAGAAAACAGAAATATCTCATTTACATCAGTATTCAGAGCTTTTGCTATTAGACTTGAAACTGAGCTCAGGTGCTTCCTGTTTCCAATGATCATCCTTGAGATGTTTCTACAACTTGATTGAAGTCCATGTCACGAGAATTTCTATCTCAATGTTCTGAATGAACTCTTTCATAACTCTATCTGTATCCTGAAGGTTGTAATGCTTCAGTTAAATAATACAGACAGAGTCCCAGTCTTGCAATGGTCAGTATTTTATTCATAGAGCTCTGCCCTCTAAGTTCAGGGCCCATCTTTTATACACACACCTCAGTCAGAAAGCCCCCACCCTGCTTGATGGGGGCTGTAAATTCTCAGGTCTGCCTAATCTCCAAGACTAACAGCCTCCTCCCACTCCCTGGGAAGGAGACCCCTTCCTCCTGTTATCTAGTTTTTACAGCTTTCACAAATAGTCTGTCTTCTCCTTTGTTGTCTTAACTACATCCTGACTATTCTGCCAAATGGTAACATACTGACCTAGTCTTGACTTGTCTATACACACACATTATTAGAATTATAATCTCATAATTCTAATACATCTCACATATTACAGTTTCAGGGTGGAATATTTTAGTCTTTACTTTAAAGATACAAATTCCTTTATCAATCCACCTGTGGTAAATTCTATTGGGGAAAGGGGGAATGCATTCAACTGAAATGTGTCTTCCACATTTAACCCAACCTCTCTGAATCAGAGATGTGCTTAATCAGATGACAGAGCAGGTCAGGGCAAAAACCAAGCCATGAGGTCGAAGTAATTGTCCGTAGAGCTCTAAGACAGGATTGTGTCGGCACAGATCTGGGGAAGGGAACCAAAAAAGGTCCCCAAGAACACAGTGGCCGCCATCATTCTTAAAATGGAAGAAGTTTGGAACCACCAAGTCACTTCCTAGAGCTGGCCTCCCGGCCAAACTGAGCAATCGGGGGAGAAGGGCCTTGGTCAGGGAGGTGACCAAGAACCTGACGGTCACTCTTGACAGAGCTCCAGAGTTCCTCTGTGGAGATGGGAGAAACTTCCATGGTGGTGGCAGCATCATGCTGTGGGGATGTTTTTCAGCGGCAGGGACTAGGAGACTAGTCAGGATTGAGGGAAAGATGAATGGAGCAAAGTACAGAGAAATCCTTGATGAAAACCTGCTCCAGAGCACTCAGGACTTCAGACTGGGGCGAAGGTTCACCTTCCAACAGGACAAAGACCCTAAGCACACGCCCAAGACAACGCAGGAGTGGCTTCGGGACAAGTCTCTGAACGTTCTTGAGTGGCCCAGCCAGAGCCCTGACATAAACCCGATCGAATATCTCTGGAGAGACCTGAAAATAGCTGTGCAGCAACAGAAGTATGGGAGAAACTCCTCATAACACAGGTGTACCAAGCTTGTAGTGTCATACCTAAGAAGACTTGAGGCTGTAATTGCGGCCAAAGGTGCTTCAACAAAGTACTGAGTAAAGGGTCTGACTACTTATGTAAATGTCATATTTCCATGTATTATTTTTGTATACACTTGCAAACATTTCAAAAAGCAGTTTTTACTTTGTCATTATATTGTGTTGTGTATCGATAGAACGATTTAATCCATGACACCAAGATGGATTAAATAGCTGTATTGTTACAAAATGTGGAAAAAGTCAAGGGGCCTGAATACTTTCTGAAGGCACTGTATGTTATAGTAGTACATTTTACTTGAGTATTTCTTAATGCAGTGTTTCCGAATCCTGGTCCTAAGGACCTAAAGGGGTGCACATTGTTGTTTTTGCCCTAACTCTAACACAGCTGGTTCAACTAGCACGGCAGCAGGTAGCCTAGCGGTTAGAGCACTGGGCCAGTAACCGAAAGGTCGCTGGATCGAATACACAAGCCGATCGAATGTCGGCTCTTGCGCTGACCCTGTAAGTAGGCCGTCATTGTAAATAAGAATTTGTTCTTAACCGACTTGCCTAGTTATATAAAAAATATAAAAAATAAAGGCTTGATGAGTTGATTAGTGAAATCAGATGCGTTAGAGCTAGCTTCCCAACTGAGCGCTGATCAAGATGGCTGCTTCGCAACTAGCTCCTAAGATGCAGTATTTTGTTTATGGACTTTTTTTCACGTTATTAGCTAAGAAATTGTACTGTGCCGTTACATACAGCCGGGAAGAACATTGGTAATTAGAGTGCCGGTAAATCACCTGAACCAGCAGCACTACGATCAGGATTACCACTTCCCCGGAGCAGAACCTTTGTTCGGGGTTCCCAGGGAATTGAACTTATCCCAGATGCCGACCCAAAACAACAACAACGCCGGCGGCAGAGAAGAGGTACTTGGGGCGGCCTTCTGGTCCGACTCAGGAAGCGTGCACAACACCCACCGCTCCTGAATATTTTACTCGCTAATGTCCAATCTCTGGTTAATAAGGTTGATGAGCTCAGGGCGAGAGTCGCTTTTCAGCGAGACACAAGGGACTGCAATATACTCTGCTTCACAGAAACATGGCTTTCTGGAAATGTTCTGTCTGACTCTGTAAAGCCAGTTGGGTTCTCAGTGCATCGCTCCGACAGGAATAAACATCTCTCCGGGAAGCAGAAGGGTGGAGGTATATGTTTTATGATTAACGACTATCTAACAACCAAATGTCGACTGTTCTTCCTCCCGAGGGAATTCTCTGCCATCATTGCTACAGCCATATACAGTGGGGAGAACAAGTATTTGATACACTGCCGATTTTGCAGGTTTTCCTACTTACAAAGCATGTAGAAGTCTGTAATTTTTTATCATAGGTACTCTTCAACTGTGAGTGACGGAATCTAAAACAAAATTCCAGAAAATCACATTGTATGATTTTTAAGAAATTAATTTGCATTTTATTGCATGACATAAGTATTTGATACATCAGAAAAGCAGAACTTAATATTTGGTTCAGAAACCTTCGTTTGCAATTACAGAGATCATACGTTTCCTGTAGTTCTTGACCAGGTTTGCACAAACTGCGGCAGGGATTTTGGCCCACTCCTCCATACAGATCCTTCAGGTTTCGGGGCTGTCGCTGGGCAATACGGACTTTCAGCTCCCTCCAAAGATTTTCTATTGGGTTCAGGTCTGGAGACTGGCTAGGCCACTCCAGGACCTTGAGATGCTTCTTACGGAGCCACTCCTTAGTTGCCCTGGCTGTGTGTTTCGGGTCGTTGTCATGCTGGAAGACCCAGCCACAACCCATCTTCAATGCTCTTACTGAGGGAAGGAGGTTGTTGGCCAAGATCTCGCGATACATGGCCCCATCCATCCTCCCCTCAATACGGTGCAGTCGTCCTGTCCCCTTTGCAGAAAAGCATCCCCAAAGAATGATGTTTCCACCTCCATGCTTCACGGTTGGGATGGTGTTCTTGGGGTTGTACTCATCCTTCTTCCTCCAAACACGGCGAGTGGAGTTTAGACCAAAAAGCTCTATTTTTGTCTCATCAGACCACATGACCTTCTCCCATTCCTCCTCTGGATCATCCAGATGGTCATTGGCAAACTTCAGATGGACCTTGCGTGCGCTGCAGGATTTTAATCCATGACGGCATAGTGTGTTACTAATGGTTTTCTTTGAGACTGTGGTCCCAGCTCTCTTCAGGTCATTGACCAGGTCCTGTCGTGTAGTTCTGGGCTGATCCCTCACCTTCCTCATGATCATTGATGCCCCACGAGGTGAGATCTTGCATGGTGCCCCAGACCGAGGGAGATTGACCGTCATCTTGAACTTCTTCCATTTTCTAATAATTGCGCCAACAGTTGTTGCCTTCTCACTAAGCTGCTTGCCTATTGTCCTGTAGCCCATCCCAGCCTTGTGCAGGTCTACAATTCTATCCCTGATGTCCTTACACAGCTCTCTGGTCTTGGCCATTGTGGAGAGGTTGGAGTCTGTTTGATTGAGTGTGTGGACAGGTGTCTTTTATACAGGTAACAAGTTTAAACAGGTGCAGTTAATACAGGTAATGAGTGGAGAACAGGAGGGCTTCTTAAAGAAAAACTAACAGGTCTGTGAGAGCCGGAATTCTTACTGGTTGGTAGGTGATCAAATACTTATGTCATGCAATAAAATGAAAATTAATTATTTAAAAATCATACAATGTTGAAGAGTACCTATGATAAAAATTACAGACCTCTACATGCTTTGTAAGTAGGAAAACCTGCAAAATTGGCAGTGTATCAAATACTTGTTCTCCCCACTGTATATATGCAGCGGGTGAAATAAGTATTGAACACGTCACCATTTTTCTCAGTAAATATATTTCCAAAGGTGCTATTGACATGACATTTTCACCAGATGTTGGTAACAACCCAAGTAATCCATACACACAAAGAAACCAAAACAAATACGTTCCGAAATTAAGTTATGTGTAATAATGTGAAATGACACACATTTACTGATATTTATTTAATACTTTGTACAAAAGCCTTTGTTGGTAATGACAGCTTCAAGACGCCTCCTGTATGGAGAAACTAGTCGCATGCATTGCTCTGGTGTGATTTTTGGCCCATTCTTCCACACAAACAGTCTTCAAATCTTGAAGGTTCCGTGGGCCTCTTCTATGAACCTTGATCTTCAGTTCTTTCCATAGATTTTCAATGGGATTTAAGTCAGGTGATTGGCTGGGCCATTCTAGCAGCTTTATTTTCTTTCTTTGAAACCAATTGAGAGTTTCCTTGGCTGTGTGTTTGGGATCATTGTCTTGCTGAAATGTCCACCCTCGTTTCATCTTCATCATCCTGGTAGATGGCAGCAGATTTTTGTCAAGAATGTCTCAGTAAATTTGCCCATTCATCCTTCAATTATGTGAAGTTTGCCAGTACCATTTGCTGAAAAGCAGCCCCACACCATGATGTTCCCACATCCAAACTGGTATGGTGTTTTTAGGGTGATGTGCAGTGGCATTTCTCCTCCAAACATGGTGTGTATTATGACATCCAAACAGTTCAATTTTGCTCTCATCTGACCACACTATATTCTCCCAGTATTTCACTGGCTTTTCCAAATGTTGTGCAGCAAACTTTAAACGAGCTTCAACATGCTTTTTTTTCAGCAATGGAGTCTTGCGTGGTGAGCGTGCATACAGGCCATGGCGGTGGAGTGCATTACTTACTGTTTTCTTTGAGACAACAGTACCTGCTAATTGCAGGTCTTTTTGAAGCTCTCCACAAGTGGTCCTTGGCTCTTGGACAACTTCTGATTATTCTTTTCACTCCTCTGTCAGAAATATTGCGAGGAGCACCTGGTCGAGGCAAATTTATGGTGAAATTATTGTCTTTCCACTTCCGTATTATGGCCCCAACAGTGCTCACTGAAACATTCAGAAGCTTAGAAATGCGCCTATAACCAATGCCATCATTATGTTTTGCAACAATTAGGTTGCGAAGGTCTTGAGACAGCTCTTTGCTTTTACCCATCATGAGATGTGTCTTGTGTGACACCTTGGCAATGAGACCTTTTTGTAGGCCATCAGTTGGGACTGAACCAGCTGATATTAATTTGCACTGACAGGGGGCTGGATTGCTTTTTAATTACTGATAGTTTTCAGCTGTTGTCTTGGCTTTCCATGCCTTTTTGAACCTCCCTTCATGTGTTCAATACTTTTTCCCTGTGTCATTTCACATTATTACACATAACTTAATTTCTGAACTTATTTGTTTTGGTTTCTTTGTATGTATGGATTACTTGGGTTGTTACCAACATCTGGTGAAAATTTCATGTCAATTGCACCTTTGGAAATATAATTACTGAGAAAAATGGTGACGTGTTCAATACTTATTTCACCCGCTGTATATATATATATTTTTTTACTGTCATTTTACATTTTTTTTTATGTATTTCTTTACATAATACTTATTTTTATTTAAACTGCACTGTTGGTTAGGGCTTGTAAGTAAGCATTTCACTGTAAGGTCTACAACTGTTGTATTCAGAGCATTTGACAAATCAACTTTGATTTGAGATAGTAACATTCGCGTGAAAATGAAACCGCAAACCACCGCTTTCAACCACGGCAAAGTGACTAGGTATATGGAAGAATATAAACAGTGTAGTTATTCGCTCCACAAGGCAATCATACAAGCTAAACATCAATATAGAGATAAAGTGGAGTCACAATTCGCGATTCAACGGCTCAGACAGAATTATGTGTCAGGGATTACAGACAATCACGGATTATAAAAGGAAAAACAACCACGTTGACCAACGCCTCCCTTCCAGACGGGCTAAACACATTCTTTAACCGCTTTGAGGATAACACAGTGCAATCGCCACCACTCTGCACACTGCCCTGTCCCATCTGGACAAGAGGAATATCTATGTAAGAATGCTGTTCATTGACTATAGCTCAGCATTCAACACCATAGTACCCTCCAAGCTCATCATTAAGCTCAAGGCCCTGGGTCTGAACCCCGCCCTGTGCAGCTGGATCCTGGACTTCCTGATGGGCCGCCCCCAGTTGGTGAAGGTGCACCCCCCTATCCACATCGACAGGACCGCAGTGGAGAAGGTGGAAAGCTTCAAGTTCCTTGGTGTACACATCACTGATAAACTGAAATGGTCCACCCACACAGACAGTGTGGTGAAGAAGGCGCAACAGAGCCTCTTCAACCTCAGGAGGCTAAAGAAATGTGGCTTTACACCTAAAACCCTCAAACTTTTACAGATGAACAACTGAAAGCATCCTGTCGGGCTGTATCACCGCCTGGTACGGCAACTTCACCGCCCACAACCGCAAGGCTCTCCAGAGGGTGGTACGGTCTGGCCAACGCATTACCGTGGGAACACTACCCGCCCTCCTGGACACCTACAGCACCCGATGTCAAAGGTAGGCCAAAAAGTTCATTCCTACTGTTAGATATACTGCACTGTCAGAACAAGAAGCACAAGCATTTTGCGACACCCACATTAGCATCTGCTAAATACTGCATCACCAATCTCTTATGTGTTTACTGTATACTATAAAGCTTACTATGCCACTGTATCTTAGTCCAATGCCACCCTGGCAGAAGTATACAGTTGAAGTTGGAAGTTTACAGTCGTGGTCAAAAGTTTTGAGAATGACACAAGTATTGGTCTCCACAAAGTTTTCTGCCTCAGTGTTGATGATGGCAATTTGCATATACTCCAGAATGTCATGAAGAGTGATCAGATGAATTGCAAAGTCCCTCTTTGCCATGAAAATGAACTTAATCCCCCAAAAACATTTCCACTGCATTTCAGCCCTGCCAAAAAAGGACCAGCTGCCATCATGTCAGTGATTGTTTCGTTAACACAGGTGAGAGTGTTGACGAGGACAAGGCTGGAGATCACTGTGTCATGCTGATTGAGTCAGAATAACAGACTGGAAGCTTTAAAAGGAGGGTGGTGCTTGAAATCATTGTTCTTCCTCTGTCAACCATGGTTACCTGCAAGGAAACACGTGCCGTCATCATTGCTTTGCACAAAAAGGGCTTCAAAGGCAAGGATATTGCTGCTAGTAAGATTGCACCTAAATCAACCATTTATCGGATCATCAAGAACTTCAAGGAGAGAGGTTAAATTGTTGTGAAGAAGGCGTCAGGGCTCCCAAGAAAGTCCAGCAAGCGCCAGGACCGTCTCCTAAAGTTGATTCAGCTGCGGGATTGGGGCACCACCAGTGCAGAGATTGCTCAGGAATGGCAGCAGGCAGGTGTGAGTGCATCTGCACGCACAGTGAGGCGAAGACTTTTGGAGGATGGCCTGGTGTCAAGAAGGGCAGCAAAGAAGCCACTTCTCTCCAGGAAAAAGCCACTTCTCTCCATGACTGCTGAGGACTGGGGTAGAGTCATTTTCTCTGATGAATCCCCTTTCCAATTGTTTGGGCCATCCGGAAAACACCTTGTCCGGAAAACACAAGGTGAGCGCTACCATCAGTCCTGTGTCATGCCAACAGTAAAGCATCCTCAGACCATTCATGTGTGGGGTTGCTTCTCAGCCAAGTGGTCTCACTCACAATTTTGCCTAAGAACACAGCCATGAAAAAAGAATGGTACCAACACATCCTCCGAGAGCAACTTCTCCCAACCATCCAAGAACAGTTTGGTGACGACCAATGCCTTTTCCAGCATGATGGAGCACCTTGCCATGAGGCAAAAGTGATAACTAAGTGGCTCGGGGAACAAAACATCAACATTTGGGTCCATGGCCAGGAAACTCCCCAGACCTTAATCCCATTGAGAACTTGTGGTCGATCCTCAAGAGGCGGGTGGACAAACAAAAACCCACAACTTCTGACAAACTCCAAGCATTGATTATGCAAGAATGGCCTGCCATCAGTCAGGATGTGGCCCAGAAGTTAATTGACAGCATGCCAGGGCAGATTGCAGAGGTCTTGAAAAAGAAGGGTAAACACTGCAAATATTGACTCTTTGCATAAACTGAATGTCATTGTCAATGAAAGCCTTTGACACTTATGGAATACTTGTAATTATACTTCAGTGTACCATAGTAACTACTGACATAACGATCTAAGAACACTGAAGCAGCAAACTTTGTGGAGACCAATACTTGTGTCATTCTCAACACTTTTGACCACGACTGTACATACACCTTAGCCAAATACATTTAAACTCAGTATTTCACCATTCCTGACATTTAATCCTAGTAAAAATTCCCTATCTTAGGTCAGTTAGGATCACCACTTTATTTTAAGAATGTGAAATGTCCGAATAATAGTAGAGAGAATGATTTATTTCAGCTTTTATTTCTTTCATCACATTCCCAGTGGGTCAGAAGTTTACATTCACTCAATTAGTATTTGGTAGCATTGCCTTTAAATTGTTTAACTTTGGTCAAACGTTGTGGGTACCCTTCCACAAGCTTCCCACAACATGATACTGCCACCCCCTGCTTCACGGTTGGGATGGTGTTCTTTGGCTTGCAAGCCTCCCCCTTTTTCCTACAAACATAACGATGGTTATTATGGCCAAACAGTTCTATTTTTGTTTCATCAGACCAGAGGACATTTCTCCAAAAAGTACGATCTTTGTCCCCATGTGCAGTTGCAAACCGTAGTCTGGCTTTATTATGGCAGTTTTGGAGCAGTGGCTTCTTCCTTGCTGAGTGGCCTTTCAGGTTATGTTGATATAGGACTTATTTTACTGTGGATATAGATTTCATCCAGCATCTTCACAAGGTCCTTTGCTGTTGTTCTGGGATTGATTTGCACTTTTCGCACCAAAGTACGTTCATCTCTAGGAGACAGAACGCGTCTCCTTCCTGAGAGGTATGACGGCTGTGTGGTCCCATGGTGTTTATACTTGCATACTATTGTTTGTACAGATGAACGTGGTACCTTCAGGCATTTGGAAATTGCTCCCACTGATTTTTTTTCTGAGGTCTTGGCTAATTTATTTTGATTTTCCCATGATGTCGAGCAAAGAGGCACTGAGTTTGAAGGTAGGCCTTGAAATACATCCACAGGTACACCTCCAATTGAATCAAATTATGTCAATTAGCCTATCAGAAGCTTCTAAAGCCATGACATCATTTTCTGGAATTTTCCAAGCTTTTTAAAGGCACAGTCAACTTAGTGTATGTAAACTTCTGACCCACTGGAATTGTGATATAGTGAATTATAAGTGAAATAATCTTTCTCTAAACAATTGTTGGAAGAATTACTTGTGTCATGCACAAAGTAGATGTCCTAACCGACTTGCCAAAACTATAGTTTGTTAACATAAAATCAGTGGAGTGGTTGAACAATGAGTTTTAATGACTTCAACCTCAGTGTATGTAAACTTACGACTTCAACTGTAACTTCTCAATCCTTTCTTACTTGGATTTATGTGTGTTATAGGTTGTGAAACTGTTAGATATTATTGTTAGATAGTACTACACTGTCGGAGCTAGAAGCATCTGCTAACCACGTGTATATGACCAATAACATTAGATTTGATTAGGGCAAAACAACAATGTGCAAACATTTAGGTCCCCAGGACCAGGAAACACTGGCTTAATGAGTGGTAGTTAACAGTAGGCTGTCAGACAGACTCACCGGGAGGTTGCAGGGCTTGCTGTTAACTTTCACACACAGGTTGGAAGGGAAATTATCCTCCTGGGGACAGCTCGTCTCTGACAAACAAAACCTGGGAGAGAACATACAAAGATCAACAACCAATACAAGAGATCAATATGAATGACAAATCCCATAACCAATTAAATGACAGGCCCAGTAATACACAATAGTCAGTCAGTAGTCATATTGACTACCTAGGTGAGCATCCTATCTCATAAAGCCAATTAGTAGCTCAACTTTACTAGTCCTACAGTGAATACTAGTCCTACTGTGAATACTAGTCCAACTGTGAATACTAGTCCAACTGTGAATACTAGTCCAACTGTGAATACTAGTCCAACTGTGAATACTAGTCCTACTGTGAATACTAGTCCTACTGTGAATACTAGTCCAACTGTGAATACTAGTCCTACTGTGAATACTAGTCCTACTGTGAATACTAGTCCTACTGTGAATACTAGTCCTACTGTGAATACTAGTCCAACTGTGAATACTAGTCCTACTGTGAATACTAGTCCTACTGTGAATACTAGTCCAACTGTGAATACTAGTCCTACTGTGAATACTAGTCCAACTGTGAATACTAGTCCTACTGTGAATACTAGTCCTACTGTGAATACTAGTCCTACTGTGAATACTAGTCCTACTGTGAATACTAGTCCAACTGTGAATACTAGTCCTACTGTGAATACTAGTCCAACTGTGAATACTAGTCCTACTGTGAATACTAGTCCTACAGTGAATACTAGTCCAACTGTGAATACTAGTCCTACTGTGAATACTAGTCCTACTGTGAATACTAGTCCTACTGTGAATACTAGTCCTACTGTGAATACTAGTCCAACTGTGAATACTAGTCCTACTGTGAATACTAGTCCAACTGTGAATACTAGTCCTACAGTGAATACTAGTCCAACTGTGAATACTAGTCCTACTGTGAATACTAGTCCAACTGTGAATACTAGTCCTACTGTGAATACTAGTCCAACTGTGAATACTAGTCCTACTGTGAATACTAGTCCAACTGTGAATACTAGTCCTACTGTGAATACTAGTCCAACTGTGAATACTAGTCCTACAGTGAATACTAGTCCAACTGTGAATACTAGTCCTACTGTGAATACTAGTCCAACTGTGAATACTAGTCCTACAGTGAATACTAGTCCAACTGTGAATACTAGTCCTACTGTGAATACTAGTCCAACTGTGAATACTAGTCCTACTGTGAATACTAGTCCAACTGTGAATACTAGTCCTACAGTGAATACTAGTCCAACTGTGAATACTAGTCCTACTGTGAATACTAGTCCAACTGTGAATACTAGTCCAACTGTGAATACTAGTCCTACAGTGAATACTAGTCCAACTGTGAATACTAGTCCTACTGTGAATACTAGTCAAACTGTGAATACTAGTCCTACTGTGAATACTAGTCCAACTGTGAATACTAGTCCTACAGTGAATACTAGTCCAACTGTGAATACTAGTCCTACTGTGAATACTAGTCCTACTGTGAATACTAGTCCTACTGTGAATACTAGTCCTACTGTGAATGGAGGTGAAATAAAGAGCAGGCCAGAACACCACAGGAGCCTTACCTTAACTGAACCTGAACTGCAAAGTCACACTTTGTCCCAGAGATGTCCCTGTAGACAGACAGACAGGCTTAGGTGAGAAGTCAAGCAACTAGCAGTGAGTAAAATAAACATAACTTTCAAATAGACAGGAAAGTATTATACCATTATCCAATTCATGTTCCAAATACTACAACTCGCAACTGCATCATGTGCATTGCACGCATCAATTTGCAGTTTATAAATTGTATTTTTTCCATGTCTATGTTCTTTTGCATAACGAAAATTATGCCTAGTGCGAGTATGAATTGAAAGAAATTTCCCCCTCGGGGATCAATAAAGTACCTATCTATCTACAGTGTGGAGAACAAGTATTTGATACACTGACGATTTAGCAGGTTTTCCTACTTACAAAGCATGTAGAAGTCTGTAATTTTTATCATAGGTACTCTTCAACTGTGAGTGACGGAATCTAAAACAAAAATCCAGAAAATCACATTGTATGATTTTTAAGTAATTAATTTGTATTTTATTGCATGACATAAGTATTTGATACATCAGAAAAGCAGAACTTAATATTTGGTACAGAAACCTTTGTTTGCAATTACAGAGATCATACGTTTCCTGTAGTTCTTGACCAGGTTTGCACACACTGCAGCAGGGATTTTGGCCCACTCCTCCATACAGATCCTTCAGGTTTCGGGGCTGTCGCTGGGCAATACGGACTTTCAGCTCCCTCCAAAGATTTTCTATTGGGTTCAGGTCTGGAGACTGGCTAGGCCAGTCCAGGACCTTGAGATGCTTCTTACGGAGCCACTCCTTAGTTGCCCTGGCTGTATGTTTCAGGTCGTTGTCATGCTGGAAGACACAGCCACGACCCATCTTCAATGCTCTTACTGAGGGAAGGAGGTTGTTGGCCAAGATCTCGCGATACATGGCCCCATCCATCCTCCCCTCAATACGGTGCAGTCGTCCTGTCCCCTTTGCAGAAAAGCATCCCCAAAGAATGATGTTTCCACCTCCATGCTTCACGGTTGGGATGGTGTTCTTGGGGTTGTACTCATCCTTCTTCTTCCTCCAAACACGGCGAGTGGAGTTTAGACCAAAAAGCTCTATTTTTGTCTCATCAGACCACATGACCTTCTCCCATTCCTCCTCTGGATCATCCAGATGGTCATTGGCAAACTTCAGACGGGCCTGGACATGCGCTAGCTTGAGCAGGGGGACCTTGCGTGCGCTGCAGGATTTTAATCCATGACGGCGTAGTGTGTTACTAATGGTTTTCTTTGAGACTGTGGTCCCAGCTCTCTTCAGGTCATTGACCAGGTCCTGCCGTGTAGTTCTGGGCTGATCCCTCACCTTCCTCATGATCATTGATGCCCCACGAGGTGAGATCTTGCATGCTGCCCCAGACCGAGGGAGATTGACCGCCATCTTGAACTTCTTCCATTTTCTAATAATTGCGCCAACAGTTGTTGCCTTCTCACCAAGCTGCTTGCCTATTGTCCTGTAGCCCATCCCAGCCTTGGGCAGGTCTACAATTTTATCCCTGATGTCCTTACACAGCTCTCTGGTCTTGGCCATTGTGGAGAGGTTGGAGTCTGATTGATTGAGTGTGTGGACAGGTGTCTTTTATACAGGTAACGAGTTCAAACAGGTGCAGTTAATACAGGTAATGAGTGGAGAACAGGAGGGCTTCTTAAAGAAAAACAAACAGGTCTGTGAGAGCCGGAATTCTTACTGGTTGGTAGGTGATCAAATACTTATGTCATGCAATAAAATGAAAATTAATTATTTAAAACTCATACAATGTGATTTTCTGGATTTTTGTTTTAGATTCCGTCTCTCACAGTTGAAGTGTACCTATGATAAAAATTACAGACCTCTACATGCTTTGTAAGTAGGAAAACCTGCAAAATCGGCAGTGTATCAAATACTTGTTCTCCCCACTGTATGTATCTATCTATCTATCTATCTATCTATCTATCTATCTATCTATCTATTTAAACCAGTCACATCCTGTTTCTGAGGGAGATATCATAAAGACAGACATGCTCAGTGGTTGTGTGTGTGTTTAATTGATTTAGATAGGGGCATCCATGTACAGCAGTCAGTCCTTAGTCCCCCCCCCCCCACACTCCACCCCTCCCCTCTCCACCCCTTCTCCTCTCCTTCCCACCCACTATCCTCCTCTAATACCCCCCCCACCCTACACTCTCCTCGCCTCAGTCTTACATCGAGCTGCTGATCTGCTGGACCTGCTGAGGTGTCAATGCAAAGGCATAACACGTCTCCTGAAACCGCTGACTGCTGTCTGAGGCTGGGGACAAAAAAACACAAAGACAGGATGAACAGAGACAAGAGACAATGACATCACAATTCTCATGTGGGTTCATGAGAAGCACATTTAGAAGAGCAGAGAGAACAAATGCTGAAGTGATTAAAGAAAGATACCAGCTCACTGTTGAATTCTATCACACTGTGTGGAGAATCCTACTTTTTCCATGAGAAGCCAACTCAGTGACGACCTAACTAACAGACAGACATCCATGCACCAGACTACTCACCCAGGCTGGTGGGTTTGATGAGCTCATCCAGCATGTCGTAGAAGGGCAGTCTCTGCAGCTTGACGTCAGGGTGTACTGGGTGCAGGGAGGAGGGCAGTCTCTGCAGCTTGACGTCAGGGTGTACCGGGTGCAGGGAGGAGGGCAGTCTCTGCAGCTTGACGTCAGGGTGTACCGGGTGCAGGGAGGAGGGCAGTCTCTGCAGCTTGACGTCAGGGTGTACCGGGTGCAGGGAGGAGGGCAGGTGGGGCAGGCCCAGCTCATGTTTGGGCCCCAGGAGGGAGAGGGGCGAGGGGGACCCATGGCTGTCAAACCCCAGCGAGGTGAGGCCTCCAGGCAGGGTGGAGTGGACACTGGGCAGGGCCAGGTCCACCGGAGACACCATCTTGGTGGGGAAGCGGCGTCTGTAGAGCTCCTTCACCTTCATCTGGACAGCGGGGCTGCAGCCAGCTTTAAGGAGGTGCAGGGCTTTGGTCAGCAGTTCGTGTTTGCGGCCGTGCTTGTTGCGTCCTGCGTAGCCTAGTAATACTTGTAGCTCTGAAACACGAAGGCTCATAACCATTTGCTTTGGGAGAAAGAATATACCATAAGTATTATTACAGGAATATGACACAGGTATGACACAGAGACTCCAGTCACCCCAGTCATAGACTGTTCTCTCTGCTTCGCACGGCAAGCGGTACCAGAGCGCCAAGTCTAGGTCCAAAAGGCTTCTCAACAGCTTCTACCCCCAAGCCATAAGACTCCTGAACAGCTAATCAAGTGGCTACCCGGACTATTTCCCTGTCCCCCCCCACACCCTCTTTTACGCTGCTGCTACACTCTGTTTATTATCTATGCATAGTCACTTTACCTCTACCTACATGTACATATTACCTAGACTAACCTGTACCCCCACACATTCACTCAGTACCGGTACCCCCTGTATATATATAGTCACTTTACCTCTACCTACATGTACATATTACCTAGACTAACCTGTACCCCCACACATTCACTCAGTACCGGTACCCCCTGTATATATATAGTCACTTTACCTCTACCTACATGTACATATTACCTAGACTAACCTGTACCCCCACACATTCACTCAGTACCGGTACCCCTTGTATATATATATATATATATATATATATATATATATATAGTCACTTTACCTCTACCTACATGTACATATTACCTAGACTAACCTGTACCCCCTGTATACAGCCTACCTACTGTTATTTTATTGCTGTTCTTCTTTACTTAACACTTATTTTTCTTAAAACGGCATTGCTTCTAAGTAAGCATTTCACTGTAAGGTTGTATTCGGCGCAAGTGACAAATAACATTTGATTTGACAGGTCAACAGAACATGCTGGCATTAGACTCTTTGGGGAACACAACGTGTGTAAGTAAAGGGACAATCAACAGGTATTTGACATCTTTTGAAACAGTCCATTATGTTGTGGTGGCCAAGAATGTTCTTATTTTACGACCAACAGCTAGGCTGGCAGGCTACTTGCTCTAGACTCCAAAGGAGTCTACAGTCTTGTCTCAGGGAAAGCAGGGATATGAAGGATGCAGGCCAGACTTCTCTCCAGAGACCAGAGTAGGCCAGACTTCAGAGACCAGAGTAGGCCAGACTCCAGAGACCAGAGTAGGCCAGACTCCAGAGACCAGAGTAGGCCAGACTCCAGAGACCAGAGAAGGCCAGACTCCAGAGACCAGAGTAGGCCAGACTCCAGAGTAGGCCAGACTCCAGAGACCAGAGTAGGCCAGACTCCAGAGTAGGCCAGACTCCAGAGACCAGAGTAGGTCAGACTCCAGAGTAGGCCAGACTCCAGAGTAGGCCAGACTCCAGAGTAGGCCAGACTCCAGAGTAGGCCAGACTCCAGAGTAGTAGGCCAGACTCCAGAGTAGTAGGCCAGACTCCAGAGTAGGCCAGAGTAGATCAGACTCCAGAGACCAGATCAGGCCAGGCTCCAGATCAGGCCAGGCTCCAGATCAGGCCAGGCTCCAGATCAGGCCAGGCTCCACTCCAGACATAAAGCGTCTCAAAGTAGGAGTGGTGATCTAGGATCAGGTCCCACCTGTCTGTATAATCTTAATCATTATGATCGAAAAGACAAAACGGATCCTAGATCAGAACTCCTACTGTAAAGCTTTGAACACAGCGACAGCGTCATGGCGTCGTGGTAAAACCAGAAGTACATTCATTTCCAATGGAAGGCTGCGTTTGCCTTGCAGCGCTGCGTTGCAGTGCAGTTCTGTGGATTTACCAAACGGATGCGTCAAACTGTCTGTGTAAACGGATTGACAGAAATGCTAGAGAAGGTGAATGTTAAACTGTTGTTGGACACACATCTAGATGATGCTGCAGACTATTATTATGATGCAGACTATTATTATGATGCAGTCGGTGTGTTGGAAGCGTTAAGATGCTTTATGGATAGATTTATTCTGAGGTGATCTGAGGAATTCCTGAGACATTATTTTGTTGAAATATAATTTGATCTCTGAGAAAATAAGCTAATTGATTGCACTCAAATTGGCCATGTTTCTAACTACAGGTATCTTTTCAAATGCTACGGGAGTCTCAAGATAACTATCAAAAAACTGTACAGATGGCTAAGAGAAATTACTTTGCAGAAGTAATTACAAATAATAGTAGCAAGCCACAAGTTTTATTTAATATAGTAAATTCTGTTTTTAATACAAAATTAGATGTTCTACACCTGTCACCCATTACTTGTGAGACTTTTTTGGATTATTTTGTCCGAAAGATCTCTGACATTAAAACCACAATCAAACCTAGTTTGTTTGATCCTTCTGTTGTTCGGCCACCATTTGTTATATTTGACCATTTTGAAATGATTTCCTTGCAGTCACTAGCTGAGGTAATCAAACAGTCAAAAATAACTGACTGTTCATTAGACATTATTCCAGCTAAATTGATAAAGGAAGCATTTGATGTTCTTGGCCATAGTATTTTAGTCATTATAAATAATAGTCTCTTAACTGGAGTTGTTCCTAAACATTTTAAATATGCTCTTGTCCAGCCCCTTTTGAAAAAAACTCATTTGGACCCTGCTGTTGTATCAAACTACCGGCCAATCTCGAAGTTACCTTTTCTGTCCAAGGTTCTGGAGAAGGTCGTTTTGAATCAAATAAATAGTTTTTTGATTCGGAACGATATCTTTGAAGTCTTTCAGTCAGGTTTTAGGGCTTTTCACAGTACTGAGTCTGCCTTGATCAGGGTTTTAAACGACCTACTGACTGCAGTTGACGCAGGATCTTCAGCAGTTCTTGTTTTATTAGACCTTAGCGCTGCGTTCGATACCATTGACCACAACATTTTACTTTCACGTCTAGAAAATGTAGTAGGAATTCAAGGTACAGCACTTGCATGGTTTAAATCTTTTCTTTTAAACAGAACCTTTTCGGTAAATATTGGTAGAGATAGTTCACAACCTGCCTCTCTGCTTAGTGGGGTTCCACAGGGGTCCATTCTTGGCCCAATCTTGTTCTCCTTGTATTTGCTACCCCTTGGGTCAATTTTTAGCAAGCATGGAATACCCTTTCACTTTTATGCAGATGATATGCAAATTTATCTCCCTCTGAAAAAAAACAGCAGGAACCAAATAGAGTTGTTGCGAAATTGTACACATGACATTAAGTCATGGTTATCTTTAAATTTTTTAAAACTAAATGAAGAGAAAACTGAAGTTGTGTGGTTTGGAGCTCCAAATAATCTTGATGATCTGGGCGATTTGGCCCCCTTTTGTAAGCCATTAGTCCGAAATCTAGGTGTTCTTTTCGACAGTGATCTTAAGTTTGAGAGACAGATTTATTCTGTTGTTAAGTCTTGTTTCTATTATCTGAAATTAATAGCGAAAGTGAAACCATTTCTGTCTACTAGTGATCTCGAAAAGCTCATTCATGCATTTATATTTACAAGACTAGATTACTGCAATGCGTTATATGTCGGCATAAATAAAACACTGATAAAGCGCTTACAATTAGTTCAAAATGCCGCTGCAAGACTTTTGACGGGTACTCGTAAGCGAGACCACATTACCCCAGTATTGAGCTCTTTAAATTGGCTACCAATTGACTACAGAATAAATCTAAAAATTTTAATTTTTGTTCACAAATCACTGCATGGTATGGCTCCATTGTACCTTGTAAATCTTATTAAGAAATACGAACCAAAACGGTCCTTGAGGTCAGCTGACCAGCTGGTTTTAACGACTCCAAGAACAAAGCGGAGAAGTGGAGATCGAGCATTTGTAGCGATAGCTCCTAAACTCTGGAATGATCTACCACCTTTTATCAGATTGGAACGTACATTTACTGTTTTTAAACATAAGCTTAAAGAATACCTCCTAGCTCTAGCATTTGATGGGGTTTAGTAGTTGCATTTGTAGGTTTATCAAACTGAGGGGTTTATTTTATTTCATTGATATTTTATGTGGTGTTAATGATGTATGTTGTCATGATTGTTTATGTGTTTGTACAGCACTTTGTTCAATGACAAGTTGTGTAAAAGTGCTTAATAAATAAAATAAACAAACAAACAAACAAACAAACAAACAAACTACAGAAACAATTTCAGAACAATATGAGATGGTGGGTGACATGGCTTGCTGAAATTACATGGAAAGAGTGAAATGAAAGACATGGAAAGAGTGAAGTGCTGTGGTAGACTACAAAGTGAATAAATGGGCATATCAGCAGCTTTAGCCTACAGTGGAGGTCTAACTAAACGGTCTACTTTTAATAGGACAACCATTCAGCATTAACAGTCACCAAAAGAGGGGAAAATGCTTGTTCTGACCAAAACATTTGTATTTTTCAAAATGAATTAAATAGTGTATTGTGTATCCATCTTTAGAAAGGAGAGAATATCTGACTCAGCGGTAAAGGGATCAGATTCTCCACACAGCCCCAGACGAACTACAGATGGGTGAGATTGCAGTGAAGCATAGGAAATAGGTAACCAACCTCCAACATCACCCAATAAGTATACATCATCATCAACAGCCTTCACACAACCTAGAACGTTACCTTACAATATTAAATATCAAGGCTTATCTCACTACTACTCGTTTCAGTGTCGTTATACTGTTACATTAAAATAGATTGGTGTTAACTGGTGTTTCGTTATAGTGTTACATTAAAATAGATTGGTGTTAACTGGTGTTTCGTTATAGTGTTACATTAAAATAGATTGGTGTTAACTGGTGTTTCGTTATAGTGTTACATTAAAATAGATTGGTGTTAACTGGTGTTTCGTTATAGTGTTACATTAAAATAGATTGGTGTTAACTGGTGTTTCGTTATAGTGTTACATTAAAATAGATTGGTGTTAACTGGTGTTTCGTTATTCACTCCGTAATTCATATTTCACACAATTAAAGTGACAGGTGGACAAGAGTTGATATTAGAGTCAGTGTGTAACGTTACCGAGGTATCTTCAACATAGACTTCAGCTAAAAAGCAGACGTCGAAGAATGGGCACATTTTGCATAAGTTTGCTATCTAAATGTTTTTGACTATCTAAATGTTTTTTGACTATCTAAATGTTTTTTGACTATCTAAATGTTTTTTGACTATCTAAATGTTTTTGCTATCTAAATGTTTTTTGTTTTTACTATCTAAATGTTTTTACTATCTAAATGTTTTTTGTTTTTACTATCTAAATGTTTTTACTATCTAAATGTTTTTTGTTTTTACTATCTAAATGTTTTTGCTATCTAAATGTTTTTTGTTTTTACTATCTAAATGTTTTTTGTTTTACTATCTAAATATTTTTACTATCTAAATGTTTTTACTATCTAAATGTTTTTACTATCTAAATGTTTTTTTGTTTTTACTATCTAAATGTTTTTTGTTTTTACTATCTAAATGTTTTTTGTTTTTACTATCTAAATATTTTTACTATCTAAATGTTTTTACTATCTAAATGTTTTTACTATCTAAATGTTTTTGCTATCTAAATGTTTTTTTGTTTTTACAATCTAAATGTTTTTTACTATCTAAATGTTTTTTGTTTTTACTATCTAAATGTTTTTTACTATCTAAATGTTTTTTGACTATCTAAATGTTTTTTACTATCTAAATGTTTTTTACTATCTAAATGTTTTTTACTATCTAAATGTTTTCGCTATCTAAATGTTTTCGCTATCTAAATGTTTTCGCTATCTAAATGTTTTTTACTATCTAAATGTTTTTGCTATCTAAATGTAACATCTAAATGTTTTTTTACTATCTAAATGTTTTTTTACTATCTAAATGTTTTTTTACTATCTAAATATTTTTTTACTATCTAAATGTTTTTTTACTATCTAAATGTTTTTTACTATCTAAAATGTTTTTGCTATCTAAATGTAACATCTAAATGTTTTTTACTATCTAAATGTTTTTTACTATCTAAAATGTTTTTTGACTATCTAAATGTATTTTGACTATCTAAAATGTTTTTTGACTATCTAAATGTATTTTGACTATCTAAATGTTTTTATTTATTTTTTTTATTTCACCTTTATTTAACCAGGTAGGTCAGTTGAGAACAAGTTCTCATTTGCAACTGCGACCTGGCCAAGACAAAGCAAAGCAGTGCGACAAAAACAACACAGAGTTACACAGTAAACAGACGTAGTCAAAAACACAATAGAAAATCTATATACAGAGTGCAAAATGTAGTGCAAAATGCAGTAAGGTTAGGAGGTAGGACAATAAATAGACCATAGTGGTGAAATAAATTAGATTATCATCATTAACACAGGAATGAAGGATGTGCAAATTATGATGTGCAAATAGATATACTGGAGTGCAAGATTTGTGAAAATAACAAAAATAAATATGGGGATGAGGTAGTAGTGTGGGCTATTTACAGAAGGGCTGTATACAGGTGCAGTGATCAATAAGCAGCTTTGACAACTGATGCTTAAAGTTATTGAGGGAGAAAGGAACCTCTAGCTTCAATGATTTTTGCAATTCGTTCCAGTCATTGGCAGCAGCGAACTGGAAGGAATGGCGGCCAAAGGAGGTGTTGGCTTTGGGGGTGACCAGTGAGATATACCTGCTGGAGCGCATGCTACGGGTGGGTGTTGCTATAGTAACCAGTGAGCTGAGATAGGGCGGGGATTTACCTAATAAAGACTTATAGATGACCTGGAGCCAGTGGGTTTGGCGACGAATATATAATGAAGGCCAGCCAACGAGAGCATACAGGTCGCAGTGATGGGTAGTGTATGGGGCTTTGGTGACAAAACGGATGGCACTGTGATAGACTACATCCAATTTGCTAAGTAGAGTGTTGGAGGCTAGTTTGTAAATGACATCGCCGAAATCAAGGATCGGTAGGATAGTCAGTTTTACAAGGGCATGTTTGGCAGCATGAGTGAAGGAGGCTTTGTTGCGAAATAGGAAGCCGATTCTGGATTTAATTTTGGATTTGAGATGGTTGATGTGAGTCTGGAAGTTAAGTTTACAGTCTAACCAGATGCCTAGGTATTTGTTGGTGTCCACGTATTCTAAGTCGGACCCGTCGAGAGTAGTGATGATAGTCCGGTGGGCGGGTGCGGGCAGCGTTCGATAGAAAAGCATGCATTTAGTTTTACTAGCGTTTAAATGTTTTTGACTATCTAAAATGTTTTGACTATCTAAATGTTTTTGACTATCTAAATGTATTTTGACTATCTAAAATGTTTTTTGACTATCTAAAATGTTTTTTGACTATCTAAATGTTTTTATTTATTTTTTTTATTTCACCTTTATTTAACCAGGTAGGTCAGTTGAGAACAAGTTCTCATTTGTAACTGCGACCTGGCCAAGACAAAGCAAAGCAGTGCGACAAAAACAACACAGAGTTACACAGTAAACAGACGTAGTCAAAAACACAATAGAAAATCTATATACAGAGTGCAAAATGTAGTGCAAAATGCAGTAAGGTTAGGAGGTAGGACAATAAATAGACCATAGTGGTGAAATAAATTAGATTATCATCATTAACACAGGAATGAAGGATGTGCAAATTATGATGTGCAAATAGATATACTGGAGTGCAAGATTTGTGAAAATAACAAAAATAAATATGGGGATGAGGTAGTAGTGTGGGCTATTTACAGAAGGGCTGTATACAGGTGCAGTGATCAATAAGCAGCTTTGACAACTGATGCTTAAAGTTATTGAGGGAGAAAGGAACCTCTAGCTTCAATGATTTTTGCAATTCGTTCCAGTCATTGGCAGCAGCGAACTGGAAGGAATGGCGGCCAAAGGAGGTGTTGGCTTTGGGGGTGACCAGTGAGATATACCTGCTGGAGCGCATGCTACGGGTGGGTGTTGCTATAGTGACCAGTGAGCTGAGATAGGGCGGGGATTTACCTAATAAAGACTTATAGATGACCTGGAGCCAGTGGGTTTGGCGACGAATATATAATGAAGGCCAGCCAACGAGAGCATACAGGTCGCAGTGATGGGTAGTGTATGGGGCTTTGGTGACAAAACGGATGGCACTGTGATAGACTACATCCAATTTGCTAAGTAGAGTGTTGGAGGCTAGTTTGTAAATGACATCGCCGAAATCAAGGATCGGTAGGATAGTCAGTTTTACAAGGGCATGTTTGGCAGCATGAGTGAAGGAGGCTTTGTTGCGAAATAGGAAGCCGATTCTGGATTTAATTTTGGATTTGAGATGGTTGATGTGAGTCTGGAAGTTAAGTTTACAGTCTAACCAGATGCCTAGGTATTTGTTGGTGTCCACGTATTCTAAGTCGGACCCGTCGAGAGTAGTGATGATAGTCCGGTGGGCGGGTGCGGGCAGCGTTCGATAGAAAAGCATGCATTTAGTTTTACTAGCGTTTAAATGTTTTTGACTATCTAAAATGTTTTGACTATCTAAATGTTTTTGACTATCTAAATGTTTTTGACTATCTAAATGTTTTTACTATGTAAATGTTTTTACTATCTAAATGTTTTTTACTATCTAAATGTTTTTTACTATCTAAATGTTTTTTACTATGTAAATGTTTTTTACTATGTAAATGTTTTTTACTATGTAAATGTTTTTTACTATGTAAATGTTTTTTACTATCTAAATGTTTTTGACTATCTAAATGTTTTTTACTATGTAAATGTTTTTACTAAAACAGCTCGCTATGGCTCATCGTGGTGCCTACTGTAGTTAGCTGCTACAGTAGCTGTTTGACACCAACCACCTGTAGTGACCATCTTTAACACTCTCATAACTCTAGTCAGTTGATGATCTAACTGACCATCGTTGGGTAGGGTTCAGCTGGACGTTATCAGCTACATACACATGTCTGGTACCGTCTGGTACCGTCTGGTCCAGGCCGATTCTCCCGACCTGTAGCAATGCTACATAGCTTATTAGCTAACATTGGGGCCGAGCAATGCAATGGCACTTTGGCTGGAAAATGTTGACTGGCGGGAAAATAATATGAAGTTCTGGCTGGTATAACAATGTTCTGACAATGTATTACACATTTATATGACATTACCTGACGAAACTGGTAAGCTAACCACACAACTAATTAGCTAGCATCAAGCTGCGAGGCAGACAAGACTCATCATCGTAACTAGCTAACAATAACAATACTACCTACGACTTTCACAGAGTTTTCTACAAAAATGAAAAACATACCTTATAACAATTACAGTAAATCCTCAAATAAAAAATATTCCAACTACATGTAACCCACGGCGAAGACTTAAATACAAAATACAGCCTTTTTTGTCAAATGCAATTTTGGCCTACGCTTTACCTTCAGTTCCGCACTCTCCGCCATCTTGTTACTCTGAGCGCATGCGTGATAGCCACCTGCACGTGAAAGCGAGGAGACAAGGAGGCAGACTAGGAGACTAGGCAGACTAGGAGGCAGACTAGTCCGCGGAGTGAATCTCAAGAGTTATTTTGATACCTTGACTGTACAATTTTAATTGCAATTACAACTGACCAGTAGATGTCAATCTCGCACTACATAAATCCATAGACTTTTAACTATTACAACCATTATACAGCATTTGCTACTTAATTTTAAAATGATGGAGAAATGCATTAGGCTACAAGTGTGTAATAAGTTAAATTTGATGATAAAATAGGCTATTCTGGAACTGTGTTATAACATTGATATGACAATAATTCACCAGGTCACAAAGGTTTAAAAGGAGAAGGCTATATAGGGCTGACAGTTTTATATTGCATCATCATGGTGTACTCTTTGTGTTCTTAAAGAGCTAGTAGAGACAGGTAACCCCAGGCTACCAAAGTTCAGCATCTTCTTGTTCTGAACTCCAAATCAACCCCCTACCCACTACATCCTATATGTACTCATGTAGACCTGAGAGGATATCCATTGTAGCCCCACTATTACCAGTCTGTCTGCACTATGACAAGTTATAGGCCCACTATTACCAGTCTGTCTGCACTATGACAAGTTATAGGCCCACTATTACCAGTCTGTCTGCACTATGACAAGTTATAGCCCCACTATTACCAGTATATGTGCATTAAGACAAGCAACAGCTCCAGCTTCAATGATTTTTGCAGTTCGTTCCAGTCATTGGCAGCAGAGAACTGGAAGGAATGGCGGCCAAAGGAGGTGTTTGCTTTGGGGGTGACCAGTGAAATATACCTGCTGGAGTGCATGCTACGGGTGGGTGTTGCTATTGTACCAGCGAGTTGAGATAAGGCGGGGATTTACCTAGCAAAGACTTATAGATGACCTGGAGCCAGTGGGTTTGTCGACGAATATGTAGTCAGGGCCAGCCAACGAGAGAATACAGGTCGCAGTGGTGGGTAGTGTATGGGGCTTTGGTAACAAAACGGATGGCACTGTGATAGATTACATCCAATTTGCTAAGTAGAGTGTTGGAGGCTAGTTTGTAAATGACATCGCCGAAATCAAGGATCGGTAGGATAGTCAGTTTTACAAGGGCATGTTTGGCAGCATGAGTGAAGGAGGCTTTGTTTAGAAGGATGGTGAAGTAGATATACTTGGTATTCACATCTCAAAAAAATATAAATGAATTTACCACAATCAATTTCAATAGAAAGTTTGCAAAAATAGATAATATTCTGCAACCATGGAGAGGTAAATACTTTGATTCACATTGATTAACTCTTTGGTCCTATCACAGTTTACTTACCACACTGCCTACTCCAGACCACTCATTTTTTAAATCATATGAGCAAAAAATATTTCATTTTATTTGCAAAGCTAAGCCAGACAAAATTAAACGTGCTATTTATATAATGAATATGAGTTTGGGGGCTAAAATTATTAAATGTTAAAGTTTTAAACCTCTCACTAAAATGGTTCTCCATTAGATTATTAAGAAAAGCTCATTCTTTGTTCAAAAATGGCCTTTTTGCCTTCATACAGATTACAACTTCTCATTTACAACTAATTGAAAATGAAGTTTTGTTCAAAGTATCTCCCTTCCTTAAACAAGCCATACAAGTTGGTTACAACTTCAGTTTTATCCTCCAGAAAAGATGGAACAAATATTACAACCAATATTATGGTTAAACCCAAATATACTGATTAATAAAAAAACATTATTTATGGAAACAATGTTTAAAAATTGTATTATATTTATTAATGATATTATGAATTGAAACGGAGGCGTTATGTCACATATGCAGCTATAGATAATATATGGGAATGTCTGCTCAATCCAAACTGACAACCAACTGATTTCAGCATTAACACAAACATGGAGGAGGCAAGTGGAAAACAGAGAAGGTAGGGAAATGTTTTGCCTGCCATATATTAAAGATACAAATTGGCATAAATAGAAAAATATACCTGTTTCATTTGAGGACATAAATGTTGACAGCTGCACCATACAGGTTGCTAAATAAATGGGAAGAGATGTCCGATGTAGCGATTCCATGGCACATAGTTTATGAACTGGTACATAAAACAACACTTGATTCAACACATACAGTCATGTGAAAAAGTAAGTACACCCCCTGGAAATTTCTCTTTTATGTTTTTTTTTTTTTTTACATATTTGGACAGATGGATATGTAATCTTCACTTCAACACTATTGACAGATAAAGGTTACCCAATATAACGAATCACACAACAAAAAAACTTTGAAAATGTTATGCAGTTAAAATAAACAAAAAAGGATTCTACAATCCATGGCCCCAAGTGAGGAAGACCGCACCATCACTAGAGATGACAGGCTATGTTTTCATTCACTATTGTTGAAAGGAAGAAGGTATCATGCCTCATATTGCACTTTAATTTAACAATTGAGTATTGAATATTTTATTTTAATATTTTATTTAAACATTGAAAAGTTCCTTGCTTTAAGTGTTCTTTAAGTAATAAATGTTTAAGTGTTCTTTAAGTAATAAATGTTTAAGTGTTCTTTAAGTAATAAATGTTTAAGTGTTCTTTAAGTAATAAATGGAAAGCAAAGTTATATTTGTCTCCCTTTTTTTTTCTGATCGGAAAAATGATCCAATCCATGAGGACTGGAGGACTTAGGCATGCTGCAAGGAGGCATGAGGACTGGAGGACTTAGGCATGCTGCAAGGAGGCATGAGGACTGGAGGACTTAGGCATGCTGCAAGGAGGCATGAGGACTGGAGGACTTAGGCATGCTGCAAGGAGGCATGAGGACTGGAGGACTTAGGCATGCTGCAAGGAGGCATGAGGACTGGAGGACTTAGGCATGCTGCAAGGAGGCATGAGGACTGGAGGACTTAGGCATGCTGCAAGGAGGCATGAGGACTGGAGGACTTAGGCATGCTGCAAGGAGGCATGAGGACTGGAGGACTTAGGCATGCTGCAAGGAGGCTTGAGGACTGGAGGACTTAGGCATGCTGCAAGGAGGCATGAGGACTGGAGGACTTAGGCATGCTGCAAGGAGGCATGAGGACTGGAGGACTTAGGCATGCTGCAAGGAGGCATGAGGACTACAGATGTGGCCAGGGCAATAAATTGCAATGTCCGTACTGTGAGACGCCTAAGACAACGCTACAGGGAGACAGGACGGACAGCTGATCGTCCTCTCAGTGGCAGACCACGTGTAACAACACCTTCACAGTTCAATCCAAACAGGACAGTTCACATGTCTCAATCCAGTGCACAGTATTAACACTCAAAATAAACTAGCTTGCAAGTCGGCATAAATAGATTGTTTTAATACTCTGTGTCTTTCTCTTTGAAGGCAAAATATACAGTGACAGGTCCAGCACTAGTCTGTACAATCTCTGTAGCTGTTATTACCATCAGACAGCCCATGCCATAGGCGAAACACGGGATACCTTCAAGATAGGGGCAGAAAACAAGGAACAAAAATTACATGTGTTTTGTGTTGCACTCTGCTGGCAGTAGACTGTACAGTTTAAGGCCTATATTGTGACATGCTTACGGTTCATGACATGTACAATTCTGGGACCAAAAAATACATGATAAGAATAAGAAGTTATTCTAGAAGTGAGGGGAAACGCTGTCTACTAAATCAATATGAAACATATGTGAAGGCCAGGTTGAGGTTCAAGAGACACTATTAAATACTAGTCTCCCCTTGGCTTTTTTCCACTGACCTAGATTGATGACTTTCAACACGCTGAAAAACGTGTCTTCATAGTCTAAGTTCTGTGCTGGTGCTTTGGAACAGTGGTACTTGATAAAGGGGAAACATCCCGTCCTCAGTATCTGGTAGTTGGCCCCCTGTACTGCCCAGTTGAAGTTGGACCTCCCGAACTGATCGTTGGTGACGACGCTGTAGCGGACACAGAAGGAGGTCCAGGGAGGGAGATTCCTCTGTAGCAGGTGACAGGTCAGCACCTCCGAAGCTGCGGGACGCGGCCGTCCTTTCCTCCGCAGAGAACACGGAAATAGAGCTACTTTGAGGAATACGTTGTGTATCCGCCGGAGTACTTCTTTCATGCTATAGATCATATCTTATTGATTGGCAGGTGGTTTTTACGAGTAAGACAGCTAGCTAGCTAGTGTATTACACCTGTATAATGTTAGTTCAGAGGGGATAAAGAACGAATACCTAACAAGCCACCTGTAAACCAGCGCTGGTTCAACACGGAAGTGACGTAACGAGCAGAACAGGTCTGTCTCCTCTTAAGAGCAAGACCGCATGCAACATAAAATATCATCTCAAGTCCGTTATTGTTCCGTCAAATAGTTTGGAACCATTTTTATTGATCGACTTTTAACTCACCCTTGTAACTGAACCGTCAATGTGTTCCATCCGACTAGCAACACAGCACATCGAACTTTAGTTCCTAGCTGTAGGACGACATTTCCCCCACAGTGATCTAAATTCTCTATATATCACTCTCTACATTAAATGTATATTTTAATCTATAATAACGTTTGTATCTTCTTAATTACTTGAGTTGCTCTAAATAAATACAAAATAATAGCATACTAACATATCTACTGTCCTCTCCTAGAGACATAATAACACAGCTTACTAACATATCTAGAAGGGGGGGAGAGGAGGGGAGAAGGAGGAGGTTGAGAGGGAGGAAGAGGAGAAGGTGGTGGCGAGGGTGAGGAGAAGAGGGATGGAGGGGTGGGGGAGAAGGAGATGGTGGGGAAAACAGGGGCTCCAGCAGATGCCTTCTCACGCCACAGATGCTGCGAGACACATACGAGATGAGACAGGATGACGAATGATGCCAGATAGGATGGTGCCTTACCACCACCAACAGCACTAGCTAGCTGCACAAGCAACTGTGGTTAACATAACACCCTGGATAACACCCAACAGCACTAGCTAGTGCCCTGACTGTCATGTACGTAGCACCCTGACTGTCATGTGCGTAGCACCCTGACACCCAGGACCAGAGCTAGTTCGCTGACTGCTATGTGCGTAGCACCATGACGCCCTGGACCAGAGCTACTGGCTCACGAAATACACGAGACCAACAAACATCTACAGGTCGCGCGCACATACTACTCAATACAATTTTTATTTTTTATTTCACCTTTATTTAACCATGTAGGCCAGTTGAGAACTAGTTCTCATTTACAACTGCGACCTGGCCAAGACAAAGCAAAGCAGTGAGACAAAAACAACACAGAGTTACACATGGGATAAACAAACGTACAGTCAATAACACAATAGAGAATCTATATACAGAGTGCAAATGTAGTGCAAAATGCAGTAAGGTTAGGAAGGTGGGACAATAAATAGGCCATAGTGGTGAAATAAATTACAGAATTATCATCATTAACACTGGAATGATGATGTGCAAATAGAGATACTGGAGTGCAAAATGAGCGGAAGTAAAAAATAAATATGGGGATGAGGTAGTAGTGTGGGCTATTTACAGAAGGGCTATATACAGGTGCAGTGATCGATAAGCAGCTTTGACAGCTGATGCTTAAAGTTAGTGAGGGAGATAGGAACCTCTAGCTTCAAGGATTTTTGCAATTCGTTCCAGTCATTGGCAGCAGAGAACTGGAAGGAATGGCGGCCAAAGGAGGTGTTGGCTTTGGGGATGACCAGTGAAATATACCTGCTGGAGCGCATGCTACGGGTGGGTGTTGCTATAGTGACCAGTGAGCTGAGATAAGGCAGGGATTTACCTAGTAAAGACTTATAGATGACCTGGAGCCAGTTGGTTTGGCGACGAATATGTAGTGAGGGCCAGCCAACGAGAGCGTACAGGTCGCAGTGATGGGTAGTGTATGGGGCTTTGGTGACAAAACGGATGGCACTGTGATAGATTACATCCAATTTGCTGGGTAGAGTATTGGAGGCTATTTTGTAAATGACATCGCCGAAGTCAAGGATCGGTAGGATGGTCAGTTTTACAAGGGCATGTTTGGCAGCATGAGTGAGGAGGCTTTGTTTGGAAGGATGGTGAAGTAGATGGTACCAAGTAGACTTGGTATTCACATCTCAAAAAAATATAAATGAATTTACCACAGGGCGTACCGGACTGGGGAGGCGCACCGGATGTCGGGTGCGTGGAGCTGGCACAGGAAGCACCTGGCTGGGCGCACGCACTGGAGGTCGGGTGCGGGGAGCCGGCACGGGACGTACCGGACTGGGGAGGTGCACCGGATGTCTGGTGCGTGGAGCCGGCACAGGAAGCACCTGGCTAGGCGCACGCACTGGAGGTCGGGTGCGGGGAGCCGGCACAGGTCGTACCAGACTGGGAAGGCGGACCGGAGGTCGGGTGCGTGGAGCCGGGACTGGAAGCACCTGGCTGGGCGCACTCACTGGAGGTCGGATGCGGGGAGTAGAGCAGAGGTCCAGACCCGGACTGGACCTCGGTGAAGCGGACTGCTCTTGCATGGGAGTGGAGCCGACGACTGGACCCGGACTGGGCACCGGTGGAGCGTACTGCTCTGGCATGGGGGTGGAGTAGACGACAGGACCCGAACTGGGGATGCTCACCTTGGGCACCTTTAACTCCAGCTCCCTCCTCTCGCTCACACTCCTCCATATTACGCCAACATAGCTCCATTATCCTCTCATACTCCTCCCTCTTTCGGTATTCCCCCGCGCACTTAGTTTCTGGCCTCGGCGAATTCCACCTGGAAAGTGGGACTGGTGCCTCTTCCTCTACACCAGACCACCCCCATAGCCCCTCCCCAAAATTACCTTGGGGTTGCTCCCCAGCTCTGTTCCCCGCTGCTGCATTCATTGTGATTGTTGTAGAAGTTTACATACACTCAATTAGTATTTGGTAGCATTGCCTTTAAATTGTTTAACTTGGGTCAAATGTTTCAGGTAGCCTTCCACAAGCTTCCCACAATAAGTTGGGTGAATTTTGGCCCATTCCTCCTGACAGAACTGGTGTAACTGAGTCAGGTTTGTAGGCCTCCTTGCTCACACACGCTTTTTCAGTTCTGCCCACAAAAGTGTTGTTGTCCTTAAGCCATTTTGCCACAACTGTGGAAGTATGCTTGGGGTCGTTGTCCATTTGTAAACTAGGCCTCTATGTGTAAGCGTGGCAATAATTTATTAACTTTTCATTATTCACATTAGGCAGGCAGACAGACTCCTCTGATGACAGGCAGGCAGGCAGGCAGGCAGGCAGACAGACTCCTCTGATGACATGGCAGGCAGGCAGACAGACTCCTCTGATGGCAGGCAGGCAGGCAGACAGACAGACTCCTCTGATGGCAGGCAGACAGACTCCTCTGATGGCAGGCAGGCAGGCAGACAGACTCCTATGATGGCAGGCAGGCATGCAGACAGACTCCTCTGATGGCAGGCAGGCAGGCAGACAGACTCCTCTGATGGCAGGCAGGCAGGCAGACAGACTCCTCTGATGACAGGCAGGCAGACAGACAGACTCATCTGATGACATGGCAGGCAGGCAGACAGACTCCTCTGATGGCAGGCAGGCAGGCAGGCAGACAGACTCCTCTGATGACATGGCAGGCAGGCAGACAGACTCCTCTGATGGCAGGCAGGCAGACAGACAGACTCCTCTGATGGCAGGCAGACAGACTCCTCTGATGGCAGGCAGGCAGGCAGACAGACTCCTATGATGGCAGGCAGGCAGGCAGACAGACTCCTCTGATGGCAGGCAGGCAGGCAGACAGACTCCTCTGATGGCAGGCAGGCAGGCAGACAGACTCCTCTGATGACAGGCAGGCAGACAGACAGACTCATCTGATGACATGGCAGGCAGGCAGACAGACTCCTCTGATGGCAGGCAGGCAGGCAGACAGACAGACTCCTCTGATGACAGGCAGGCAGACAGACAGACTCCTCTGATAGCAGGCAGGCAGGCAGACAGACAGACTCCTCTGATAGCAGGCAGGCAGACAGACTCATCTGATGACATGGCAGGCAGGCAGACAGACTCCTCTGATGACATGGCAGGCAGGCAGACAGACTCCTCTGATGGCAGGCAGGCAGGCAGGCAGACAGACTCCTCTGATGGAAGGCAGGCAGGCAGACAGACTCCTCTGATGACATGGCAGGCAGGCAGGCAGACAGACTCCTCTGATGGCAGGCAGGCAGGCAGACAGACTCCTCTGATGGCAGGCAGGCAGGCAGACAGACTCCTCTGATGGCAGGTAGGCAGACAGACTCCTCTGATGGCAGGCAGGCAGGCAGACAGACTCCTCTGATGGCAGGCAGGCAGGCAGACAGACTCCTCTGATGACATGGCAGGCAGGCAGACAGACTAATCAGATGACATGGCAGGCAGGCAGACAGACATCTGATGACATGGCAGGCAGGCAGACAGACTCCTCTGATGACATGGCAGGCAGGCAGACAGACTCATCTGATGACATGGCAGGCAGGCAGACAGACTCCTCTGATGACATGGCAGGCAGGCAGGCAGACAGACTCATCTGCAGGCAGGCAGGCAGACAGACAGACTCATCTGCAGGCAGACAGGCAGACAGACAGACTGCTCTGACGGCAGGCAGGCAGGCAGGCAGGCAGCACACTCCTGATAACGAACTGCTCAGCAAAGCAAAGGCTCTTTTAAGAGTTGCCAGATTTACAATTAAAAGCAGTGTCTGTGTCCATGTCTGTGTTACTTTAGCAGATAATGTCACCCATCTAAATAAATATATATATTTTATAATTAACTAAATGTATGCTCTTTATGTCGGTTCATTGTTTGTTATGCTATAGATCGTTATTTTATGGTTGTGAGAAAATGAACTAGAAAATCATATATTTTGCAATTCTAAGTAATTACTACTTTAGCAATGGGTCTCCCTAAATCTTTCTCAGATTATTACCAATCCCACAAGGTATGACTCCAAACACCCAGAAAAGGCTACTCTCCTCGATGTTATCCTCACAAATAATCCTGATAGGTATCAGTCTGGTGTTTTCTGTAATGACCTTAGTGATCACTGTTTTACAGCCTGTGTTCATAATGGCTGCTCAGTGAAACGACCTGTCCTGATTTGTCATAGACGCTTGCTACAAAACTTTAATGAGCAAGCCTTCCTTCATGACCTGGCCTCTGTAAGTATCAAGGAATATATATTGACTTAGAATAGAAAAATATACCTCTATAGTATTGCATTTATTGAAAGTTTAAGTAGCCGGAAGTGTGACGTTGTGGAAGGATATATCCTGTGAGTTGAATGACGAACTTCCTTTTCTACTGGGGCTGTAATTGAATGAGTCGCGTGGTTCCTGTGGAGCCGAAACAAACAGACAAATGGTGAGAATCGTAGCTAAATACTTTCACTAACAAATACCATTTGACGTCTACGGCAGTGAGCAATTTATATTCGAAAAACAAAACTCTTGTCTCGCCGAAATCTTTACAAGACGATACCATTTAACGTGTTCCATGTCGAATCTGAACGAAGCTGACACGAGGAGCCATTTTGGATGGACACCGTTCTAGCCAAGACATGTGTTTTCCTTACAACCACAGGCCGAGAAGCTAGCCAAGGACACTGCGACTAGGTCGTGATTTTACATGGACTATATTGCAGTACTCGGCTACATTTACTTGCTATGTTGTAATTTGCGTCCTACTTTGCGATCAGTCGACAGATGCCTACTGTCATAAACTGGCGCAAGTGAATGACGAGCTTAATGGCAAGTTAACTATTTCGGCTAACGTTGAACATTTCAGATGGAGCCTGTTAACTAACTACATGCGATTAGGTACATTGTAGCCTATTGTCGGATTGATCTCATTTCCCCCAGACGTTTTTCTCTTCCTCAGGCTTGTGCCCGGCCTTTAATCTCGATCTACTCCGAGAAAGGAGAGAGCTCAGGCAAAAATGTCGTCATGCCTGCCGTGTTCAAGGCTCCCATCCGCCCTGACATTGTCAACTTTGTGCACACCAACATGCGCAAGAACAACCGTCAGCCCTATGCTGTCAGCAAACTGGCTGGTGAGTGATTGTTTCAAAATGTATTCAATCAAATAAACCTTGCTTTTTGGAGACTGGTGACAAGCTTTACTGATGAGTTTACACTTCGGTCCGTGTTTCTGAGAGCAGTGATTATACTAGAAGTTCTGAAGGGCTTTCATCAGTAGCATAAAACCTATAACGGCCTATGTTTACATGTGTAAAGTATACAGGACAGCTTCTAATGCATTCTGGGTTCTCTGGGTTCCAGGTCATCAGACCAGCGCAGAGTCCTGGGGTACAGGCCGAGCCGTGGCTCGTATTCCCCGTGTGAGGGGAGGTGGTACCCACCGCTCCGGTCAGGGAGCCTTCGGAAATGTATCCTCTGACTGACCAAATGAAACGTTTCCTATCAATCTTACCATGTCTTTACCGGGGTTGTGTTCATTATAGCTCATTGTAATTACACATTTTAGAGGGAATACAAGTTTCTTATTGGACTAGTACAGATGGCACGTCACTGTTGGTGTGTTCATCAGTTTGTTGCCTAATGAACAAAGCCCTGGTGGTAACGCATGCTGAGGTGGACTAGAAAGAGGCTTGCAGTGATGGTGTAATTTGCGTCCTACACTGTGAACAGTGGCATTATGCCTGATGTCGTATGCTGGCACAAGTGGCTGACGAACATTGAGTCTGAGCAAGGCACTCATGGCATTTAAGGCCGGTTTCCCTGACACGTTAAGGTTAGTCCTAGACTGAAGACTACGTAATGTTAATTCCCTGGCTTATTGTCTGAAACTGGCCAAAAGAAGCTCAATCTTTCTGCATTGTTTAGCAGTTCCTTGACCCCTGTGACTAGATGTGTCGTGGAGGCCGCATGTTCGCTCCCACCAAGACCTGGCGCCGCTGGCATCGCAGGATAAACACCACCCAGAAGCGTTACGCTATCTGCTCCGCCCTGGCCGCCTCCGGCCTTCCCGCACTTGTCATGTCAAAAGGTACGCCACCCAACATCCTCTGTACTCACTGCACAGCTTTGTCTTCTTACCAGTGTACACGGGCTCCCTTTATCTACTGACCCAGAGTCTGGGGGGTGGGATGTCCTTTATCCACTGACCCAGAGTCGGGGGGGGGGGGATGTCCTTTATCTACTGACCCAGAGTCGGGGGGGGGGGGGGGGGGGGTGTCCTTTATCTACTGACCCAGAGTCGGGGGGGACCATACTGGAGTGTAGTATAATGACGCTGGTACTGGAGTGTAGTATAATGACGCTGGTACTGGAGTGTAGTATAATGACGCTGGTACTGGAGTGGAGTATAATGACGCTGGTACTGGAGTGTAGTATAATGACGCTGGTACTGGAGTGTAGTATAATGACGCTGGTACTGGAGTGGAGTATAATGAAGCTGGTACTGGAGTGTACTGTAATGAAGCTGGTACTGGAGTGTACTGTAATGAAGCTGGTACTGGAGTGTACTGTAATGAAGCTGGTACTGGAGTGTACTGTAATGAAGCTGGTACTGGAGTGTAATATAATGAAGCTGGTACTGGAGTGTAATATAATGAAGCTGGTACTGGAGTGTAATGAAGCTGGTACTGGAGTGGAGTATAATGACGCTGGTACTGGAGTGTAATATAATGAAGCTGGTACTGGAGTGTACTGTAATGAAGCTGGTACTGGAGTGTAATGTAATGAAGCTGGTACTGGAGTGTAATATAATGAAGCTGGTACTGGAGTGTACTGTAATGAAGCTGGTACTGGAGTGTAATATAATGAAGCTGGTACTGGAGTGTAATATAATGAAGCTGGTACTGGAGTGTAATATAATGAAGCTGGTACTGGAGTGTAATATAATGAAGCTGGTACTGGAGTGTACTGTAATGAAGCTGGTACTGGAGTGTAATGTAATGAAGCTGGTACTGGAGTGTACTGTAATGAAGCTGGTACTGGAGTGTACTGTAATGAAGCTGGTACTGGAGTGTACTGTAATGAAGCTGGTACTGGAGTGTAATATAATGAAGCTGGTACTGGAGTGTAATATAATGAAGCTGGTACTGGAGTGTAATATAATGAAGCTGGTACTGGAGGAGTAGTAGTATAATGCACTAGAATGGTTCTCTTGATCCCCGCCTTAAGGCCGTCTATTTCTGCACAATATGTTACTTCTAGAATTAGAAGGCTATAGATCTTGAAAACTAGATTCCCTCCCTCCTTCAGGACACCGTATTGAGGAGATCCCAGAGGTTCCCCTGGTGGTTGATGATAAAGTGGAGGGTTACAAGAAGACCAAGGAGGCTGTGCTGCTGTTGAAGAAACTCAAGGCCTGGAACGACATTAAGAAGGTTAACTACAATCTCTCCTGTCTCACTGGTCAATGTTAGTCGTCTTGTTGTGAGTGACATGAAGCTCCGCTTCAGGTCCGTGTTTCTGAATTATTTTAAATGAAGTCCTGAGCTTTTGCGTGATAGTACAATGAGTCCTTAGTGGATGAGATAAGTGTGTGGGTGTGTGTATTGTGTGTGGGTGTGTGTATTGTGGGTGTGTGCAGGTGTACGCGTCTCAGCGCATGCGTGCTGGTAAGGGTAAGATGAGGAATCGCAGGCGTATCCAGCGCAAAGGACCGTGCATCATCTACAACCAAGACCAAGGTGTCACCAAGGCATTCAGAAACATCCCTGGTATGTAGGTGTAGATATCTCCCAGGGTGTGTCCTACATGGACCCTATTTCCTGCTACTTGAGTTGAAGTGAAGGAATAAAGGTGCTGTCCCCCCTTATCAGTCACGTTCTGAAAACCATGGCCAAGAGAACAAAACAATACCAACATTAATAATGGATGCTTGTTTTCTGTAAAGGGATAATGGTGGATGATAATGGTGGATGTCTTTCCGTACTATAGAGATCTGCTCATCTTGAATGACCAAAATGGAGATGCTTTTCTTTTCAATAGAAACTGTCTGGCTGTAGTTTGCTGTGTAGAAAACAGCTTTTGAGTCTCTTGGTTTAAAATAATCTCTGAATAAGAGCCTCTCAATACTAAAATGTACTGTCCTCCCACACCTCTACTAGGTATCACCCTGCAGAACGTGAACAAGCTGAACCTGTTGAGGCTCGCCCCTGGTGGTCATGTCGGCCGCTTCTGTATCTGGACAGAGTCTGCGTTCCGTAAGCTGGACGAGCTCTACGGAACCTGGCGCAAATCTGCCTCTCTCAAGGTGGACTACAAGTCAGTAAAACGAGGGTTACATGGTCCTTATTCTAAAGGGTCCTAAACTATGCTCTTGTGGAGATCTGATGATTTGCTTGCTATAAGAACATGGTTAAACTTCCATCCAGCCTATTGAGGTGGAGTTATTACTAAGGTGTTAGGTGACTGACAATGTCTAACATCTCAATACTGTCTGTTATGATCTTGACGTGATATGAGGCTAAATGTGAAGCAGGTACCATTCTAAGAATATTCTGTGGGACAGCCGCCAGATCGGTGTTCATATTTGCTCTTTGTAATGGGTATTCCTCAACCTATCGGATTAAGAATGTGCGTATCGCCAAGAACTATGGGAAAGTCCTGAGGCGGTTTCATGAAATGGGTTCTGCCATTACATGTTTTCATTGAGGCACGATAACATAGACGGTTACAAAGTACAGTCGTGGCCAAAAGTTTGGAAAATGACAAGTATTGGTCTCCACAAAGTTTACTGCTTCAGTGTTCTTAGTTCAGTGTTCTTAGATCTTTGTCAGTAGTTACTATGGTAACACTGAAATATAATTACAAGTATTCCATAAGTGTCAAAGGCTTTCATTGACAATGACATTCAGTTTATGCAAAGAGTCAATATTTGCAGTGTTTACCCTTCTTTTTCAAGACCTCTGCAATCTGCCCTGGCATGCTGTCAATTAACTTCTGGGCCACATCCTGACTGATGGCAGGCCATTCTTGCATAATCAATGCTTTGAGTTTGTCAGAAGTTGTGAGTTTTTGTTTGTCCACCCGCCTCTTGAGGATCGACCACAAGTTCTCAATGGGATTAAGGTCTGGGGAGTTTCCTGGCCATGGACCCAAAATGTTGATGTTTTGTTCCCCGAGCCACTTAGTTATCACTTTTGCCTCATGGCAAGGTGCTCCACCCGCCTCTTGAGGATCGACCACAAGTTCATTGGTCGTCACCAAACTGTTCTTGGATGGTTGGGAGAAGTTGCTCTCGGAGCATGTGTTGGTACCATTCTTTATTCATGGCTGTGTTCTTAGGCAAAATTGTGAGTGAGCCCACTCCCTTGGCTGAGAAGCAAACCCACACATGAATGGTCTCAAGATGCTTTACTGTTGGCATGACACAGGACTGATGGTAGCGCTCACCTTGTCTTCTCCGGACAAGGTGTTCTCCGGATGGCCCAAACAATCGGAAAGGGGATTCATCAGAGAAAATGACTCTAGAGCAGTCCAATCCCTGTACCTTTTGCAAAATATCAGTCTGTCCTTGATGTTTTTCCTGGAGAGAAGTGGCTGCGTTGCTGTCCTTCTTGACACCAGGCCATCCTCCAAAAGTCTTTGTCTCACTGTGCGTGCAGATGCACTCACACCTGCCTTCTGCCATTCCTGAGCAAGCTCTGCACTGGTGGTGCCCAATCCCGCAATATCCTTGCCTGTGAAGCCCTTGTTGTGCAAAGCAATGATGATGGCATGTGTTTCCTTGCAGGTAACCATGGTTGACAGGAAGAACAATGATTTCAATCACCACCCTCCTTTTAAAGCTTCCAGTCTGTTATTTTGACTCAATCAGCATGACCGTGATCTCCAGCCTTGTCCTCGTCAACACTCACCTGTGTTAACGAGACAATCACTGACATGATGGCAGCTGGTCCTTTTGTGGCAGGGCTGAAATGTAGTGGAAATGTTTTTGGGGGATTAAGTTCATTTTCATGGCAAAGAGGGATTTAATTTGATCACTCCATGACATTCTGGTGTATATGCAAACTGCCATCAACACTGAGGCAGCAAACTTTGTGGAGACCAATACTTAATACTAATTTCTCAAAACGTTTGGCCACGACTGTACGTACATACCCCAACCAGAAGCCATGGATTACAGGCACCATCAGCACTGAGCTAAAGGGTAGAGCTGAAGCTTTCAAGTAGCGAGACTCTAACCCGGACGCTTAAAAGAAATCCTGCTATGCCCTCTGACGAACCATCAAACGGGCAAAGCGTCAATACAGGACTAAGATTGAATCATACTACACCGGCTCCGACGCTTGTCGGAACTGACAGGGCTTGCAAACGATTTAGACTACAAAGGGAAGCAGAGCCGCGAGCTGCCCAGTGACTCAAGCCTACCAGGCGAGCTAAATCACTTCTATGTTCGCTTCGAGGCAAGCAACACTGAAGCATGCATGAGAGCGTCAGCTGTTCCGGACAACTTTGATCAAGCTCTCCGTAGCCAATGTGAATGTTGACCTGTTTAAAAAAGGCCTTACTCACAAGGCCGCAGGACCAGACTGATTACCAGGATGTGTACTCCGAGCATGTGCTGACCAACTGGCAAGTGTCTTCACTGACATTTTCAACCAGTCCCTTACTGAGTCCGTAATACCAACATGTTTCAAGCAGACCACCATAGTCCCTGTGCAGAAGAACACTAAGGTAACCTGCCTAAATGACTACAGACCCGTAGCACTCAGGTCTGTAGCCATGAAGTGCTTTGAAAGGCTGGTCATGCCTCACATTAACACCATTATCCCAGAAACCATAGACCCACTCCAATTTGCAACAGATCTACAAAACACTTCCCTCTGCAACTGGATCCTGGACTTCCTGATGGGCCGCCCCCCAGGTGGCAACGGTAGGTAACAACACATCTGCCACACTGATCCTCAACACGGGGGGCCCCTCATGTGACTGCGTGGCCAGGCACGAATCCAACACTAAGTTTGCTGATGACACAACAGTGGTAGGCCTGATCACCGACAGCGATGAGACAGCCTATAGGGATGAGGTCAGAGACCTGGCCGTGTGGTGCCAGGACAACAATCTCTCCCTCAACGTGATCAAGACAACGGAGATGACTGTGGACTACAGGAAAAGGAGGACCGAGCACGCCCCCATTCACATCGACGGGACTGTAGTGGAGCAGGTTGAGAGCTTCAAGTTCCTTGATGTCCACATCACCAACAACCTATCATGGTTCAAACTCACCAAGACAGTTGTGAAGAGGGCACGACAGCTAAAAGGCTCTGCGTGGTGAATCTGACGTGTGACGTGGCCGTGCAGCTTTTACTGTGACGTGGCCGTGAAGCTTTTACTGTGACGTGGCTTCCACATAAGTCAGCATTCACACTACTTGTACTTTGGGGAGCTATCATGTGTAACTAACACTGCGCCTTCTATTCCCACGGTCTGCATTCAATTGACATCCTATATCGTATCTATTCTGGAAAGAGATCGTAAAATCACTACATGGTGATGTTTCTTATTTTATTTGTGAACTTGTTGCCTTTTGTCCAAGTTCTCAATGTTAAGAGTAAAACAAATAATAAATAAGGTTTTGAACTGTTCTAAATCTAGATGGAAATGTAGTTATTTTATACATTTAATGCCTTTTTGGCGTAACTACCTTTTTACTATTTTTTCTTTAATTTAATCCGGTACCGGTTACCTTCAGACTAGTCCCGTGGGGTTAAACCGGAGAACACCATAGATCGTGAGAGTCCCATTTGTTTGGTAGCGTCCCAACGGTTTGGCCTACAAACAGCGGTCTAAGGCACTCGATCTCAGTACTAGAGGTGTCACTACAGACCCTGGTTAGATTCCAGGCTGTATCACAATCCGGCCGCGATTGGGAGTCCCATAGGGCGGTGCACAATTGGCCTAGCGCAGTCCGAGTTTGGCCAGGGTAGGCCGTCATTTGTAAATAAGAACTTGTTCTTACCTGACTTGCCTAGTTAAATAAAAATAAGTTGGCACATCGCCGGTTCCGACTTCTGACGAGTCTCCTGACAATTCTTAGATCTCCACCGGTGCATAGGGCTTATTGGACCATACCTTCCTAGTTGGTTAACTGGTTGAAATGAAGTTAATGTCAACCAGTTGGCCATGAGGTTGTAGGGCAGTGTTGCCCCAGCTCAGTCCTCCAGAACCCCCAACAAACTCGCATGATTCATCTCTGAGGGCTTGATTACTTGACCAGCTGAATCCGGTGTGCTTGTCCTGGGCCACATCAATGTGTTGGGGATACTCCGGGACTGGCGTTTAGTAACAGATTTGAGAGCTATTTAATTTCTACAGTGATGATCTTCCACTTCGGTCCGTGTTTCTGAATCCTGATATCTACCAGAAGTTCTGAGTGTTGATGAGGCTCTAATGTCTGGTACTAAAGCACATGCTGCTCCCTAACAATGTTGGAGGTACTGCCAGTCGTGTGTTCTGACCACTGTCCTCTCCTCCAGTCTGCCCATGCACAAGATGACCAACACCGATCTCAGCAGGATTCTGAAGAGTGAGGAGATCCAGAAAGCACTTCGTGCACCAAAGTAAGCCTTGCTCACTTTATATTGTACAGAGCATTATGGGTAGTGTGTTATGCTGCAATATCCTCCACTGTGACATGAAGCCATGATGAGGTTCCACTTCAGGTCCGTGTTTCTGAATCCTGATTTTAATGGAAGTCCTGAGCCATTACCATAATCTGCATCCCAAATGGCCCTATTCCCCATTTATAGTGCACTACTTTTGATGGAGGCCAATGGTGTAAAGTAGTGCACTATGTAGTTAAGTGTGCCATTTAGGATGCTACCATCATCAACATGAAGGTTCATACAATGTTGCTAGATTGTCTGACCCTGTCTGGTCTCCTCACAGCAAGAAGATCAGGCGCAGAGTCCTGAAGAAGAACCCTCTGAAGAACCTGAGAATAATGATGAAGCTGAACCCCTACGCCAAGACAGCCAGACGTCAAGCCATCCTGCTGCATGACCCAGCTGTGAGTATACCACCAAAATGGCCGACTAGGGCTCTGTTGCATAAAAAGGCCTGTATAATAGGGAAACTGGTCAACCAGTAGGTCTAGTCCTGGACTTATGCCATGTTCAATGGAGTCTTTAGTCTCTTTTCTAGGCGTCTGGGGGGTCGGGGGGCAAATGGTCAATGTTTGTAGTGAGGGGGTGGTGAGTAACAGATTGAGCCTTGTTTTATTCTACACTGATCTTCCACTTTGGTCCGTGCTTCTGAATCCTGATATCTACCAGAAGTTCTGAATAAAGCCTGAAATACTGTGTACCCATAAGTCTCTCCCCATTGCACCTAAATGTGACGTAGGCGTACTAGTATACCAACCATCCATATGTACTTCAACTCTTCATCACCAATCCCTGCTTCTATGACCTCTTCATACATTTCTTGAATTCCTATATTGTTCTAATAAGCCCCTCCCTCTACCTCTGCCCCTCCCTCTACCTCTGCCCCTCCCTCTACCTCTGCCCCTCCCTCTCTCCAGATCAAGGCTAAGATGCTGAAGCCTAAGAAGAAGCTGTCAGAAAAGGCAGCCCCAGCCAAGGCATAAAGCAGCTGTTCTTCAGATGGTTTCAAATAAAATCTATAGAAAAACAATCTATCTGTTTCCCGGTGTTTCTGCCCTCTTGACAAGTCCTGGATTTAACATGATGCAATGCGTTCAGTTGCTGTTATAATAGACCATTTATTAGCATTATTTGGACAAGTTTTAAATAGGCTTATTAAAGTACAATTAGACCTGGACACCTAGCGATGTTGATGTGATGTCATACTGGACCTGTACACCTAGCGATGTGATGTCATACTGGACCTGTACACCTAGCGATGTGATGTCATACTGGACCTGTACACCTAGCGATGTTGATGTGATGTCATACTGGACCTGTACACCTAGCGATGTTGATGTGATGTCATACTGGACCTGTACACCTAGCGATGGTGATGTGATGTCATACTGGACCTGTACACCTAGCGATGGTGATGTGATGTCATCATTCCACTCCATGTCTTGGTTATGTCGGTCCTTGTCACATGACAACACTGGGAGTGACTGGCTAGTTGAGTCCCATGGCACTACAGTCAGCCTGCAAAGTCCACCTCTGCCTCCGACTGCTTGATGAACTGATGCACCTGGAGGAGTCGACAGAGGAAGACATGGTTAGTTTTAAGTGTATTTACGCTGACTGGGAATCACTCAAAGCTCAAATTGTTATTGTTTTTTTTACATTTGGCCTATACCATACATTGACCAACATCAGGTTCTAGATTAGATCATGCTGTCAGATTATAATGACCATCAGGTTCTAGATTAGATCATGCTGTCAGATTATAATGACCATCAGGTTCTAGATTAGATCATGCTGCCAGATTATAATGACCAACGTCAGGTTCTAAATTAAATCATGCTGCCATATTATAATGACCAACATCAGGTTCTAAATTAGATCATGCTGCCAGATTATAATGACCAACATCAGGTTCTAGATTAGATCATGCTGCCAGATTATAATGACCAACATCAGGTTCTAAATTAGATCATGCTGCCAGATTATAATGACCAACATCAGGTTCTAGATTAGATCATGCTGCCAGATTATAATGACCAACATCAGGTTCTAGATTAGATCATGCTGCCAGATTATAATGACCAACATCAGGTTCTAGATTAGATCATGCTGCCAGATTATAATGACCAACATCAGGTTCTAAATTAGATCATGCTGCCAGATTATAATGACCATTAGGTTCTAAATTAGATCATGCTGTCAGATTATAATGACCAACATCAGGTTCTAGATTAGATCATGCTGCCAGATTATAATGACCAACATCAGGTTCTAAATTAGATCATGCTGCCAGATTATAATGACCCACATCAGGTTCTAAATTAGGTCATGCTGCCAGATTATAATGACCAACATCAGGTTCTAAATTAGATCATGCTGTCATATTATAATGACCAACATCAGGTTCTAAATTAGATCATGCTGCCAGATTATAATGACCAACATCAGGTTCTAGATTAGATCATGCTGCCAGATTATAATGACCAACCTCAGGTTCTAAATTAGATCATGCTGTCATATTATAATGACCAACATCAGGTTCTAGATTAGATCATGCTGCCAGATTATAATGACCAACATCAGGTTCTAAATTAGATCATGCTGCCAGATTATAATGACCCACATCAGGTTCTAAATTAGGTCATGCTGCCAGATTATAATGACCAACATCAGGTTCTAAATTAGATCATGCTGTCATATTATAATGACCAACATCAGGTTCTAAATTAGATCATGCTGCCAGATTATAATGACCAACATCAGGTTCTAGATTAGATCATGCTGCCAGATTATAATGACCAACATCAGGTTCTAAATTAGATCATGCTGCCAGATTATAATGACCAACATCAGGTTCTAAATTTAGATAATGCTGTCAGATTATAATGACCAACATCAGGTTCTAAATTAGATCATGCTGCCAGATTATAATGACCAACATCAGGTTCTAAATTATATCATGCTGCCAGATCATAATGACCAACATCCGGTTCTAGATTTAACTTTTAACTAGGCAAGTCAGTTAAGAACAAATTCTTGCCTGCCTACAGGGTCAGCCCCTGGAGCAAATTGGGGTCAAGTGCTTTGCTCAAGGACACATCGACAGGTTTTTTCCACCTTGTCGGCTCGGTATTCGAACCAGCGACCTTTCGGTCACTGGCCCAACGCTCTAACCGCTAGGCAATGCAGATGTAGAAGCATGGTGGCTAGGAAAAACTCCCTAGAAAGGCAGAACCCTAGGAAGAAACCTAGAGAGGAACCAGGTTATCAGGATTGAATTGGCGAGTGGAGATTATAAGTGTAGAGGGCCATTAAGGCCAAATCGTTCTAAAAGATGGAAGAGAATGGAAGAGGGGGTGGGGTGGTGGAGGAAGAGATAGGGGGAGAGAATGGAGGAGGGTGGAGGCTACTGGCCCTGTCCAGCTCCCCTCCAGCTCCCCAGACCACACACCCTCACGGCTGTCCCACCCCCACTTTGCTCACAGCACCTCTGCTGAGACAATCAGTGACCCCACCTCCGCCCCTGCCCCCCCTGGACTGATCCTCAACAACCCCCTTCCCCCCACCTCCCCACCGGGGCTGGCTTTCACCACCAACCAAGTGAAGAGAGAGCTGGAGAGACTACACCAGTGGAAAGCGGCGGGCCCTGATGGCATCAGCCCAAGGGTGCTGAGGGTCTGTGCTGACCAACTGTGTGGAATACTCCAGCGTCTCTTCAACCTGAGCCTGGAAAGGGTCCCTGTGCTGTGGAAAACATCCTGCTCACCTCAGACCCCTGGTGTGTTCATCACTGGACCCCCTGCAGTTTGCATACCAGCGCAACATCGGGGTGGATGATGCAATCATCTACCTTCTGCAGAGGGCCTACTCTCACCTGGACAACGCAGGTTGCACTGTGAGGGTCATGTTTTTTGACTTCTCCAGTGCCTTCAATACCATTCAGCCCCTGCTACTGGGTGAGAAGATGAGGAGGATGAAAGTGGAAGCACCCTTAGTCTCCTGGGTCACGGACTACCTGACCGGTAGGCCACAATTTGTGCGACTACAGAGCTGTGTGTCAAAATGGGCAGTTAGCAACACAGGGGCCCCCCAGGGAACGGTCCTGTCCCCCTTCCTGTTCACCCTCTACACCTCGGACTTCAGATATAACTCTGAAACATGCCACCTACAGAAGTTCTCGGATGACTCCGCAATTGTAGGGTGCATCAGGGGTGGGAAGGAGGAGTACAGGAGCACAATCAGTGACTTTGTGTTGTGGTGTGAGCAGAACCACCTTCAGCTCAACATCAGCAAAACAAAGGAGATGGTGGTGGACTTCAGGAGAACCAAGGCACAACTGACTGCAGTCCCTATACAGGGGATGGATGTGGAAATGGTTGGGTCATACAAGTTCCTGGGAGTCCATATGGACAACAGGCTGGAATGGGCTGGTAACACCGGGGCCCTGTACAAAAAGGGCCAGAGCCGACTCTACTTTCTGAGGAGGCTCAGGTCCTTCAACGTGTGCAGTAAACTACTGCATACCTTCTACCACTGGCCATCTTTTTTGCAGTGGTGTGCTGGGGAGCAAACATTAAAGCCGGTGATGCTTCTCGGGTAAATAAGCTGATCAGGAAGGCTAGCTCTGTCCTGGGGATGAGCCTTGACACTAGAGGAGGTGGCGGAGAGACGGATCCTGGCCAAACTGCTGGCCATCATGGACAACGTCACCCACCCTCTGCACGCCATGGTTATGACGCAGAGGAGCACTTTCAGTCACAGACTGATCCCACCACGGTGTGCCAGAGAGCGCTACAGGAGGTCCTTCCTGCCGGCGGCTATTAGACTACATAATGTCTCCCCGGGGTGCCGTGCCGTGCCGTCGGCAACATAGACCTGGAACTGTTGGGGTGCTAGGACCTAGTTTAACAATTATGCATCCATCCATGCGTAACTCTCTGGTCCGTAATCACTCATTCACTCAGGACCTATTTATTCATTCAGGTCTGTATATACATACTCATGTACAGTTGTTATATCATATCACGTGCAATATTGCTAGTAATTCTTGGACTGAACTTACGTAGTCATTCACTCAGGAATGCATATTAGTATCTTGTCAGTTGCACCTTTTCTCATTGCTTTTAGTATATTGAATGTGCAATACGTGCAGTTGTCTGTAATTAAACCCTGCGCACTAAGGACTGTATTTTAAGGGAATTACTATTATTACCCCAAATTATATCATACAAACTTAGCTATTTAAGTATCTCTTCCTGTCATTTACCTGTACAGTTTGTGTAACCATGCAAGTATTCACTTATTTGTAAATATAACTGTATACTTACCTGTACAGCTAATTTAACCATGCAAAATATTCACTTACCTGTTCATTTAGCCAGTCTGTCTATTAAGTAAACTATTATTACCCTCGCTCATATCATATGCATTTTTAGCTACTGAAGTATTTCTCTGCCATCGACCTGTATAGTATAGTTAACCATCCAACATCCACCAATGTATAGTGTACATATTCAGCCAACCACCCATACTATGCAATGTCTTTTTATAGCTTTTTTTTGCACTCCAGATATCTTGTATTTCTATACTTTTTCATACTGCTGCTCTATGTATCATGTACCGTGTATCTGTCTTTTGTGTACTTTCGTTGTGGCATTTTGCACCTGCTCTATGTTTTGTTGTAGCTGCTTGACAAAGAAATTTCCCCCTCGGGGATCAATAAAGTATCTATCCTATCTATCCATCTAGGAAGAGAATGGAGGGGGGGGAGAGGGGTTGGTGGAGGAAGAGATTGGAGGAGGGGAGAGATTGGAGGAGGGGAGAGAGGGGTTGGTGGAGGAAGAGGATTGGAGGAGGGGAGAGAGGGGGGAGAGGGGTTGGGGGTGTAGGAGGGGGGAGAGTGTTTGGGGGGAGAGGGGTTGGGGGGTTGGGGTGGAGGAAGAGATTGGAGGAGGGGTTGTGGTGGAGGAAGTCCCTATTTCAACATGTTTTTTACAAAAAGATAGTTTGGGAGTTTTCCAGCAGGGACATTTACAGGATGCTACCCTCCACAACATAACCTTACCTCCAGATCAACACTCCAAACCTACAACCTCATTTTGGACCTGGAAAGAATAATTCTATCAAGGATTCCTTTTTCCAAGCTATACAGAGGGTGCTCTGGCAAACAAAGACCTGAGAACCTGTAACTGAGACAGACCAGATACAACTTCAATTAGCACTGAGATGTGATGTGAGAGGTGTCAAAGCCTTTGATGACCAACAAATGGGCAGGCTATTTAAATTTTAAATTGACCCTTTAACTAGGCAAGTCAGTTAAGAACAAATAAATATTTACAATGACGGCCTACACCGGCCAAACCTGGACGACACTGGGCCAATTTTGCGCCGCCCTATGGGCTATCCCACTCAAATCCAGAGGCCTTTGAAGCTGTTCAGAGACCATCCACTGCCATTTTCTACAAGTTGGGGCAAGTAACTCTGAACTTACAATGGCTAGCCTCAAGTCGTTATATATTTTTTCTTGTGCATTTTGCTATTTGCCTCATGACTCCTGCATGCTTTGTTGATTACGAACTTTCTTTACCCAACCGTGGGACAGACTGTCTGTTCCCACACTCAGGACTGACTCTCTTTTGGTTACAGACTCTTTGCCTCCCATCCTATTCTAACCACCTCTCGCCGGCTTTGTATTCATGTTAGATAGTTAAATTGCTGTACAATATGATCTTGTTACCATCTGATGCACATTCAGATGTCATACATCATCACTGCAGAGCTCTCTCTGTCCTCTGCTGTGCCTTGATTGTAAAACTGTTGATATCTTGTAATGTGCATATACACCCTGGCCCATCTACTGTTGCTACTGTTGCTAGCTCCAATTCTGACTTGTGCTCTGATATCTTCTTCACTGATTTCTGCTCTTGTAAAAGCCTGGGTTTTCTGCACATTAACACCAGAAGCTTATTACCTAAAATGGATCATTGAAAGTGTGGGTTCACAGCTCCAATCCAGATGTGTTGGTCATTACTGAGACGTGGTTAAGGAAGAGTGTTTTGAAGACTGATGTTAACCTTTCTGGTTATAACCTTTTTCGGCAAGACAGATCTTCCAAAGGTGGGGAATGGCAATCTTTACCAAGTATCACCTTCAGTGCTCTGTTGTTTCCACCAAGTCTGTCCCCAAACAATTTGATTTGCTAGTTAAGCATTCAACGTTCAAATAGCTCATCGTTGACTGTTGCTGGGTGTTATTGTCCTCCATCAGCACCGGCCTGTACCATACCTGCCCTATGCTCTCTCCTGGCCCCTTACACTAAGTCTAAATTTGTCCTGCTAGGTGACCTAAACTGGGACATGCTTAAACCACCTGACCCAGTCGTAAAGCAATGGGACTCCCTAAATCTTTCTCAGATTATTACCAATCCCACAAGGTATGACTCCAAACACCCAGAAAAGGCTACTCTCCTCGATGTTATCCTCACAAATAATCCTGATAGGTATCAGTCTGGTGTTTTCTGTAATGACCTTAGTGATCACTGTTTTACAGCCTGTGTTCGTAATGGCTGCTCAGTGAAACGACCTGTCCTGATTTGTCATAGACGCTTGCTACAAAACTTTAATGAGCAAGCCTTCCTTCATGACCTGGCCTCTGTAAAATGGTATGGAATCAGCTTGATCCCCTCTGTCAAAGACGCTTGGATAACTCTGAAACATGCCACCTACAGAAGTTCTCGGATGACTCTGCTATTGTAGGGTGCATCAGGGGTGGGCAGGAGGAGGAGTACAGGAGCACAATCAGTGACTTTGTGTTGTGGAGTGAGCAGAACCACCTTCAGCTCAACATCAGCAAAACTAAGGAGATGGTGGTGGACTTCAGGAGAACCAAGGCACAACTGACTGCAGTCCCTATAAAGGGGATGGATGTGGAAATGGTTGAGTCATACAAGTTCCTGGGTGTCCATATGGACAACAGGCTGGAATGGGCTGGTAACACCGGGGCCCTGTACAAAAAGGGCCAGAGCCGACTCTACTTTCTGAGGAGGCTCAGGTCCTTCAACGTGTGCAGTAAACTACTGCATACCTTCTACCAGTCTGTGGTGGCCAGTGCCATCTTTTTAGCAGTGGTGTGCTGGGGAGCAAACATCAAAGCAGGTGATGCTTCTCGGGTAAATAAGCTGATCAGGAAGGCTAGCTCTGTCCTGGGGATGAGCCTTGACACTCTAGAGGAGGTGGCGGAGAGACGGATCCTGGCCAAACTGCTGGCCATCATGGACAACGTCACCCACCCTCTGCACACTATGGTTATGACGCAGAGGAGCACTTTCAGTCACAGACTGATCCCACCACGGTGTGCCAGAGAGCGCTACAAGAGGTCCTTCCTGCCGGCGGCTATGAGACTATATAATGCCTCACCAGGGTGCCGTGCCGTCGGCAACATAGATCTGGAACTGTTGGGGTGCTAGGACCTAGTTTAACAATTATGCATCCATCCGTGAGTAACTCTGGTCCGTCAGCACTCATCCACTCAGGACCTATTTATTCATACAGGTCTGTATATACATACTCATGTACAGTTGTTATATTATATCACATGCAATATTGTAAGTAATTATTGGACGTAGGCATTCACTCAGGAATGCATATTAGTATCCTGCCAGTTGCACCTTTTCTCATTGCTTTTAGTATATCGAATGTGCAATAAGTGCAGTTATCTGTAATTAAACCCTGCGCACTAAGGACTGTATTTTAAGGGAATTACTATTATTACCCCAAATGATATCATACACACATTTAGCTATTAAAGTATCTATTCCTGTCATTTACCTGTACAGTTTGTGTAAACATGCAAGTATTCACTTATCTGTAAATATAACTGTATACCTAACTGTACAGCTAATTTAACCATGCAAAATTTTCACTTACCTGTTCATTTACCCAGTCTGTCTATTAAGTAAACTATTATTACCCTCGCTCATATCATACGCATTTTTAGCTACTGAAGTATTTCTCTGCCATCGACCTGTATAGTATAGTTAACCATCCAACATCCACCAATGTATAGTGTACATATTCAGCCAACCACTCATACTATGCAATGTCCTTTTATAGCTTTTTTTTGCACTCCAGATATCTTGTATTTCTATACTCTTTCATACTGCCGCTCTATGTATCATGTACCGTGTATCTGTCTTTTGTGTACTTTCGTTGTGGCATTTTGCACCTGCCCTGTGTTTTGTTGTAGCTGCTTGACAATGAAATTTCCCCCCCGGGGGATCAATAAAGTACCTATCTATCTATCTATCTATCTACCTTCTTCTTTTTTGACATTTTCAGTGGTATTGTTAACAAACATGCCCCCATAAAGAAAATGAGAATAAAAACAGGTTCAGCCCCTGGTTTGACCGTGATCTTGCAGAGTTACTCCACCTCAAGAATTGCATTTGGCGAAAACCCGGCACACGCTTACTCAGGCTGACTGGCTCTCGTTCAGGCAAATTAGAAATAAGTGCACTCAGGCTATCCGTAAGGCCAAAGTTAGTTGCTTTAAGGAGCAGTTCTCTCTCTGTGGGTCTGACCCCAAGAAGTTCTGGAAAACGGTTAAAGACCTGGAGAATAAACCCTCCTCCTCACAGCTGCCCAGGTCCCTTAAAGTTGATGATGTGGTTGTTACTGACAAGAAGCACATGGCTGAGCTCTTTAATCAACACTTCATTAAGTCAGGATTCCTATTTGATTCAGCCATGCCTCCTTGCCGTCCAACGTTTCCTCATCTTCCACCCATTCTAATGCAACTATCCCTGATGCTTCTCCCTCTTTTTCCCCTGCCCCGCTACAAAGTTTCTCCCTGCAGGCGGTCACTGAGTCCCAGGTGCTAAAGGAGCTCCTGAAACTTGACCCTTCTTTACGGTTGCTGCCCCTATCATCGCCAAGCCTATCTCCAACCATTTTAGATAGATAGATAGATAGATAGATAGATAGATAGATAGATAGATAGATAGATAGATAGATACTTTATTGATCCCCGGGGGGGGAAATTTCATTGTCAAGCAGCTACAACAAAACACAGGGCAGGTGCAAAATGCCACAACGAAAGTACACAAAAGACACATACACGGTACATGATACATAGAGCGGCAGTATGAAAAAGTATAGAAATACAAGATATCTGGAGTGCAAAAAAAGCTATAAAAGGACATTGCATAGTATGAGTGGTTGGCTGAATATGTACACTATACATTGGTGGATGTTGGATGGTTAACTATACTATACAGGTCGATGGCAGAGAAATACTTCAGTAGCTAAAAATGCGTATGATATGAGCGATGGTAATAATAGTTTACTTAATAGACAGACTGGGTAAATGAACAGGTAAGTGAAAATTTTGCATGGTTAAATTAGCTGTACAGTTAGGTATACAGTTATATTTACAGATAAGTGAATACTTGCATGTTTACACAAACTGTACAGGTAAATGACAGGAAGAGATACTTTAATAGCTAAATGTGTGTATGATATCATTTGGGGTAATAATAGTAATTCCCTTAAAATACAGTCCTTAGTGCGCAGGGTTTAATTACAGACAACTGCACTTATTGCACATTCGATATACTAAAAGCAATGAGAAAAGGTGCAACTGGCAGGATACTAATATGCATTCCTGAGTGAATGCCTATGTCCAATAATTACTTACAATATTGCATGTGATATAATATAACAACTGTACATGAGTATGTATATACAGACCTGTATGAATAAATAGGTCCTGAGTGAATGAGTGCTGACGGACCAGAGTTACTAACGGATGGATGCATAATTGTTAAACTAGGTCCTAGCACCCCAACAGTTCCAGATCTATGTTGCCGACGGCACGGCACCCCGGTGAGGCATTATATAGTCTCATAGCCGCCGGCAGGAAGGACCTCCTGTAGCGCTCTCTGGCACACCGTGGTGGGATCAGTCTGTGACTGAAAGTGCTCCTCTGCGTCATAACCATAGCGTGCAGAGGGTGGGTGACGTTGTCCATGATGGCCAGCAGTTTGGCCAGGATCCGTCTTTCCGCCACCTCCTCTAGAGTGTCAAGGCTCATCCCCAGGACAGAGCTAGCCTTCCTGATCAGCTTATTTACCTGAGAAGCATCACCGGCTTTGATGTTTGCTCCCCAGCACACCACTGCACACCACCTGTCTCTCCTCTCTGGGGAGGTTCACATTGCTTGGAAGGCAGCCATGATTCATCCTTTATTTAAAAGGGGGAGAACACGCTGATCCTAACTGTTATAGCCCTATTTCTATTTTGCCCTGTTCATCAAAAGTGTTGGAAAGACTTGTCAATAATCAACTGACTGGCTTTCTTGATGTCTATAGTATTCTCTCTGGTATACAATCTGGTTTCCGCTCAGGTTATGGATGTGTCACTGCAACCTTAAAGGTCCTCAATGATGTCACCATTGCCCTTGATTCTAAGCAATGTTGTATTTTTATTGACTTGGCAAAAGCTTTTGATACGATAGACCATTCCATTCTTGTGGGCCGACTAAGGAGTATTGGTGTCTCTGAGGAGTCTTTGGCCTGGTTTGCTAACTTCCTCTCTCAAAGAGTGCAGTGTATAAAGTTAGAACATCTGGTGTCTCAGCCACTGTCTGTCACCAAGGGAGAACCCCAAGGCTCAATCCTAGGGCCCACGCTCTTAGCCATTTACATCAACAACATGGCTCAGGCAGCAGGAAGCTCTCATCCATTTATATGCAGATGATACAGTCTTATACTCAGCTGGTACAAACATGTATTATTTGGCTAGCTTGCTAACTAGATACATCTGTCTGTAGCTAGTAAACGTTAGCAAAGTAACTAAGCTAACATTAGATAGATAGATAGATAGATAGATAGATAGATAGATAGATAGATAGATAGATAGATAGATACTTTATTGATCCCCCGGGGGGAAATTTCATAAAACAATAACAAGCAAAGATTGTAAAGAGACAGATTAGTAACGTTAACAAGCTAACCAAACATTTGAAATCATGAACTCACCGAAACATTTTTTAAAACTGTAAACCATTGGGAATGATCTTGGAGCCAAATGCATTAGGTTATGCATTGTGTTACAAAGTCATAAAATGCTAAATAGGAAAATGGTCGTTTACAATTGAGTTTGAGGTTCACGCGACAACAGCCAGTGAACTATTGACGTCATCACCACAAACACAGGTATTTTGGCACACGTGGTAGCTACATTTATTTATGAAAAATCAATCATTATCTCAAAAGTATCAAAATGTATGCAATACTTATCTAATTTAACTTTATAACTAATTTAACTGAAATGTTCTGTCTGATACTCTGGCTGTGCACTTTTATGTTGTTTATAATTTTTATACAGATTATTTGTTACTTATATGATATTTGTTTCAATTCTCTATCCATTGGCTGATGTGTATTTATTTGTTTATTTATTTTTATTTTTTATTCTTTATGAAAACGTGTACTGTAACTAAATTATTTTTGTATTACAAGTTCAATTTATTTTTTCTGCTAATTGTAACAAATGTGATCTGCAATAAATACATTTACTCAAAAGGAGTCCGGTCACCACCCTTGTTTCCTCCGCCGTACTGCGCAGATGGAGACCTATATAGTCTTGATTTATGAACGTTGTTTTCGCCGTTGTATAATATTTCAATATCGATATTTATTGAAGGAATATATATTGACTTAGAATAGAAAAATATACCTCTATAGTATTGCATTTATTGAAAGTTTAAGTAGCCGGAAGTGTGACGTTGTGGAAGGATATATCCTGTGAGTTGAATGACGAACTTCCTTTTCTACTGGGGCTGTAATTGAATGAGTCGCGTGGTTCCTGTGGAGCCGAAACAAACAGACAAATGGTGAGAATCGTAGCTAAATACTTTCACTAACAAATACCATTTGACGTCTACGGCAGTGAGCAATTTATATTCGAAAAACAAAACTCTTGTCTCGCCGAAATCTTTACAAGACGATACCATTTAACGTGTTCCATGTCGAATCTGAACGAAGCTGACACGAGGAGCCATTTTGGATGGACACCGTTCTAGCCAAGACATGTGTTTTCCTTACAACCACAGGTCGAGAAGCTAGCCAAGGACACTGCGACTAGGTCGTGATTTTACATGGACTATATTGCAGTACTCGGCTACATTTACTTGCTATGTTGTAATTTGCGTCCTACTTTGCGATCAGTCGACAGATGCCTACTGTCATAATCTGGCGCAAGTGAATGACGAGCTTAATGGCAAGCTAACTATTTCGGCTAACGTTGAACATTTCAGATGGAGCCTGTTAACTAACTACATGCGATTAGGTACATTGTAGCCTATTGTCGGATTGATCTCATTTCCCCCAGACGTTTTTCTCTTCCTCAGGCTTGTGCCCGGCCTTTAATCTCGATCTACTCCGAGAAAGGAGAGAGCTCAGGCAAAAATGTCGTCATGCCTGCCGTGTTCAAGGCTCCCATCCGCCCTGACATTGTCAACTTTGTGCACACCAACATGCGCAAGAACAACCGTCAGCCCTATGCTGTCAGCAAACTGGCTGGTGAGTGATTGTTTCAAAATGTATTCAATCAAATAAACCTTGCTTTTTGGAGACTGGTGACAAGCTTTACTGATGAGTTTACACTTCGGTCCGTGTTTCTGAGAGCAGTGATTATACTAGAAGTTCTGAAGGGCTTTCATCAGTAGCATAAAACCTATAACGGCCTATGTTTACATGTGTAAAGTATACAGGACAGCTTCTAATGCATTCTGGGTTCTCTGGGTTCCAGGTCATCAGACCAGCGCAGAGTCCTGGGGTACAGGCCGAGCCGTGGCTCGTATTCCCCGTGTGAGGGGAGGTGGTACCCACCGCTCCGGTCAGGGAGCCTTCGGAAATGTATCCTCTGACTGACCAAATGAAACGTTTCCTATCAATCTTACCATGTCTTTACCGGGGTTGTGTTCATTATAGCTCATTGTAATTAAACATTTTAGAGGGAATACAAGTTTCTTATTGGACTAGTACAGATGGCACGTCACTGTTGGTGTGTTCATCAGTTTGTTGCCTAATGAACAAAGCCCTGGTGGTAACGCATGCTGAGGTGGACTAGAAAGAGGCTTGCAGTGATGGTGTAATTTGCGTCCTACACTGTGAACAGTGGCATTATGCCTGATGTCGTATGCTGGCACAAGTGGCTGACGAACATTGAGTCTGAGCAAGGCACTCATGGCATTTAAGGCCGGTTTCCCTGACACGTTAAGGTTAGTCCTAGACTGAAGACTACGTAATGTTAATTCCCTGGCTTATTGTCTGAAACTGGCCAAAAGAAGCTCAATCTTTCTGCATTGTTTAGCAGTTCCTTGACCCCTGTGACTAGATGTGTCGTGGAGGCCGCATGTTCGCTCCCACCAAGACCTGGCATCGCAGGATAAACACCACCCAGAAGCGTTACGCTATCTGCTCCGCCCTGGCCGCCTCCGGCCTTCCCGCACTTGTCATGTCAAAAGGTACGCCACCCAACATCCTCTGTACTCACTGCACAGCTTTGTCTTCTTACCAGTGTACATAGATGTATTTATTTAATCTTATACAAGTTCTCTTTATTTAAGAACATTTTTGTTAGACACCTGTTTTGTATTTAAGAAGTTCAGGGGGGGGGGGGGGGGTGTCCTTTATCTACTGACCCGGGGGGGGGGGGGGGTGTGTCCTTTATCTACTGACCCAGAGTCGGGGGGGGGGGTGTCCTTTATCTACTGACCCAGAGTCGGGGGGGGGGTTGTCCTTTATCTACTGACCCAGAGTCGGTGGAATGTCCTCTATCTACTGACCCAGAGTCGGTGGAATGTCCTCTATCTACTGACCCAGAGTCGGTGGAATGTCCTCTATCTACTGACCCAGAGTCGGTGGAATGTCCTCTATCTACTGACCCAGAGTCGGTGGAATGTCCTCTATCTACTGACCCAGAGTCGGTGGAATGTCCTCTATCTACTGACCCAGAGTCGGTGGAATGTCCTCTATCTACTGACCCAGAGTCGGTGGAATGTCCTCTATCTACTGACCCAGAGTCGGGGGGGGGGGGGGGGGGGGGTGTCCTGTATCTGTAATATAATGAAGCTGGTACTGGAGTGTAATATAATGAAGCTGGTACTGGAGTGTAATATAATGAAGCTGGTACTGGAGTAGTAGGAGTGCAATATAAAATCATGGTAATGTCACCAAGTTCCTTGGTGTCCACATTCCAACAAACTTTCATGGTCCAAACACATACAGTCATGAGGGGGGCACGTCCAAGCCTATTCCCCCTCAGGAGACTGAAACAATTGTGGCATAGGTCCTCAGATCCTCAAAGTTCTACAGCTGCGCTATCGAGAGAATCGTGACTGGTTGCATCAACGCCTGGTATGGCAACTGCTCGGCCTCTGACTGCAAGGCACTACAGAGGGTAGTGTGTACTGCCTAGTACATCTCTGGGGCCAAGCTTCTTGCCATCCAGGACCTCTACCAGGCAGTGTCAGAGGAAGGCCCTAAAAAGTGTCAGACTCCAGCCACCCTAGTCAGACTGTTCTCTTTGCTACCGCACGGCAAGCGGTACCGGAGCGCCAAGTCTAGTTCCAAAAAGCTTCTACCCCCAAGCCATACTTTTTGTATTATTAATGTATTCAACCTTTAACTAGGCAAGTCAGTTAAGAACAAATTCTTATTTACAATGACAGCCTACCTACGGGGTCAGCCCTGGAGCAAATTAGGGTTAAGTGCCTTGCTCAAGGACACATCGACAGGTTTTTCACCTTGTAGGCTCGGGTATTTGAACCAGCGACCTTTCGGTTACTGGCCCAACGCTCTAACCACTAGGCTACCTGCTGCCGTAAGACTCCGGAACATGTAATCAAATGGCTACCCGGACTATTTGCGTCCCTCACAAGGAACACATTTGCATCAGGGACCCAAAAGGTCGTCTGTGATGGACTTTCCACCATTTTGAATTTAGCTGTAAAACTTAACTACACTTTTGGCACTGAATGACTGACCTGCATAGGACTTTGTGGTCTGGCTCCCGAATGGCGCAGCGGTCTAAGGCACTCAATCTCAGTACTAGAGGTGTCACTACAGACCCTGGTTAGATTCCAGGCTGTATCACAATCCGGCCGCGATTCGGAGTCCCATAGGGCGGCACACAATTGGCCTAGCGCAGTCCGAGTTTGGCCAGGGTAGGCCGTCATTTGTAAATAAGAACTTGTTCTTACCTGACTTGCCTAGTTAAATAAAAATAAGTTGGCACATCGCCGGTTCCGACTTCTGACGAGTCTCCTGACAATTCTTAGATCTCCACCGGTGCATAGGGCTTATTGGACCATACCTTCCTAGTTGGTTAACTGGTTGAAATGAAGTTAATGTCAACCAGTTGGCCATGAGGTTGTAGGGCAGTGTTGCCTCAGCTCAGTCCTCCAGAACCCCCAACAAACTCACATGATTCATCTCTGAGGGCTTGATTACTTGACCAGCTGAATCCGGTGTGCTTGTCCTGGGCCACATCAATGTGTTGGGGATACTCCGGGACTGGCGTTTAGTAACAGATTTGAGAGCTATTTAATTTCTACAGTGATGATCTTCCACTTCGGTCCGTGTTTCTGAATCCTGATATCTACCAGAAGTTCTGAGTGTTGATGAGGCTCTAATGTCTGGTACTAAGCACATGCTGCTCCCTAACAATGTTGGAGGTACTGCCAGTCGTGTGTTCTGACCACTGTCCTCTCCTCCAGTCTGCCCATGCACAAGATGACCAACACCGATCTCAGCAGGATTCTGAAGAGTGAGGAGATCCAGAAAGCACTTCGTGCACCAAAGTAAGCCTTGCTCACTTTATATTGTACAGAGCATTATGGGTAGTGTGTTATGCTGCAATATCCTCCACTGTGACATGAAGCCATGATGAGGTTCCACTTCAGGTCCGTGTTTCTGAATCCTGATTTTAATGGAAGTCCTGAGCCATTACCATAATCTGCATCCCAAATGGCCCTATTCCCCATTTATAGTGCACTACTTTTGATGGAGGCCAATGGTGTAAAGTAGTGCACTATGTAGTTAAGTGTGCCATTTAGGATGCTACCATCATCAACATGAAGGTTCATACAATGTTGCTAGATTGTCTGACCCTGTCTGGTCTCCTCACAGCAAGAAGATCAGGCGCAGAGTCCTGAAGAAGAACCCTCTGAAGAACCTGAGAATAATGATGAAGCTGAACCCCTACGCCAAGACAGCCAGACGTCAAGCCATCCTGCTGCATGACCCAGCTGTGAGTATACCACCAAAATGGCCGACTAGGGCTCTGTTGCATAAAAAGGCCTGTATAATAGGGAAACTGGTCAACCAGTAGGTCTAGTCCTGGACTTATGCCATGTTCAATGGAGTCTTTAGTCTCTTTTCTAGGCGTCTGGGGGGTCGGGGGGCAAATGGTCAATGTTTGTAGTGAGGGGGTGGTGAGTAACAGATTGAGCCTTGTTTTATTCTACACTGATCTTCCACTTTGGTCCGTGCTTCTGAATCCTGATATCTACCAGAAGTTCTGAATAAAGCCTGTAAAATACTGTGTACCCATAAGTCTCTCCCCATTGCACCTAAATGTGACGTAGGCGTACTAGTATACCAACCATCCATATGTACTTCAACTCTTCATCACCAATCCCTGCTTCTATGACCTCTTCATACATTTCTTGAATTCCTATATTGTTCTAATAAGCCCCTCCCTCTACCTCTGCCCCTCCCTCTCCCTCTACCTCTGCCCCTCCCTCTACCTCTGCCCCTCCCTCTACCTCTGCCCCTCCCTCTACCTCTGCCCCTCCCTCTACCTCTGCCCCTCCCTCTACCTCTGCCCCTCCCTCTACCTCTGCCCCTCCCTCTACCTCTGCCCCTCCCTCTACCTCTGCCCCTCCCTCTCTCCAGATCAAGGCTAAGATGCTGAAGCCTAAGAAGAAGCTGTCAGAAAAGGCAGCCCCAGCCAAGGCATAAAGCAGCTGTTCTTCAGATGGTTTCAAATAAAATCTATAGAAAAACAATCTATCTGTTTCCCGGTGTTTCTGCCCTCTTGACAAGTCCTGGATTTAACATGATGCAATGCGTTCAGTTGCTGTTATAATAGACCATTTATTAGCATTATTTGGACAAGTTTTAAATAGGCTTATTAAAGTACAATTAGACCTGTACACCTAGCGATGTTGATGTGATGTCATACTGGACCTGTACACCTAGCGATGTTGATGTGATGTCATACTGGACCTGTACACCTAACGATGTTGATGTGATGTCATACTGGACCTGTACACCTAGCGATGGTGATGTGATGTCATACTGGACCTGTACACCTAGCGATGGTGATGTGATGTCATCATTCCACTCCATGTCTTGGTTATGTCGGTCCTTGTCACATGACAACACTGGGAGTGACTGGCTAGTTGAGTCCCATGGCACTACAGTCAGCCTGCAAAGTCCACCTCTGCCTCCGACTGCTTGATGAACTGATGCACCTGGAGGAGTCGACAGAGGAAGACATGGTTAGTTTTAAGTGTATTTACGCTGACTGGGAATCACTCAAAGCTCAAATTGTTATTGTTTTTTTTACATTTGGCCTATACCATACATTGACCAACATCAGGTTCTAGATTAGATCATGCTGTCAGATTATAATGACCATCAGGTTCTAGATTAGATCATGCTGTCAGATTATAATGACCATCAGGTTCTAGATTAGATCATGCTGCCAGATTATAATGACCAACATCAGGTTCTAAATTAGGTCATGCTGCCAGATTATAATGACCAACATCAGGTTCTAGATTAGATCATGCTGCCAGATTATAATGACCAACATCAGGTTCTAAATTAGGTCATGCTGCCAGATTATAATGACCAACATCAGGTTCTAGATTAGATCATGCTGCCAGATTATAATGACCAACATCAGGTTCTAAATTAGATCATGCTGCCAGATTATAATGACCCACATCAGGTTCTAAATTAGGTCATGCTGCCAGATTATAATGACCAACATCAGGTTCTAAATTAGATCATGCTGCCAGATTATAATGACCATTAGCTTCTAAATTAGATCATGCTGTCAGATTATAATGACCAACATCAGGTTCTAGATTAGATCATGCTGCCAGATTATAATGACCCACATCAGGTTCTAAATTAGGTCATGCTGCCAGATTATAATGACCCACATCAGGTTCTAAATTAGGTCATGCTGCCAGATTATAATGACCAACATCAGGTTCTAAATTAGATCATGCTGCCAAATTATAATGACCAACATCAGGTTCTAAATTAGATCATGCTGCCAGATTATAATGACCAACATCAGGTTCTAAATTAGATCATGCTGTCAGATTATAATGACCAACATCAGGTTCTAAATTAGATCATGCTGCCAGATTATAATGACCAAAATCAGGTTCTAGATTTAACTTTTAACTAGGCAAGTCAGTTAAGAACAAATTCTTGCCTGCCTACAGGGTCAGCCCCTGGAGCAAATTGGGGTCAAGTGCTTTGCTCAAGGACACATCGACAGGTGTTTTCCACCTTGTCGGCTCGGTATTCGAACCAGCGACCTTTCGGTCACTGGCCCAACGCTCTAACCGCTAGGCAATGCAGATGTAGAAGCATGGTGGCTAGGAAAAACTCCCTAGAAAGGCAGAACCCTAGGAAGAAACCTAGAGAGGAACCAGGTTATCAGGATTGAATTGGCGAGTGGAGATTATAAGTGTAGAGGGCCATTAAGGCCAAATCGTTCTAAAAGATGGAAGAGAATGGAAGAGGGGGTGGGGTGGTGGAGGAAGAGATAGGGGGAGAGAATGGAGGAGGGTGGAGGCTACTGGCCCTGTCCAGCTCCCCTCCAGCTCCCCAGACCACACACCCTCACGGCTGTCCCACCCCCACTTTGCTCACAGCACCTCTGCTGAGACAATCAGTGACCCCACCTCCGCCCCTGCCCCCCCTGGACTGATCCTCAACAACCCCCTTCCCCCCACCTCCCCACCGGGGCTGGCTTTCACCACCAACCAAGTGAAGAGAGAGCTGGAGAGACTACATCAGTGGAAAGCGGCGGGCCCTGATGGCATCAGCCCAAGGGTGCTGAGGGTCTGTGCTGACCAACTGTGTGGAATACTCCAGCGTCTCTTCAACCTGAGCCTGGAAAGGGTCCCTGTGCTGTGGAAAACATCCTGCTCACCTCAGACCCCTGGTGTGTACATCACTGGACCCCCTGCAGTTCTCACCTCAGACCCCTGGTGTGTTCATCACTGGACCCCCTGCAGTTTGCATACCAGCGCAACATCGGGGTGGATGATGCAATCATCTACCTTCTGCAGAGGGCCTACTCTCACCTGGACAACGCAGGTTGCACTGTGAGGGTCATGTTTTTTGACTTCTCCAGTGCCTTCCATACCATTCAGCCCCTGCTACTGGGTGAGAAGATGAGGAGGATGAAAGTGGAAGCACCCTTAGTCTCCTGGGTTACGGACTACCTGACCGGTAGGCCACAATTTGTGCGACTACAGAGCTGTGTGTCAAAATGGGCAGTTAGCAACACAGGGGCCCCCCAGGGAACGGTCCTGTCCCCCTTCCTGTTCACCCTCTACACTTCGGACTTCAGATATAACTCTGAAACATGCCACCTACAGAAGTTCTCGGATGACTCTGCAATTGTAGGGTGCATCAGGGGTGGGCAGGAGGAGGAGTACAGGAGCACAATCAATGACTTTGTGTTGTGGTGTGAGCAGAACCACCTTCAGCTCAACATCAGCAAAACAAAGGAGATGGTGGTGGACTTCAGGAGAACCAAGGCACAACTGACTGCAGTCCCTATACAGGGGATGGATGTGGAAATGGTTGGGTCATACAAGTTCCTGGGAGTCCATATGGACAACAGGCTGGAATGGGCTGGTAACACCGGGGCCCTGTACAAAAAGGGCCAGAGCCGACTCTACTTTCTGAGGAGGCTCAGGTCCTTCAACGTGTGCAGTAAACTACTGCATACCTTCTACCACTGGCCATCTTTTTTGCAGTGGTGTGCTGGGGAGCAAACATTAAAGCCGGTGATGCTTCTCGGGTAAATAAGCTGATCAGGAAGGCTAGCTCTGTCCTGGGGATGAGCCTTGACACTAGAGGAGGTGGCGGAGAGACGGATCCTGGCCAAACTGCTGGCCATCATGGACAACGTCACCCACCCTCTGCACGCCATGGTTATGACGCAGAGGAGCACCTTCAGTCACAGACTGATCCCACCACGGTGTGCCAGAGAGCGCTACAGGAGGTCCTTCCTGCCGGCGGCTATTAGACTACATAATGTCTCCCCGGGGTGCCGTGCCGTCGGCAACATAGACCTGGAACTGTTGGGGTGCTAGGACCTAGTTTAACAATTATGCATCCATCCGTGAGTAACTCTCTGGTCCGTAATCACTCATCCACTCAGGACCTATTTATTCATTCAGGTCTGTATATATATACTCATGTACAGTTGTTATATCATATCACGTGCAATATTGCTAGTAATTCTTGGACTGAACTTACGTAGTCATTCACTCAGGAATGCATATTAGTATCCTGTCAGTTGCACCTTTTCTCATTGCTTTTAGTATATTGAATGTGCAATACGTGCAGTTGTCTGTAATTAAACCCTGCGCACTAAGGACTGTATTTTAAGGGAATTACTATTATTACCCCAAATTATATCATACACACATTTAGCTATTAAAGTATCTCTTCCTGTCATTTACCTGTACAGTTTGTGTAACCATGCAAGTATTCACTTATTTGTAAATATAACTGTATACTTACCTGTACAGCTAATTTAACCATGCAAAATATTCACTTACCTGTTCATTTACCCAGTCTGTCTATTAAGTAAACTATTATTACCCTCGCTCATATCATATGCATTTTTAGCTACTGAAGTATTTCTCTGCCATCGACCTGTATAGTATAGTTAACCATCCAACATCCACCAATGTATAGTGTACATATTCAGCCAACCACCCATACTATGCAATGTCTTTTTATAGCTTTTTTTTGCACTCCAGATATCTTGTATTTCTATACTTTTTCATACTGCTGCTCTATGTATCATGTACCGTGTATCTGTCTTTTGTGTATTTTCGTTGTGGCATTTTGCACCTGCTCTATGTTTTGTTGTAGCTGCTTGACAAAGAAATTTCCCCCTCGGGGATCAATAAAGTATCTATCCTATCTATCCATCTAGGAAGAGAATGGAGGGGGGGGGGAGAGGGGTTGGTGGAGGAAGAGATTGGAGGAGGGGAGAGAGGGGTTGGTGGAGGAAGAGATTGGAGGAGGGGAGAGAGGGGTTGGTGGAGGAAGAGGATTGGAGGAGGGGAGAGAGGGGGGAGAGGGGTTGGGGGTGTAGGAGGGGGGAGAGTGTTTGGGGGGAGAGGGGTTGGGGGGTTGGGGTGGAGGAAGAGATTGGAGGAGGGGTTGTGGTGGAGGAAGTCCCTATTTCAACATGTTTTTTACAAAAAGATAGTTTGGGAGTTTTCCAGCAGGGACATTTACAGGATGGTACCCTCCACAACATAACCTTACCTCCAGATCAACACTCCAAACCTACAACCTCATTTTGGACCTGGAAAGAATAATTCTATCAAGGATTCCTTTTTCCAAGCTATACAGAGGGTGCTCTGGCAAACAAAGACCTGAGAACCTGTAACTGAGACAGACCAGATACAACTTCAATTAGCACTGAGATGTGATGTGAGAGGTGTCAAAGCCTTTGATGACCAACAAATGGGCAGGCTATTTAAATTTTAAATTGACCCTTTAACTAGGCAAGTCAGTTAAGAACAAATAAATATTTACAATGACGGCCTACACCGCCCAAACCTGGACGACACTGGGCCAATTTTGCGCCGCCCTATGGGCTATCCCACTCAAATCCAGAGGCCTTTGAAGCTGTTCAGAGACCATCCACTGCCATTTTCTACAAGTTGGGGCAAGTAACTCTGAACTTACAATGGCTAGCCTCAAGTCGTTATATATTTTTTCTTGTGCATTTTGCTATTTGCCTCATGACTCCTGCATGCTTTGTTGATTACGAACTTTCTTTACCCAACCGTGGGACAGACTGTCTGTTCCCACACTCAGGACTGACTCTCTTTTGGTTACAGACTCTTTGCCTCCCATCCTATTCTAACCACCTCTCGCCGGCTTTGTATTCATGTTAGATAGTTAAATTGCTGTACAATATGATCTTGTTACCATCTGATGCACATTCAGATGTCATACATCATCACTGCAGAGCTCTCTCTGTCCTCTGCTGTGCCTTGATTGTAAAACTGTTGATATCTTGTAATGTGCATATACACCCTGGCCCATCTACTGTTGCTACTGTTGCTAGCTCCAATTCTGACTTGTGCTCTGATATCTTCTTCACTGATTTCTGCTCTCGTAAAAGCCTGGGTTTTCTGCACATTAACACCAGAAGCTTATTACCTAAAATGGATCATTGAAAGTGTGGGTTCACAGCTCCAATCCAGATGTGTTGGTCATTACTGAGACGTGGTTAAGGAAGAGTGTTTTGAAGACTGATGTTAACCTTTCTGGTTATAACCTTTTTCGGCAAGACAGATCTTCCAAAGGTGGGGAATGGCAATCTTTACCAAGTATCACCTTCAGTGCTCTGTTGTTTCCACCAAGTCTGTCCCCAAACAATTTGATTTGCTAGTTAAGCATTCAACGTTCAAATAGCTCATCGTTGACTGTTGCTGGGTGTTATTGTCCTCCATCAGCACCGGCCTGTACCCTACCTGCCCTATGCTCTCTCCTGGCCCCTTACACTAAGTCTAAATTTGTCCTGCTAGGTGACCTAAACTGGGACATGCTTAAACCACCTGACCCAGTCGTAAAGCAATGGGACTCCCTAAATCTTTCTCAGATTATTACCAATCCCACAAGGTATGACTCCAAACACCCAGAAAAGGCTACTCTCCTCGATGTTATCCTCACAAATAATCCTGATAGGTATCAGTCTGGTGTTTTCTGTAATGACCTTAGTGATCACTGTTTTACAGCCTGTGTTCGTAATGGCTGCTCAGTGAAACGACCTGTCCTGATTTGTCATAGACGCTTGCTACAAAACTTTAATGAGCAAGCCTTCCTTCATGACCTGGCCTCTGTAAAATGGTATGGAATCAGCTTGATCCCCTCTGTCAAAGACGCTTGGACCTTCTTCTTTTTTGACATTTTCAGTGGTATTGTTAACAAACATGCCCCCATAAAGAAAATGAGAATAAAAACAGGTTCAGCCCCTGGTTTGACCGTGATCTTGCAGAGTTACTCCACCTCAAGAATTGCATTTGGCGAAAACCCGGCACACGCTTACTCAGGCTGACTGGCTCTCGTTCAGGCAAATTAGAAATAAGTGCACTCAGGCTATCCGTAAGGCCAAAGTTAGTTGCTTTAAGGAGCAGTTCTCTCTCTGTGGGTCTGACCCCAAGAAGTTCTGGAAAACGGTTAAAGACCTGGAGAATAAACCCTCCTCCTCACAGCTGCCCAGGTCCCTTAAAGTTGATGATGTGGTGGTTACTGACAAGAAGCACATGGCTGAGCTCTTTAATCAACACTTCATTAAGTCAGGATTCCTATTTGATTCAGCCATGCCTCCTTGCCGTCCAACGTTTCCTCATCTTCCACCCATTCTAATGCAACTATCCCTGATGCTTCTCCCTCTTTTTCCCCTGCCCCGCTACAAAGTTTCTCCCTGCAGGCGGTCACTGAGTCCCAGGTGCTAAAGGAGCTCCTGAAACTTGACCCTTCTTTACGGTTGCTGCCCCTATCATCGCCAAGCCTATCTCCAACCATTTTAGATAGATAGATAGATAGATAGATAGATACTTTATTGATCCCCGGGGGGGAAATTTCATTGTCAAGCAGCTACAACAAAACACAGGGCAGGTGCAAAATGCCACAACGAAAGTACACAAAAGACAGATACACGGTACATGATACATAGAGCGGCAGTATGAAAAAGTATAGAAATACAAGATATCTGGAGTGCAAAAAAAGCTATAAAAGGACATTGCATAGTATGAGTGGTTGGCTGAATATGTACACTATACATTGGTGGATGTTGGATGGTTAACTATACTATACAGGTCGATGGCAGAGAAATACTTCAGTAGCTAAAAATGCGTATGATATGAGCGAGGGTAATAATAGTTTACTTAATAGACAGACTGGGTAAATGAACAGGTAAGTGAAAATTTTGCATGGTTAAATTAGCTGTACAGTTAGGTATACAGTTATATTTACAGATAAGTGAATACTTGCATGTTTACACAAACTATACAGGTAAATGACAGGAAGAGATACTTTAATAGCTAAATGTGTGTATGATATCATTTGGGGTAATAATAGTAATTCCCTTAAAATACAGTCCTTAGTGCGCAGGGTTTAATTACAGACAACTGCACTTATTGCACATTCGATATACTAAAAGCAATGAGAAAAGGTGCAACTGGCAGGATACTAATATGCATTCCTGAGTGAATGCCTACGTCCAATAATTACTTACAATATTGCATGTGATATAATATAACAACTGTACATGAGTATGTATATACAGACCTGTATGAATAAATAGGTCCTGAGTGAATGAGTGCTGACGGACCAGAGTTACTAACGGATGGATGCATAATTGTTAAACTAGGTCCTAGCACCCCAACAGTTCCAGATCTATGTTGCCGACGGCACGGCACCCCGGTGAGGCATTATATAGTCTCATAGCCGCCGGCAGGAAGGACCTCCTGTAGCGCTCTCTGGCACACCGTGGTGGGATCAGTCTGTGACTGAAAGTGCTCCTCTGCGTCATAACCATAGCGTGCAGAGGGTGGGTGACGTTGTCCATGATGGCCAGCAGTTTGGCCAGGATCCGTCTTTCCGCCACCTCCTCTAGAGTGTCAAGGCTCATCCCCAGGACAGAGCTAGCCTTCCTGATCAGCTTATTTACCCGAGAAGCATCACCGGCTTTGATGTTTGCTCCCCAGCACACCACTGCACACCACCTGTCTCTCCTCTCTGGGGAGGTTCACATTGCTTGGAAGGCAGCCATGATTCATCCTTTATTTAAAAGGGGGAGAACACGCTGATCCTAACTGTTATAGCCCTATTTCTATTTTGCCCTGTTCATCAAAAGTGTTGGAAAGACTTGTCAATAATCAACTGACTGGCTTTCTTGATGTCTATAGTTTTCTCTCTGGTATACAATCTGGTTTCCTCTCAGGTTATGGATGTGTCACTACTACCTTAAAGGTCCTCAATGATGTCACCATTGCCCTTGATTCTAAGCAATGTTGTGCTGCTATTTTTATTGACTTGGCAAAAGCTTTTGATACGGTAGACCATTCCATTCTTGTGGGCCGACTAAGGAGTATTGGTGTCTCTGAGGAGTCTTTGGCCTGGTTTGCTAACTTCCTCTCTCAAAGAGTGCAGTGTATAAAGTTAGAACATCTGGTGTCTCAGCCACTGTCTGTCACCAAGGGAGAACCCCAAGGCTCAATCCTAGGGCGATGCTCTTCTCCATTTACATCAACAACATGGCTCAGGCAGCAGGAAGCTCTCATCCATTTATATGCAGATGATACAGTCTTATACTCAGCTGGTACAAACATGTATTACTTGGCTAGCTTGCTAACTAGATACATCTGTCTGTAGCTAGTAAACGTTAGCAAAGTAACTAAGCTAACATTAGATAGATAGATAGATAGATAGATAGGTACTTTATTGATCCCCCGGGGGGAAATTTCATAAAACAATAACAAGCAAAGATTGTAAAGAGACAGATTAGTAACGTTAACAAGCTAACCAAACATTTGAAATCATGAACTCACCGAAACATTTTTTAAAACTGTAAACCATTGGGAATGATCTTGGAGCCAAATGCATTAGGTTATGCATTGTGTTACAAAGTCATAAAATGCTAAATAGGAAAATGGTCGTTTACAATTGAGTTTGAGGTTCACGCGACAACAGCCAGTGAACTATTGACGTCATCACCACAAACACAGGTATTTTGGCACACGTGGTAGCTACATTTATTTATGAAAAATCAATCATTATCTCAAAAGTATCAAAATGTATGCAATACTTATCTAATTTAACTTTATAACTAATTTAACTGAAATGTTCTGTCTGATACTCTGGCTGTGCACTTTTATGTTGTTTATAATTTTTATACAGATTATTTGTTACTTATATGATATTTGTTTCAATTCTCTATCCATTGGCTGATGTGTATTTATTTGTTTATTTATTTTTATTTTTTATTCTTTATGAAAACGTGTACTGTAACTAAATTATTTTTGTATTACAAGTTCAATTTATTTTTTCTGCTAATTGTAACAAATGTGATCTGCAATAAATACATTTACTCAAAAGTAGTCCGGTCACCACCCTTGTTTCCTCCGCCGTACTGCGCAGATGGAGACCTATATAGTCTTGATTTATGAACGTTGTTTTCGCCGTTGTATAATATTTCAATATCGATATTTATTGAAGGAATATATATTGACTTAGAATAGAAAAATATACCTCTATAGTATTGCATTTATTGAAAGTTTAAGTAGCCGGAAGTGTGACGTTGTGGAAGGATATATCCTGTGAGTTGAATGACGAACTTCCTTTTCTACTGGGGCTGTAATTGAATGAGTCGCGTGGTTCCTGTGGAGCCGAAACAAACAGACAAATGGTGAGAATCGTAGCTAAATACTTTCACTAACAAATACCATTTGACGTCTACGGCAGTGAGCAATTTATATTCGAAAAACAAAACTCTTGTCTCGCCGAAATCTTTACAAGACGATACCATTTAACGTGTTCCATGTCGAATCTGAACGAAGCTGACACGAGGAGCCATTTTGGATGGACACCGTTCTAGCCAAGACATGTGTTTTCCTTACAACCACAGGCCGAGAAGCTAGCCAAGGACACTGCGACTAGGTCGTGATTTTACATGGACTATATTGCAGTACTCGGCTACATTTACTTGCTATGTTGTAATTTGCGTCCTACTTTGCGATCAGTCGACAGATGCCTACTGTCATAAACTGGCGCAAGTGAATGACGAGCTTAATGGCAAGTTAACTATTTCGGCTAACGTTGAACATTTCAGATGGAGCCTGTTAACTAACTACATGCGATTAGGTACATTGTAGCCTATTGTCGGATTGATCTCATTTCCCCCAGACGTTTTTCTCTTCCTCAGGCTTGTGCCCGGCCTTTAATCTCGATCTACTCCGAGAAAGGAGAGAGCTCAGGCAAAAATGTCGTCATGCCTGCCGTGTTCAAGGCTCCCATCCGCCCTGACATTGTCAACTTTGTGCACACCAACATGCGCAAGAACAACCGTCAGCCCTATGCTGTCAGCAAACTGGCTGGTGAGTGATTGTTTCAAAATGTATTCAATCAAATAAACCTTGCTTTTTGGAGACTGGTGACAAGCTTTACTGATGAGTTTACACTTCGGTCCGTGTTTCTGAGAGCAGTGATTATACTAGAAGTTCTGAAGGGCTTTCATCAGTAGCATAAAACCTATAACGGCCTATGTTTACATGTGTAAAGTATACAGGACAGCTTCTAATGCATTCTGGGTTCTCTGGGTTCCAGGTCATCAGACCAGCGCAGAGTCCTGGGGTACAGGCCGAGCCGTGGCTCGTATTCCCCGTGTGAGGGGAGGTGGTACCCACCGCTCCGGTCAGGGAGCCTTCGGAAATGTATCCTCTGACTGACCAAATGAAACGTTTCCTATCAATCTTACCATGTCTTTACCGGGGTTGTGTTCATTATAGCTCATTGTAATTAAACATTTTAGAGGGAATACAAGTTTCTTATTGGACTAGTACAGATGGCACGTCACTGTTGGTGTGTTCATCAGTTTGTTGCCTAATGAACAAAGCCCTGGTGGTAACGCATGCTGAGGTGGACTAGAAAGAGGCTTGCAGTGATGGTGTAATTTGCGTCCTACACTGTGAACAGTGGCATTATGCCTGATGTCGTATGCTGGCACAAGTGGCTGACGAACATTGAGTCTGAGCAAGGCACTCATGGCATTTAAGGCCGGTTTCCCTGACACGTTAAGGTTAGTCCTAGACTGAAGACTACGTAATGTTAATTCCCTGGCTTATTGTCTGAAACTGGCCAAAAGAAGCTCAATCTTTCTGCATTGTTTAGCAGTTCCTTGACCCCTGTGACTAGATGTGTCGTGGAGGCCGCATGTTCGCTCCCACCAAGACCTGGCATCGCAGGATAAACACCACCCAGAAGCGTTACGCTATCTGCTCCGCCCTGGCCGCCTCCGGCCTTCCCGCACTTGTCATGTCAAAAGGTACGCCACCCAACATCCTCTGTACTCACTGCACAGCTTTGTCTTCTTACCAGTGTACATAGATGTATTTATTTAATCTTATACAAGTTCTCTTTATTTAAGAACATTTTTGTTAGACACCTGTTTTGTATTTAAGAAGTTCAGGATTTTGGCACTGGCTCCCTTTATTTACTGACCCAGAGTCGGGGGGGGGGGGGGGGGTGTCCTTTATCTACTGACCCAGAGTCGGTGGAATGTCCTCTATCTACTGACCCAGAGTCGGTGGAATGTCCTCTATCTACTGACCCAGAGTCGGTGGAATGTCCTCTATCTACTGACCCAGAGTCGGTGGAATGTCCTCTATCTACTGACCCAGAGTCGGGGGGGGGGGGGGGGTGTCCTGTATCTGTAATATAATGAAGCTGGTACTGGAGTGTAATATAATGAAGCTGGTACTGGAGTGTAATATAATGAAGCTGGTACTGGAGTAGTAGGAGTGCAATATAAAATCATGGTAATGTCACCAAGTTCCTTGGTGTCCACATTCCAACAAACTTTCATGGTCCAAACACATACAGTCATGAGGGGGGGGCACGTCAAAGCCTATTCCCCCTCAGGAGACTGAAACAATTGTGGCATAGGTCCTCAGATCCTCAAAGTTCTACAGCTGCGCTATCGAGAGAATCGTGACTGGTTGCATCACCGCCTGGTATGGCAACTGCTCGGCCTCTGACCGCAAGGCACTACAGAGGGTAGTGTGTACGGCCTAGTACATCTCTGGGGCCAAGCTTCTTGCCATCCAGGACCTCTACCAGGCAGTGTCAGAGGAAGGCCCTAAAAAGTGTCAGACTCCAGCCACCCTAGTCAGACTGTTCTCTTTGCTACCGCACGGCAAGCGGTACCGGAGCGCCAAGTCTAGTTCCAAAAAGCTTCTTTACAGCTTCTACCCCCAAGCCATACTTTTTGTATTATTAATGTATTCAACCTTTAACTAGGCAAGTCAGTTAAGAACAAATTCTTATTTACAATGACAGCCTACCTACGGGGTCAGCCCTGGAGCAAATTAGGGTTAAGTGCCTTGCTCAAGGACACATCGACAGGTTTTTCACCTTGTAGGCTCGGGTATTTGAACCAGCGACCTTTCGGTTACTGGCCCAACGCTCTAACCACTAGGCTACCTGCTGCCGTAAGACTCCGGAACATGTAATCAAATGGCTACCCGGACTATTTGCGTCCCTCACAAGGAACACATTTGCATCAGGGACCCAAAAGGTCGTCTGTGATGGACTTTCCACCATTTTGAATTTAGCTGTAAAACTTAACTACACTTTTGGCACTGAATGACTGACCTGCATAGGACTTTGTGGTCTGGCTCCCGAATGGCGCAGCGGTCTAAGGCACTCGATCTCAGTACTAGAGGTGTCACTACAGACCCTGGTTAGATTCCAGGCTGTATCACAATCCGGCCGCGATTGGGAGTCCCATAGGGCGGCGCACAATTGGCCTAGCGCAGTCCGAGTTTGGCCAGGGTAGGTCGTCATTTGTAAATAAGAACTTGTTCTTACCTGACTTGCCTAGTTAAATAAAAATAAGTTGGCACATCGCCGGTTCCGACTTCTGACGAGTCTCCTGACAATTCTTAGATCTCCACCGGTGCATAGGGCTTATTGGACCATACCTTCCTAGTTGGTTAACTGGTTGAAATGAAGTTAATGTCAACCAGTTGGCCATGAGGTTGTAGGGCAGTGTTGCCCCAGCTCAGTCCTCCAGAACCCCCAACAAACTCACATGATTCATCTCTGAGGGCTTGATTACTTGACCAGCTGAATCCGGTGTGCTTGTCCTGGGCCACATCAATGTGTTGGGGATACTCCGGGACTGGTGTTTAGTAACAGATTTGAGAGCTATTTAATTTCTACAGTGATGATCTTCCACTTGGGTCCGTGTTTCTGAATCCTGATATCTACCAGAAGTTCTGAGTGTTGATGAGGCTCTAATGTCTGGTACTAAAGCACATGCTCCTCCCTAACAATGTTGGAGGTACTGCCAGTCGTGTGTTCTGACCACTGTCCTCTCCTCCAGTCTGCCCATGCACAAGATGACCAACACCGATCTCAGCAGGATTCTGAAGAGTGAGGAGATCCAGAAAGCACTTCGTGCACCAAAGTAAGCCTTGCTCACTTTATATTGTACAGAGCATTATGGGTAGTGTGTTATGCTGCAATATCCTCCACTGTGACATGAAGCCATGATGAGGTTCCACTTCAGGTCCGTGTTTCTGAATCCTGATTTTAATGGAAGTCCTGAGCCATTACCATAATCTGCATCCCAAATGGCCCTATTCCCCATTTATAGTGCACTACTTTTGATGGAGGCCAATGGTGTAAAGTAGAGCACTGTGTAGTTAAGTGTGCCATTTAGGATGCTACCATCATCAACATGAAGGTTCATACAATGTTGCTAGATTGTCTGACCCTGTCTGGTCTCCTCACAGCAAGAAGATCAGGCGCAGAGTCCTGAAGAAGAACCCTCTGAAGAACCTGAGAATAATGATGAAGCTGAACCCCTACGCCAAGACAGCCAGACGTCAAGCCATCCTGCTGCATGACCCAGCTGTGAGTATACCACCAAAATGGCCGACTAGGGCTCTGTTGCATAAAAAGGCCTGTATAATAGGGAAACTGGTCAACCAGTAGGTCTAGTCCTGGACTTATGCCATGTTCAATGGAGTCTTTAGTCTCTTTTCTAGGCGTCTGGGGGGTCGGGGGGCAAATGGTCAATGTTTGTAGTGAGGGGGTGGTGAGTAACAGATTGAGCCTTGTTTTATTCTACACTGATCTTCCACTTTGGTCCGTGCTTCTGAATCCTGATATCTACCAGAAGTTCTGAATAAAGCCTGTAAAATACTGTGTACCCATAAGTCTCTCCCCATTGCACCTAAATGTGACGTAGGCGTACTAGTATACCAACCATCCATATGTACTTCAACTCTTCATCACCAATCCCTGCTTCTATGACCTCTTCATACATTTCTTGAATTCCTATATTGTTCTAATAAGCCCCTCCCTCTACCTCTGCCCCTCCCTCTACCTCTGCCCCTCCCTCTACCTCTGCCCCTCCCTCTACCTCTGCCCCTCCCTCTCTCCAGATCAAGGCTAAGATGCTGAAGCCTAAGAAGAAGCTGTCAGAAAAGGCAGCCCCAGCCAAGGCATAAAGCAGCTGTTCTTCAGATGGTTTCAAATAAAATCTATAGAAAAACAATTATCTGTTTCCCGGTGTTTCTGCCCTCTTGACAAGTCCTGGATTTAACATGATGCAATGCGTTCAGTTGCTGTTATAATAGACCATTTATTAGCATTATTTGGACAAGTTTTAAATAGGCTTATTAAAGTACAATTAGACCTGTACACCTAGCGATGTTGATGTGATGTCATACTGGACCTGTACACCTAGCGATGTTGATGTGATGTCATACTGGACCTGTACACCTAGCGGTGTTGATGTGATGTCATACTGGACCTGTACACCTAGCGGTGTTGATGTGATGTCATACTGGACCTGTCCACCTAGCGGTGTTGATGTGATGTCATACTGGACCTGTACACCTAGCGATGGTGATGTGATGTCATCATAATACATACAAAAACTACAGGGCAAAATATCCCTCATCAGTTGTGAGCACATATAAACACCAACGGACCAAGAAACACTTAGTACACAACCGTAGAATTCATATTGATCATTATTTTACATCAGTGATTAGAAGACTACTGTATATCTTCCTATTCAACGCTTCATCAGATGGGCCTTGAGATCCAACAGTACAGGAGGGTTGTAGTTACAGGTAAGGTATCTGCTGAATATGGTTCCTGCCCAATTACATTGCAGACGCCGGACACCTGGAGGTGTCTAACATACCAGCTAACCATATCATGATATAGGTCACGTTCCCCTGCGTTGCATGCATCAACCAATGGTTGCGTGCTGTCGCGCACCAGATTGCTATAACATAATGTGGTTATCTGATAAATAAAATACCTATCCAGGAGTTGAAAGATTTGGCATGCATCAGTAACGCTTGGTCACTTAGCAGACACTGGAACACACTGCTAAAGATGTCCAGCAGGCAGGCGGACACTGGAACACACTGCTAAAGATGTCCAGCAGGCAGGCGGACACTGGAACACACTGCTAAAGATGTCCAGCAGGCAGGCGGACACTGGAACACACTGCTAAAGATGTCCAGCAGGCAGGCGGACACTGGAACAAGTTTCTGATTGACAGAGGGAGGGCTTTGCATAGAAGCTTTGTTGTGTTTTTTGTGGGACTGAAAAACAATACCCAGAACTTATAAGAACGTTATTAACCGGTTCCCATGCTTTTAAAAAAACGTATGGATCACATTCCTACACGGTTCTTATTGTTCCATGTTATTTTCTGGTTATGATCCCTGAACCGGTTCCAATCCCTGGTTATGACAGACTGTTCCTCTAAAGTCTATACCAATGAAACATGTCAAGTCTATGCTGCCATCAGATAAATCCATCTTAGACACACACACACTTTAACTGTAATAGTTAATATTATTTATTTGCACTTTTCAACTGTAATAAGTGGACAGATAACAGTTAAATTATAAACCAATAACAAATAAAAATCACAGTACAGCGTGAAAATAAAACTGGATCCAAGGCATAAAGTGAAAGATTATTGACATAATTAATCGCAACAGCAAGAGGACCGACTTCTGTAGCCTTATCATTGGCACAGCCAGCCTGACAGACAGACTGGGTCTTCCTCCCAGACGCCACCCTTTTCTCAATATAGTGCAATATACAAGGAATAGGATGCACACAGAGACTACAACCTAAAGCAGGGCTGTGTTCAGTAGGGCACACAGTAGCAAAATATTATGCAATGGAAAACCTGAGTTTCTTATTGGACCTCTAGTTCAGGTAGTCCCTCCCTATTTCAGTCAGTTTTCTTCCGTTTGGTGCCTAATGAACACAACCCAGGTCACCACAGTATGATACAGGGCTGCAGTCTTTCCCAGGCAGGTATTGCATAATGTCAGGGTCCCAAATGGCAACCTATTCCCTATATAGGGCACTACTTTTGACCAGGGCTCAGTAGTAGTGTACTATGTAGGGAATAAGATTATATTAGGGACGCAGCTACAGATCACCAGCCATGGGGTTTAATATAGCATATCAATATAGCGTGCTAATTTACCATTCATCGTCAATGATAAAGAGCTTCATCTGACCCTGGGTCAGTAGATAAAGGGCTTCATCTGACCCTGGGTCAGTAGATAAAGAGCTTCTTCTGACCCTGGGTCAGTAGATAAAGAGCTTCATCTGACCCTGGGTCAGTAGATAAAGAGCTTCTTCTGACCTTGGGTCAGTAGATAAAGAGCTTCTTCTGACCCTGGGTCAGTAGATAAAGGGCTTCATCTGACCCTGGGTCAGTAGATAAAGGGCTTCATCTGACCCTGGGTCAGTAGATAACATCCAGAACTATCCCTTTAATACATGGAAGCATGTATTAGTGCTCTCAGTTTGATAGGGGGCGTGTTTTAAATTCAATGCAAAGAGACAGACAATTTTTATGTGAAGTGGACTACTAGGCTGATTAAGTTGATTTATGTGAAGTGGACTACTAGGCTGATTAAGGTTATTTATGTGAAGTGGACTACTAGGCTGATTAAGGTTATTTATGTGAAGTGGACTACTAGGCTGATTAAGGTTATTTATGTGAAGTGGACTACTAGGCTGATTAAGGTTATTTATGTGAAGTGGACTACTAGGCTGATTAAGTTGATTTATGTGAAGTGGACTACTAGGCTGATTAAGGTTATTTATGTGAAGTGGACTACTAGGCTGATTAAGTTTTTTTAGGCTAACTCCAGACAGTGACTCCCTCCGATCAACACTTGCAGCTGTAAGTCTGCAGACCGTGGTGCGTTGTGGGAGTGATCTGCTTGACAAGAGTCGCTTGGAGGGAACTTGCCAACCACCCTGATCAACTTCTAAAGGCCAGGAACCAGTCCTGTCCACTAATGGTTAATTATATCTGATCTTTGGGACATCCCTACCCTAAAACTTGCCCTAACCCTTACCTAAACTTAAATGTTTAGAATGTCACCTTCAATTGGGTTGGACGTCCCAAGGATCCCAGAGAGCTAAGGGAGCCGGCCAGGCTTGAAGAGAAGGGGAGGTGGTGTCTGAAAACTCCCAACCAACATGACATCCTACCATAAAGGAACTGAAACAAAGCAAACCATTGTATAATGCCATAGGAGCCTACAGTCATGTCTCAGAGTTAGCATCAAGGTTGGGGTCATTTTAATTCATTTTAATTTCAGAAAATAAACCAAATTCCAAATTTTCCTAATTGAAGATAATTGGAATTTCAGTGGTTTTCCTGAATCGACTGGAATTGAAATGGAATTGATCCCAACCCTGGCATATAGCATGTTTAAAAACAAAACAACAGAAGCAACTTATGACTGAATCAGTCTCTCCAGACAGTGTGTTAGACAGTCTAGCTGTAGTCTGGTCTCTCCAGACAGTGTGTTAGACAGTCTAGCTGTAGTCTGGTCTCTCCAGACAGTGTGTTAGACAGTCTAGCTGTAGTCTGGTCTCTCCAGACAGTGTGTTAGACAGTCTAGCTGTAGTCTGGTCTCTCCAGACAGTGTGTTAGACAGTCTAGCTGTAGTCTGGTCTCTCCAGACAGTGTGTTAGACAGTCTAGCTGTAGTCTGGTCTCTCCAGACAGTGTGTATGTACATTGCTTGACTTGTTCCCATCGACACCAAGGTAGAATATGCCTTGGTGTCTCTGATAATTACAGAGTTGGCAAGACCACACAAACCAAGCTAGGACTCATGACTCATGAGCAGTGGCATCGCTAGACCTTATGCCACCATCCATCACCATGAAAACAAGCTCCACCTGGCTCCCTGCTGGATACATCCTCCTACAGGGATTTCTGAAAGACATCAACTATACAGCAGCACAACATCACCAGGCTCCCCACCGCCACACTCCCAAATCGAACCCTATTTACTTTATAGTGCACTAAGTTTGACCAGGTGAATTTACAGATGAACGATGAGTACCACTTCAGCGCAGCGAAGCCCACACTGTTCAGATCTATAAGGCAGGAATGATAGGCTACAGACTGCTATGGGTACTTGGTAATTGGCTGCTCTTCAGTAGTTAACTAGCAATATGTTTAGATGTACATTCAGGGCGGTGCTGAAGTAGGCCTAAGGTTGGGTAGGGGAGATCCATCAGTCAACTTCCCCATCAGGAAGTTGGAGCATTTGACATTTTCTGAAACCTAGAGCTATAAATTAAATAAAACACAGATGTCTGGTGTTTGATGCTAAATGGTTTTCTAGGTTAAATGTAATGATTATTCTAATCAATAGGTGTCTTTATGTGAAAATGTTTGTGGAGATAGTGACTAAACGCTGTAGCTAACTACCAGGTAGTAATGATGCCTTAGCTAAGGAGCTAAGTGCTAAATAGTGGTTAGCGGTTATGTGTGGGGGGGGGGGCTAAGTCCTCTGATTGGCCCAGCTCCAACTTCAGATGGTTGAGTCAAAAACCACAACGTGCGACTAGAAGCTTATGTTTCCATATTTTAGTTTTTCCTCAAATTGCATGCAGGTTGGTCTGCACTACTAACAATACAACTAGTCAATCATATATTAATACAGTTCTGTGAAGATTCGTCCAGCGTTTGTCTGATTAGTGAAATATAGCTATATAATAATATAAAAAACGGCACAATGGTGATCCTTAAGGAACCAACGGGCTCAGACACAGCTGTATAGTCCTGACTGGGATCCTTAAGGGATCAGGCTGAACCTAATTATCCACCCTTTTCTTGAAGTGTTCACTTGCACACTTCTCATCATACATTTAACAATGGTGGAAAGAAACTCCCTTCAGCCATTGATTACAATCCAATGAAGGGTGGAGAATCTGGACACAGCCTCAGCCTCTACATGGAAGCATAGATTCTAGAGTCTGGCCATGCAGCTGTGTCTCTGACAAATGTGACCAAAGCAGTCTTTTAGAAGGGGTTTTGGGGTCGGGGGTCAGGGGGTAGCAGGTGGTACTGGTGATGCTGTTAGATGCTCTGACAACACTGCATCTTTGGTTTATTCTCCGTTGGCTGCACCTGGATATTGACCACGTTGTTGCTAGGCGACATGTCGTTGTCTCGTCGGTCCGACATCTGTTTCTGAGACACGATGCGATAGATTTCTGCGGGGGAGAGAGACAGGGAGTGGTGGGGAGAGTGAGGGGAGAGGGGGGAGAGAGAGACAGGGAGTGGTGGGGAGAGTGAGGGGAGAGGGGGGAGAGAGAGACAGGGAGTGGTGGGGAGAGTGAGGGGAGAGGGGGGAGAGAGAGACAGGGAGTGGTGGGGAGAGTGAGGGGGGGAGAGAGAGACAGGGGGTGGTGGGGAGAGTGAGGGGAGAGGGGGGAGGAAAGGAGGGAGACAGGAAGTGACAGGGGGAGGAAAGGAGGAGACAGGGAATGATGGGGGAGAGTGGGGAGGGGGAGGAGAGGAGGAGACAGGGAGTGAGGGGGGAGAGTGAGGGGAGGAGACAGGGAGTGATGGGGGAGAGTGAGGGGAGGAGACAGGGAGTGATGGGGGAGAGTGAGGGGAGGAGACAGGGAGTGATGGGGGAGAGTGAGGGGAGGAGACAGGGAGTGATGGGGGAGAGTGAGGGGAGGAGACAGGGAGTGATGGGGGAGAGTGAGGGGAGGAGACAGGGAGTGATGGGGGAGATTGAGGGGAGGAGACAGGGAGTGATGGGGGAGAGTGAGGGGAGGAGACAGGGAGTGATGGGGGAGATTGAGGGGAGGAGACAGGGAGTGATGGGGGAGAGACAGGGGAGGAGACGGGGAGTGATGGGGGAGAGACAGGGGAGGATACAGGGAGTGATGGGGAGAGTGAGGGGAGGAGACGGGGAGTGATGGGGGAGAGACAGGGGAGGAGACAGGGAGTGATGGGGAGAGACAGGGGAGGAGACAGGGAGTGATGGGGAGAGACAGGGGAGGAGACAGGGAGTGATTGGGGAGGAGAGAAGAATACAGGGAGTGATGGGGGAGGAGAGGAGGATACAGGGAGTGATGGGGGAGAGACAGGTCATTAACACACAGAGAGACAGAGAACACAAGGGCTCTGTCTCAACTCATCTTTCCTCCATTGCTCCTTGTCCCATCCTCTCTCCACACCAGGTCAGAGGTTACTCCCCTCTGACTTTTGAGGAGGCGGCAAGGATATTGGGATATATTCTTGAGAAAATACTAATTAAGAGAAAGCCTAGCACCAAAAGTTGTTCACAGCTACTGCTAAATACCCTCTGTCCCAGGGTCTGAGGACGGAGCTGGTATACAACAGGACAGGGTCTGAGGACGGAGCTGGTATACAACAGGACAGGACAGGGTCTGAGGACAGAGCTGGTATACAACAGGACAGGACAGGGTCTGAGGACAGAGCTGGTATACAACAGGACAGGACAGGGTCTGAGGACGGAGCTGGTATACAACAGGACAGGACAGGGTCTGAGGACGGAGCTGGTATACAACAGGACAGGACAGGGTCTGAGGACGGAGCTGGTATACAACAGGACAGGGTCTGAGGACGGAGCTGGTATACAACAGGACAGGACAGGGTCTGAGGACGGAGCTGGTATACAACAGGACAGGACAGGGTCTGAGGACGGAGCTGGTATACAACAGGACAGGACAGGGTCTGAGGACGGAGCTGGTATACAACAGGACAGGACAGGGTCTGAGGACGGAGCTGGTATACAACAGGACAGGACAGGGTCTGAGGACGGAGCTGGTATACAACAGGACAGGACAGGGTCTGAGGACGGAGCTGGTATACAACAGGACAGGACAGGGTCTGAGGACGGAGCTGGTATACAACAGGACAGGACAGGGTCTGAGGACGGAGCTGGTATACAACAGGACAGGACAGGGTCTGAGGACGGAGCTGGTATACAACAGGACAGGGTCTGAGGACAGAGCTGGTATACAACAGGACAGGGTCTGAGGACAGAGCTGGTGTACGACAGGACAGGGTCTGAGGACGGAGCTGGTATACAACAGGACAGGGTCTGAGGACGGAGCTGGTATACAACAGGACAGGACAGGGTCTGAGGACGGAGCTGGTATACAACAGGACAGGACAGGGTCTGAGGACGGAGCTGGTATACAACAGGACAGGACAGGGTCTGAGGACGGAGCTGGTATACAACAGGACAGGGTCTGAGGACGGAGCTGGTATACAACAGGACAGGGTCTGAGGACGGAGCTGGTATACAACAGGACAGGACAGGGTCTGAGGACGGAGCTGGTATACAACAGGACAGGACAGGGTCTGAGGACGGAGCTGGTATACAACAGGACAGGGTCTGAGGACGGAGCTGGTATACGACAGGACAGGGTCTGAGGACGGAGCTGGTATACAACAGGACAGGGTCTGAGGACGGAGCTGGTATACAACAGGACAGGACAGGGTCTGAGGACAGAGCTGGTATACAACAGGACAGGACAGGGTCTGAGGACGGAGCTGGTATACAACAGGACAGGACAGGGTCTGAGGACGGAGCTGGTATACAACAGGACAGGACAGGGTCTGAGGACAGAGCTCTTCTTCTGTTTGGTGCCTAATGACTACACCCCAGCATTAGAAACAGATCTGGGACCAGGCTAGAGCAGAGCAGCATTAGGACCCAGCTGCAAAGCATTATCGCAGTCATATCCTGTTAGAAGAACTGGACCTCAGGAGAACCCACACATTAGACCTCATCAAGGCTAGTCATGTCTCAGCTGTGATTAGGTATTCAGGCAGATCTGGCCCTCGGCTCAGTGGATTTGATCACTCCAACACACAACCACTGGTCTCTTGTCCCTCTGGCACGCACGCACGTACGTACACACGCACGCACACACACAGCCTATCATACACAAGTCTATATCACAACACTGTATCAAACCATACAGCCTATCATACAGTGCCTTCGGAAAGTATTCAGACCCCTTGACTTTTTCCACATTTTGTTACGTTACAGCCTTATTCTAAAATTGATTAAGTAAAAACATTTCCTCAGAAATCTACTCACAATATCCCATAGTGACAGGTTTTTAGAACATTTTGGAAATTAAAATGAACGCTTTGCTATGAGACTCGAAATTGTCCTCAAGTGCATCCTGTTTCCATTGATCATCCTTGAGATGTTTCTACAACTTGATTGGAGTCCACCTGTGGTAGATTACATTGATTGGACATGATTTGGAAAGGCACACACCTGTCTATATAAGGTCCCACAGTTGACAGTGCATGTCAGAGCAAAAACCAAGCCATGAGGTGGAAGGAATTGTCCGTAGAGCTCCGAGACAGGATTGTGTCGAGGCACAGATCTGGGGAAGGGTACCAAAACATTTCTGCAGCATTGAAGGTCCCCAAGAACACAGCGGCCTCCATCATTCTTAAATGGAATAGGGGGTTTCTTCCTAGAGCTGGCCCGGACAAACTGAGCAATCTGGGGAGAAGGTCAGGGAGGTGACCAAGAACCCGATGGTCACTCTGACAGAGCTCTAGAGCTCCTCTGTGGAGATGGGAGAACCTTCCAGAAGGACAACCATCTCTGCAGCACACCATAAATCATACCTTTATGGTAGAGTGGCCAGACCGAAGCCACACCCCAGTAAAAGGCACATGACAGCCCACTTGGAGTTTGCCAAAAGGCACCTAAAGGACACTCAGACCATGAGAAACAAGATTCTCTGGTCTGATGAAACCAAGATTGAACTCTTTGGCCTGAATACCAAGAATCACGTCTGGAGGAAACCTGGCACCATCCCTACAGTGAAGCATGGTGGTGGCAGCATCATGCTGTGGGGATGTTTTTCAGCGGCAGGGCAGATCTGGCCTGAATGGAGCAAAGTACAGAGAGATCCTTGATGAAAACCTGCTCCAGAGCACTCAGGACCTCAGACTTGGGCGTAGGTTCACCTTCCAACAGGACAACGACCCTAAGCACACAGCCAAGACAACGCAGGAGTGGCTTCAGGGACAAGTCTCTGAATGTTCTTGAGTTGCCCAGCCAGAGCCCAAACTTGAATTCGATCGAACATCTCTGGAAAGACCTGAAAATAGCTGTGCAGCGACGCTCCCCATCCAACCTGACAGAGCTTGAGAGGATTTGTAGAGAAAAATGGGAGAAACTCCCCAAATACAGGTGTACCAAGCTTGTAGCGTCATACCCAAGAAGACTTGAGGCTGTAATCACTGCCAAAGGTGCTTCAACAAAGTACTGAGTAAAGGGTCTGAACACTTATGTAAATGTCAGTTTTTATGTTTAATAAATTAGCATCAATTTCTAGAAACCACTGTATATACAAATCAGTGTTCTCTTCAGATACATATCAATGCTGTAGAGAGCATAGAAATACAATCTATTTCTATGGTAGAAAAGCCACCTCACCAGTGAGAATGGTCTGGAAGGATGTCTCCACGTTAGTAGAGTCCAGGGCTGAAGTCTCCAGGAAAGACAAACCGTTCTTCTCTGAGGGATAGAGGGAAACAGTAAACCATGTCAATCACTACTGTGTTAAGGTCTCTACCCTTATCCTGCTACATTACAGAGATGTCTTCCTGTTACATTACAGAGATGTCTTCCTGTTACATTACAGAGATGTCTTCCTGCTACATTACAGAGATGTCTTCCTGTTACATTACAGAGATGTCTTCCTGTTACATTACAGAGATGTCTTCCTGTTACATTACAGAGATGTCTTCCTGTTACATTACAGAGATGTCTTCCTGTTACATTACAGAGATGTCTTCCTGTTACATTACAGAGATGTCTTCCTGTTACATTACAGAGATGTCTTCCTGCTACATTACAGAGATGTCTTCCTGTTACATTACAGAGATGTCTTCCTGCTACATTACAGAGATGTCTTCCTGTTACATTACAGAGATGTCTTCCTGTTACATTACAGAGATGTCTTCCTGTTACATTACAGAGATGTCTTCCTGTTACATTACAGAGATGTCTTCCTGTTACATTACAGAGATGTCTTCCTGCTACATTACAGAGATGTCTTCCTGTTACATTACAGAGATGTCTTCCTGTTACATTACAGAGATGTCTTCCTGTTACATTACAGAGATGTCTTCCTGTTACATTACAGAGATGTCTTCCTGCTACATTACAGAGATGTCTTCCTGTTACATTACAGAGATGTCTTCCTGTTACATTGCAGAGATGTCTTCCTGTTACATTACAGAGATGTCTTCCTGTTACATTACAGAGATGTCTTCCTGTTACATTACAGAGATGTCTTCCTGTTTGGAGAAGTAAACCATGATAACTAAAAGCCACTCATGGGGAAGGAAAAGAATGAAACGGTTAACACCACTATCCTAGACCTCTTTCTTTAAAAACAATGAAACGGCTAACAACACTACTCCTAGACCTCTTTCTTTAAAAACAATGAAACGGCTAACAACACTACTCCTAGACCTCTTTCCTCTATGA